>OZ005692.1:3291517-3891517 GCA_963930775.1 Cliona cf. orientalis
GGCTTGCTGGGCATGTGCACCTAACAAAGAGCGGTAAAGCTCGCACAAAACTATGCGTTTAACAGCGAGCAGCGCTTAACAACCAGTTTCTACGGTATATATACTATTGATTTAGTATTTATATGGTATCAACATCCAATATTGTACTATCACGCCGTGATGGTCTGGCCCCTGGCATAAGTTGTAATCCCTCCGGCCCGTGGCTGTCCACTGCACCTATATATATGGTCCCCCAGGACAAACCATGGAGACTAACCCTGCCATACAGACCCTTGAGACCAATAACCGAAACCCAGGCCTAAATGGGGAGGGACCTATGATGATGTACGGTTGCCACGGATGGTCCTCAATAGTATGACAGTACTCAAAGTGACACAAAATTGATACGATGTCAAATAATTAGCTATTATTATTATTACTGTATGATCTAAACACAGGTGCAGTGGTGTCGCCAGGGGGGTGCATGTGGGTTCATTTGCACCCATCCTATGCATGATATTGTGTAGTTTTGTTGAGCCTACACTATCAGCCAGTGATGTAACATGTCATGTATACATCACTACATATTACATAGACTGTCTACATGAAATAGTACCTAGCTAGGTTATTACACTATTAATAGTACTACAATGTCATGTATACTATAGTACACTTCCACTAGCTTTATGCATCCACCTGTGCGGTTACTTTCGATAACTTGCACCCAGTTAAACAATTGCCTAGAGACGCCACTGCACAGGTGTGTAGTAAATTAATAGAGTTACCCTGTCATATCGACACAAGCATGTTACTACCGTTAAATTGGACTCAAATGTAGTGTACCAGGACAGGATACCGTTGTTATGGGGACTATTTATCTCGGAATCATCATAATTGCACCAGCATGATCAAATGAGTGCGTGTGTACCTATTCTTTTCACTGATCTGATAGTTTAACATTCATTCAGTGTCAGATCAAAACTGACACGGAGTCAATCATGAGTAGCTAGCTATTCATAGCAAGAGACCTGGGGACAGGCTAGAGTCACAGTACAAACTAGTCTTACGGAGCCAGACCCTCTCCCCCCACGTAAGGGTCTGGCTCCGCGAGACTAAGTCCAAACAGGGACAAATTACTTGCTTTGCTTATGGCCATTGCCATAAAGCCACAAGGCCAAAGGCCATTAGGCCATCTTTTTCCATAACCCCACATGGTCAGAAGATAATCAACACTGGAGTATCCCCAACAGCGCTCTTGAGGTAAGATCTGGCATTTATGACCGAACTATAAGCTAGAATAATGCCAACTGGTATAATAAGTCTACCTAAGCGCCTTCCCTTTCGTATTTTAGATGTTTTATCACGACTGAGCCATCTGGCTCTGAGAGTGAGACCGATGAGGGTTTCCAAGGATTTTCTACCAACTAGCAGTGCTGTACCCACAGTTAATGACACTCACATACCCAAAAATCGGTTTAAGGACCTTGGAGGACTAAAATTTAGTCAAATTATGTGCTAATTTCATTCAGTGTAAAAACTGGCATGTACCTTTATCGTCATTTTGGCCATTTTAATGCATTTGTGTGTATGTATTTCCTTATTTACTTGTTTATATGTCAAAGTTTCTCTCCCACAAAAAATTAAGTCATATAGTAAGAGAATTATACCAAAAACTCAATTTTGGTACCAGTGGCAGAAGGGTCCATTTCTACTCTGGGCGCCCACATATATTATTATAATATAGGCATGTGTTTAATATGAATTAATTTGGTGATCTGTTCCAAATTCGCCAGATCGTTAAATTACAAATCTTACCAAAATTTCCAGCTTATGTTACGTAACTATAAATTAATGTGCTCCTAAATGTTTAAAATCTTTGGCATTGCTAAACATTCTTCCCGTTGCCATGGCAAAATTCACCCTTACAATCTGACTCTTTGATCCCCATATAATATATCACAATGGGTTCCAAATAACTATTGCTCATAAAAATTTAATGTTGTACGTTCTTTTTTGCCACAGCTAAGAACAGGCCAACTCTTGTGGATCCTAATGTTCTCAAGCTGGAGAGAAATAAACATATCATCTGGGGAGCTGTCTTTTTAGGAGTTGTGCTCGTTGTCCTGGTTGTTCTGCTGTTATGCTGCATTTCTTGCTTATGCTACAAGATGAGAATTACGCGGTTGGTGCTCGATAGTCCTGGAAAGCTGCTAGAAACATACAGGGAACAAATAAGAAATGAATCAAACTCTGAAAATTTTCGTACAGAACTAATAAATAAGGCTAACGAACTGGGTAAAGATATTATCCGCTACCGAAATGAACGAAAACAGAGTGCTCGTATAACTACCGATGACAGTGAAGAACGAAAGCTGTCCACCTTATGCAGCTGTGTGAAATGTTTTTATACTAAACCTTCCACTAGCAATCAAAGAATTGAAATGTCACGCCGGATAGAAGATGACTGCCCAGCAAGTGGACCTCCTCCTCCCCCGACTTTAAATGGATCTCATCCATCAGATTCTTCTCATCAGCCTCACTCTGCAACAGGAAATGAAGATGAGGTGAAAGCGAGCCAGGGCAGTAAAGCATCACTCTTTGATGATGCTCTTGATGCATTTGTGAGAGACCTGCAAAGTATAGCAGGTACTGAATGATTCTCATACACTTCTATCGAAAACTATAGTAATATCTAACAGTTACAGTATAATTTTATTATCATTATTATTATATTAAATTATTATCATTATCATTAGAAATTTTCCAATTTAGTTTTCCCATGCCACTTGCAGTACTGTTTCTACACATGCACCATAATGCTATTAATGTATGACAATTATTATTATTGTAGTATCACACTGAAGGTAATTTTTCCAGTACAGTGCACTGCGATGAGTATAATATATGTCTGAGGGGCACAATTATTATGTACATGCATAATATTATGACTGTCCATTGGATCTTGATTGGATGTAGTGTGCTAAATATATGCCTGGCCACCAGCTTAAATAAGGGAGGGGCATGTGTACTTAAATAATATTATGCTTTTTGTCATATAGCAGCTGCATCGTCAAGTAGAGTTAATCATCAGTTGTAACCAAGCTGTTACAGTACAGTCTAATTGGATTGAAGTCAAGCCAGTCAGTATATAACCAGTAGGGAACTATCTCCAATCTGAAGCTAGACAACCTATATTATAGTTGTTCAATCAGTCAATCTTTAAATATAGTCAGCGCTTTGTCACTTTTCTTCTAATAAAAAGTTAATAATAGCTACCCAACCACAGTGGCATTGCAGTGAGCAGTCATATCTTGAGTAGACATGTGCATTGCCAAGAGTTCATTCTACAGTTCAGGAAAGGACAATAATTAATTTTTATACAATGGATATCATTTCAAGGTTTGTTGCGACTTCTGCCATTCTGCTTCACGTTCTTGTCATCTTGGGAGGACAAAATGACTTGATCACTGCACAAGGTAAGCTTAATAGCTAGTAACTCTCTGAATCAACACTATTATTATATAAAATAATTTATCCTCCACTACCAACCCCCAATCTAAATAAAGAACAATTAACAATCTTTTTCTCCCCTTCACCCGACAGCCGATTCTCCATACATAATCTTTGGCAATCGAGTAGCCATTCATCAGATATCACTGAATGGCAGTAACAGAATAGAGCTTCATCAGGGGCCTGATCCAAACTCAGAGGAAGTGGTTGATATCAGAGGATTGGATTTTGACTTCAAGTAAGACAAAGAATTTAGACTACAGCTAATATTAATGTTACAAGCAGGCCTGTTAGTGGGGGATTTATTGGCCATAAAAATTGGATTTTGCTATATGGCTGTCATGCATACCATGGTTGCAAAGTCAATATCCCTGAAATGTGGACACCTCCTATGATTAGGATACCATGCACAGTACTAGTTCCAGACACATAGAGAAGTGTGCAAAATTATAATATACGTAGCTAGCTACTGTAGCAATATTCAATCTTTTGTAAATTCATGGTACCTAAGTTAGTAACTAGCTATTGCTTGTTCTCTCCATCCATCCTACAGTCGAGGAATGATGTATTGGAGTGACATCGCCAAAGCAGTCATTATGCAGTCTCGATTGGATGGCAGTGATGTCAAAACAATTGTCAATACTGGACTGTTTGAACCAGGTAATGCAGGGTAGACCACACACTACATAATTATAGATAACTGACAATAACTGCAAATTTTTTTCACTGGATTATAGATGTATACATGATTGTAATTAGTGGATTAATCCTACACAGTCGGCTAATTTAAGTAAAAGGAAAGACTGCGAGTGACCGTTTGAATCGTTAGGGTAACTACTACGTCATGCGAGAAATGATTAATATTTCTCTAAAATGTGTTGATTGTCAATAATATTTATTATTCTTACAATGTTAATTGCCCCTCCTCCCTTACAAATGTATTGGAATCCCTTAACGATGTTGTTAAAACATTAATCCTATTTCTTCTCCTCCATGCAGAGGACATAGCGTGGGACTGGGTCAACCAGAAGCTCTACTGGACTGACACAGTGAATGACACCATTAAGGTCTATGATCCCATCAGAAACATCCAGAAGATACTAGGGCTGGATCTCAACCAAGAGCTGTTACTGTTGACCCAAGCACACGGTATGTATGCAGTCAGTTTAATATTAAAGCATGCAAATTTGAAAATGTGGACGTAGAAAATAGTACAGTGTGTGTGTGTCTGCGTGTGCCTATTTATACCAGACTAAAAATCTATGTGAGTATGTGTGTCTATTTGTCTTCATAGAGGTATAGTGTGGTACTGTTTGTATAGTGTAATAATTAATTTGTAGTGCTCTAGTACAGTTATAGGCTGCTATCAACACAGACATGAATGAATCTAAAGACTCCATCCATAATTACTATGATGAACGTATACATAATAATAGACTGTAATCCAGAGACCCCAGTTCACATCAATTCTTAATAATGAATTATTGATGATAATAATTAAAAAAAATTGTGTAGTTTTTCGTATTACTTGCTTTTGTTGATGCTAGCAAGTTAGCGTGTGCAGACTTATTAATCTACTAACTAATGCTGCTAAGTGCAGTCGCTAGGCTACCACACTTTGCAGTGTTCGTCTGGTGTTTATTACATGGAAGCTCTGGGGCAAGTACCTGTGCAGTACTAGTGGGAGGATTTTGAACTGTTTTGCTATTCCAAACCACTGACATGAGAATGAGATCTAGAGAGTACTTTCTCTAGGTAGTCTCCCATCTCTCCCTCGATCCCTCTCCCTCTCTCTCTCCCCTTTCCTCTCCCTTCCTCCCTCTCTTCCTTACTTTCTCTCTCTCTTTCTCCTGTTTTCTTGTTACAACCTTAAAAATTAATTATCCCAATAGAAATCACAGGAATGCTCTAGCTTATTTATTCTAAATATCCTTAGGTGTGGAGAGGGAATCCTCTGATATTATGTCTGCACGCTAATTGGTAATACCGTACATAGAGAGCGTACAAACTATCTCTGAAATAATATAGAAGCTGAGAGGGGCAATCCGCAGCAATCCTATACCACCGACTTTGTTGGTGCCATTTGCTACGCAGATGACATCACTCTACTGGTACCCTCACCCTCTGATCTTCGTTTAATGCTCATCCTTTACCACTTCTCACAATAATATTCAACCAGCATTTTCTTCAATAGTCGCCATCTTCAACTTACAAACTCACTGGTTAGGATAGCACGAATAAGTCAATATCAATAGATGCATGATAAATTAAATGAGAAAAGCGAGTCTTGGGATGTATAGTGAATGTGATTATCCCTACAAATATTGTAACGTTTGTGTATACACTTTTGACCCATCCCTACTTCATCCTTTTTTATACTTGTAATTTAAAAATTAATGTGGCCTCTTAATCATAATAGATCTGTACACATAATAATAGTATGTACACACATGTACATGTATGTACGTACATCTATCAGTCGCATTCCCACAAATTCACAGGGTCATGATTGACGGATAAACAGGGCCTAGCTGCCTGGCTGACCATGCATAACTCTATAGCCCCATTTACATGTACCAAACCAGTTTAAACTGGACCAAATAGATTGATGGCTTATGGTTGTATTTTTGCATACACAATATTATTATACATTATTCACACAGTGTCACACCCATTTCATAGTATGTACGTACCTACACGCAGCTACCTGTACTGGACCGATTGGTCTGATTTCTCACCAAGAATCTTGAAAACATCCATGGATGGCGCAAATTCTACAATCTTAGCCAATGGTACCTGGGTGACTTGGCCAAATGCATTGGCCATCGATTATGCAAATCAGGTACTCTATTGGGGAGACGCACGGAGGAATATGATTGGTTGGATGAACACGGATGGATCGGGTATTGAAATCATCACTGATCTGAGGCAGACTCTGCGAAGTAACAGCCAGCCGTGGGCTATGTCTTATTACGATGGGCATATTTATTGGAGTGATTGGTTGAATGGTAGAACTATACTTAAGATGGATGTTAGCCCTGGTAGTACTGGAAGTATACTTCCAGTTGTTAGTGACGTTGGTGGAAGTAATGATCATCCTACTGGGATACAGGTGGTCGATGCAAGTAGACAGTTGAGTAAGTTGACTCCAAGTGCTGTCTGTTCTTAAGATTTGGCTTCTTTCTCTTACCCCGCCCCCTCTCTCTCTCTCATTATACATCACATATTCATACCCAATCTCTCATACACACACTCTCAATGAGTCACTCCACACACACGCACACATGCACATCTTTCCTCAGATGTTCCTAACCCTTGTGGTGATAACAATGGAGGTTGCAGCCACCTTTGTCTTCTCAGTCCTACCTCTAACTCAGGATTTGTGTGTGTCTGTCCTGATGACGTTCCACTTATAATTAACCAAGATGGAAGACATTGTGGTAAACTATTATTGAAGTCCTCTATGCATGGAGGCTAAATATATTTTTGTAAAACTGTACAATGTCATGTATTATTAGTATTAGTGGTCACTGTGTAAGGCAGCCATCTCTTTGTTTATAGCCACTTAATACATCCACTTTGAACTCCAAGTGGCAGAACTCCATACATAAATAAGCAGTTACACTGTAAAGCAGCCACCTCTCTGTTACTGTAATGACCACTAATCATTGGCAGTAATAGATGACTTACACTGTAGTCAGCCAGTGTGTGGCAAATCATTTCCACCTACCTGGAAACATGTAGCTAACGGGTAACTTTGGCGAATATTAAATTTGGTAAAATGGTTCTGCATTGGGATATTTAGTACCACCATAGGTGCCCTTAAGCTAAATTGGTAAAATTAATTTTTAACTTTGCTATCTGTGGATGGATGAATTGAAATTTAGCATCATGATTAAAGGAGGTGTCCTCATTTCATGCATGACATTGTATCACACTCCCTCTAGAAGTTATAAAGAGTGGAAATTAACAATAATTACTCTTGTTATGTCAATCATTATTGCTAATGCTCTCTATGCATCCATAGTATCTGCAGACAATCCATAGATAGTTGGCTGTGGATGGCTGATTGGTGATTGATATAATTATGCTGCAATCATAATAATAATATTATTATTACAGATATTATCACTGACAGTGCGACTGAGTCAGGGAACTTCAAGTCTCCTACATCTGTATCCACTGCTATAATAATAGTCTTGGCAGTGTTATTATTTGCTTTATTGGTCGTTTCAAAACACTCTTGCTTGCTATTCAGGTACTTCAAAAAGGTAAAAATAATTAATGCATGATAGCTACATGATCAATCTTTTTATTATCATCATCATTATCTATATTATCCGAGCATTATCTTGATCAGTCTTGTCGTTATTGCATCGTAAAATTCAATGATGACAACTAATATTATTATTATGCAGAAAAGGACCCAATCAGATTCAGAATTTCAACATACTTATTCAGTAGATACGAAGCAGCTTAGAGACAGTCCCATTGAAGATGCACAGAATTGCACACGAATGGAGAAACAATGGAAAGAGGAATTGAAAGAAACAAGTTGTGACCATACTCAACCCACTGAACTGCTTGTCAATGACAGCTCAGAAGATAATGCCCCACCGTCAACCCCAATGCAAGTTGTTGACCAGGCAGAAAGGATGGAGGAATTGTGTGATTATCCTCCAATTGCAAATTTATCTAATTTTCCTGTATTCAGTGTGCTCTCCTCTGGACAAACTAGTGGCTATGAGCAAATTCATGGATATGAGAAAATTCAACATTATGAGAAAATTCAACATTATGAGCAAATTCAAGGCTATGAGAAGATTCAACCGTATGAGCAAATTCAAGGCTTTGAGATAATTCAGCATTAACAGCAGACCCTTAGATAAGTTTGGATCTTAGTACAGCATGCAAGATAGCTAGTGATCGGAATTATGAACTGTCAGATTAGATATTATTATGCACTTTATCAAGGGATAGCTATCATAAACTTGGCCAAGCACTATTGATTCTGACGACTAATGTCTTGTTCAAGTTCAATTTTTGTCTCTAATTCTTTTAAGGTAGCATTAAAGTGCGTGGGCGTGAGCGTCAGGATTGGCTAATTCAATTAGCGAATCGTGAAGGGGCGTGGCCGAAGAGCCCATACGAGTGCTTTTGGTCGAAGGTGGGCGTGTCTAGAATCGGCCAGGGATGATTATGCGCGTGTAATTAGCGACCGGAAGTGGCCCCTGAAGAAAAGGCCGGTAATTGCCCACATCAAAGCAAGATCAAAGCATTCTTTCTTAACTATTAACCGCAACGACTTAAAAAAAAAAAAAAAAAAAAAAAAAAGCTTATTAGGCCTAATTAAGCATGTGGGCGTGTTCCTGGCACTGTGTGGAGTGTGTGCGTGTGCGTTAATGCAGGTTTTATTGCTTCCGATTGGGCGTGGCTTCACGGGCCAGTGCTTGGACATCGGCGCCTGGGACCTGGCCTCGGCGATAGGTGGGCGTGTCCCGGAAGCGGTGGTGACCTTTGAACCCCGCGAGGAGGCTTTGGGGGCGTGGCAGGAGGTCAAAGGTGAGGCCGTGTCTGTTAATGAGGCACTGTACGGCGGTGCGATCGAGGGGCCTGTACGGCTGGACGGAAGCTGACGATGGTTTGAAGCGGATGTGGTTGCGATGACGTGTTGTTACTCCGCCCACACAGGAAATGAGGTGAGCTCTTGCGTGGGCGGTGTGGCAGAACGGCCTCCAAGTGTTTGTGTGTGTTTTGGCCTTGAGGAAGCTGTGTGTTTTAATTGGGATTGATTGTGGGCTTCCGGTGGACATCCGGTGGTTAGTAGGCACTTGATTGAGAATGGTGGTCCTTGGGGAACAGGGTGGGGCTGTTTTGGGCGTGGCCTGGCCCCTCCCTTCCGGCTCGGCTTCCGGTCCATGGAGGATATTAAATGAACACTTCCGGCTCTAGCAGCCACACCCCTGAGACCTGTGCAATTAAAAGGGCGTGGTTACACACCATGCACCTCACTAATGACTTTGATGTGGTTTAGGTGTCATATCCCCCACCTCACGCCCACGCAATTTAATGGTACCTTAATAATGGGCTGTATACAATCGGTGGACTAGCTGGACTGGTGGACTGGACTAGTGGACTGGACTACTGGACTGAGAGATTTTCATTTAAAACGCACATTTGCAGGCTCTATAATGAGGTGCAATGGAGGCAAATAGCTCCACCTGTAGAAATACTCGGACTCTCTTGGTTTTACTGGCCCCGCCTATCAACCACGCCCACTATCGTGGCTCAAAGCACAGACAAATGAGACTAAGTTCTTGTTGTATACTTATAGTGGCTTCAGCCTCAACTGAAACGGTTTGTTTGCTGATACCAGTAGCTGTATCTGTCTTCCAGCCTTGTCATCAGAGCTCCCTCCTCCCTTAACTTCACGCAGTATGCTGGGTGGCCCTGGCACAGACTTGAAACTTTGGGCAAGCCGTAGAGTACTTTCTTTGACTAGCTATCCTGTCATTGTATTGTATGCCATAGTACATGCAACTTGCATGCATTGATAGATAATGTCAAGAGTGGTAATATGACAGAGATTCTAGTGTTATGATCCAAGACACTGACCCCTATCTGGTGTAGACTAGGCTAGGCGGCTTAGATACAGATACAGCTAGTATGCCGGTAATTTCCTGAGTGATAGGTACTGGGGCAGGGGTATTTAGAAGACATCTTTTTTATTGTGATAATCTGAGCCTTATGCATGCATGCCATCTATGGTAAGGCCACTGTAACTTAAATGCTTGTTTCCCGTCCTCTCCTATGCCTGGAGAGCATGCGGGCGGGCGGTCATTATTCATTATTCATTATGCATGAATATCATTATGTAACCACTAAACCTTGCCCACTTCCTGTGGTTTACAAGGAGCATGACTAGCTGGCTAGCTGTAGCAATGCATAATGAATTTTGAGGCGGCTACAAAATAAGCATGCGGGCGGGTGACGGGAAACAAGGCCTAATGGTACTGTAGTCTGTTCCCATTTTTTTGTTCCCCATGCACCTCCAGTCTATCAGGGCCCCCGAACATAATAGGGTAAAGATCGTCACACATATTGAACACTGAGTCGGCACCCTAGCAGTATAGGCTAGAAGCTTCGAAGATGATGTTACCCAGCATGTTAATCGACCACAGTGGTACTTTGGGTAACATTATGGAGCATCTCTGTGCATTTTAAATGAAAATCTATCAGTCCAGTAGTCCAGTCCACTAGTCCAGTCCACCAGTCCAGTCCACCGATTGTATACAGCCTTAATAATGTCATGTAACCAGCCAGTTTCACAGTATAAGGAGTTTGCTGCCATGGCAACCGTACTTTGACCATGATTGGCATTACAAAAAAAATCTCCTGTTGCCATGGCAACATTCTCCTTTAGAATTTGACTCTTTGAACCCGCATTTCACAATGATATTAACAATAATATTGTTTGTACACCGAAACAATGTCATACCCAGATATAAGTTTCTATTGCGCCACAGGCCCACAGCTAAGAGTAGGCCAATCCCTGCATGTGGACTCTATAATGTTCGCAAGCTAGAGACAAAATTAATAGTCTGTGTTTACAAGGCACCTACCTCAGCTACATGACAGATTACCATTCTGGTCGGTTGTCAAATTATGCAGTTACAGTGTAAACAGGCAGTGGCTCTCAAGTGCATAATTCAGTTTGGGTATGTCACAGAAGCTTTCAGTTTATAATAATTATAATGACATAGTCAGGTGCCTTCCCCCTAGTCATAGATCATGCACTGACTCCGAAGAGAAGAGCACAATCCTACCATAACAATGTTTAGGTGCAGGGTATGTAGTTCAATACTTTGATATTGATCAAGCATCACAGTGAGTCATGTTATGCATGCGCAAGCGTCATGCATGCATGTAGCAGTGAGGGTTCTGCACTCAAGTGCATTCAATGCATTCTTTATTGCACCAGAAGTAATGTACTCTGTTTTCATTCATTTTGTAGTGGATAAAATCTTCAGCCAGTTCATTAGCCGTATTTATTAGTTCTGTACAATAATTTATGAAGACTAAGTATGTTTTCCAGAATTATCGAGCACCAACCATATAATTTTTACCTTGTAGTAGCTAAAAGTAATGCAGCATAAGAACAGAAAAACCAGTGCACTGAGCATGACCGGTATCCCTCCATGGCCTACTACTGTAACACCACTGGGCAGGACTGTCAGCACAGGAAGGTTGCAACGAACTGACATGCAGACGGACGAACTTGAATCACCAAACGACTGTGGTAATCCCTCCGCCTACATTTTGCGGTGAGGATTAATAAAAGAAGACTACCTTATGTTGCTTTGTGAAATCGTAGTAATTTTCATGCACTTCCAATAAAACTATAGCTATAATATTATTATAATTATTGTTGTTGTGACCCAAGCACACGGTATGTTACTAAAGCATGCAAATTTGAAGATGTGTATGTAGAAATAGTACAGTATGTGTGTGTCTGATTCTCTTTGTGTATATGTTTATAGAGGTGTAACGTTGTGTGGTAGTGATTATTGTAATAATTTGTGGTGTTCTAGTACAGTTAGGCTGTTATTAATACAGATATGAATGAATGTGAAGGCTCCATCCATAATATTAGTTGAACTATGATGAGCGTTCACATAACAATAGACCTTAAAGACCCTAATTCACGTCAACTCTTAATAATAAATTAGTGCATGATAATAATTTTTAATATGTAGTTCTTTGTTTATATTACTTACCTTTTGTTGATGTTAGTAATTAAGTTAGCGTGTGCAGAGTTGTTAATCTACTAACAGTGCTAATTTGCTAGACTACCTCACTTTGTATACCATGCGTTATTCGTCTGGTGTTTAGGAAGCTGTACATGTGCATGGGGCAAGTTAGTGCCTGTGCAATGTGAGGATTTTGAATGGTTTTACTATTAATTGAGTCAGACATGATAATGAGGCCTAGAGAGTGAGATTTCAAACTTCTGTAGTCTATCACCCCCTCCCTCTTTCCCTCCCTCAAGCTCTCCCCAACTTCCCTCTCCCTTCCTCCCTATTTTCTCTTTCTCTGTGTTTCTCCCTCTCTCTCCTGTTTTCTTATTACTAACTAATTATCCTACAAGAAATCACAGGCAATGCCTATTCCTTAGGTGTGGACAGGGGTACATGGCTGCATGCTAATTGGTAGACTAAGTACCTTACATAGAAAGTAGCTATATACAAATCACCCCTGCACAGGAAAAAAAAGTGTGTTTACAACCATTGTAATATAGAAATTTACAGCAAATTTGCAATCCTTGAAATTTTTTGCAACCTATGTATTTCTGAAATACAATAAAAATACAAAGTTGGGGAAATCTATAGGCAATTAGCACTGATTACATCCTAACTTGCACGTATTTTACAATGATTGTACATTGACTCTACAATCCATGTGTTTTAAACTACAACAATTTTACAATGTTCAGAGCTCTTGTGCCAAATTACAATCATTGTATTGGTACAATTTTGTTAGAATTTAGCATTGTAAAAGTACTGTATTTTTGGTCAATTTACATCAAATTTGGATGATATTACAATGGTAGTGAACTGAAAAATTTTCCTGTGCTGAAATGAGGATCCCTTCTCCTTCAAATTGCATCCTTACATGTACGTGTAAATTAAATAATTATTATATCAGTGAGTTTGTATGGACATAATTAGTGCAAGGCATTGGATCGTGGATAGTGGGCCAGAGATTAGCAGATAGCGTTTTAGCTATGTATGCCGGTCCGTCACGCTTTTGGAATGCAATCAATTTTTGGTAAAGATTGTTCTTTCTAGTAAAGATCACTCAGGGTTTAGAAACACGTACAACTTTGCACTCAAAAATGTGGCACAGAAAGGCTGGAGGACTTAATTGGAGGACGTACTTTCATGCTAGAGCAGCAGCCAGAAAGCTAAGTACACAGAGAAACTCTGAAGCAGTTTTGGAAGAATAGTTTGGGGATGTCCAGTCATAGACGGAAGAGTATTAAACTCATGCATGTTCACTCATTTATTTGTTCATGCGAGGCACTATTAATTTTATACTCCTAGTATTATTACCCCGCGCGGGTAATGTGATCTGTTTTGTCTGTCGTCTGTGCATAAAAATCGCCAGATCTGGAGATCTAGGCATCTGAGCGACTCGTGAATGCAACGTATCCGTAAATATTGCCGAAAAACTGGCGTCAGTATCCTTCGAATCGTTCGGTAAAGGTCGTCAACAGGCTGCTCGCGTCATCGATCATCGAGCTCTCTGACCATAGATATGCTCTGACATCGACGCTGCAGCGCACGCGGGGGTCGGGGTATATAATATGTGCTCTATAGAGCTCTAGTTATCACCTGCTATAAGTGGTTGGGTAGCAATTAAGCCAGTATTTCCTTTGGGTGAGTCTCTCTTGGTGTGGTTGTGGAGCACCAATGATGTGGCTCACGCGGTGAAACATGTGGCCAACCTGCCCTAAACCTATAGCAATATCATAGAGTCGGTAGACTCTATAAGTAGGGATGGCCCGGACACTCCGTATACACAATACATTACAAATACCCAAATATCTCAAAACAGGTAACTTTTTGAAATTTCTAAGTGTCAAAATCAGAATCTCCAGCAAATTGTGCATCTAACAAGACCAAGATCATTCATCAAAACAATTGTACATGCTAGAACCAGATGTTCAAAAAATAGGCCATTTGTCAATCTTTCTTTCTTCTTTCTTTCTTTCTTTCTTTTTCATTACCAGGGCTAACTCAAGACTGCCTTGACCTCTCATCTTAGTTTATGTATAAATCCACTCTATTTAATTTTGTAGCGCGCAGGTCCATGACACGCTAGTTTTGCGTTATCTCTACAGTTACATAGTGGGTGTGTACGGCGCTGAGAAAAGGGTGTCGGATACGCCATTTTTGTCATATAATGCGCATGCTCATAATATGTTGCCATGGTGAAGTCGTGTGATTGTAGTCAGCGGCGCGCGCCACCGCCGCTAGCGCCAGCGTACGCGTACTATACTGTAGCTAGCTAGAGCTCGCTCTAGGCCTCGAGCCTAGCCAAGCTAACGCCTATAGGCGCCAGGCTCTTCCGCGCGAGCTAGCTAGGCCAGTGTGAGTGCGATATAGTGAACCCTCGAGCGAACCTAGCTATAGGCTGGGATATGGAGACTTGAGGCCCCACTGACGTACGGGAGCGGCACGGCCCTCAGCAGTCGGCATAACAGCCAGCTCAGCAGTGACAGATAGTCGATAAAATAAATGATAGCTACTAGAGTCTCATAGCTACTTGGCCGCCTGAAACAGCCTTCCGTTTGGCATCTATGCTTTATCGAGTTAACGAGGGGCGTGGCTACTACTTTGCGCACGCGCGAACTCACCCCCCCCCCCCCCCCCCCCGTCTTCTATGTATTATATTTTACTTACTGTATTTGCAATAAAAAAAGAGCAGAAACAAGTATAAAAAATAATTGAATAAAATTTAAGGATGAAGTAGGGATGGCAATGCCAAAAAGTATACAAACAAGATTTGTAGGGATAAGAGATAATTACAACCACTATACATCCCTACGCTTGCTTTTTGAGTATCATGGGAATCATAAATATTAAAAACTGACTGACAGGGAGAACATGAATTTCTTCCACATGCAAGTCAAGAACACTCCAAGGATAGCATGCCTTGAACAAGCCTCAACATCAATAGGTCTGTAATAATCGAGAAAAGCAAGCGTATAGGGATGTATAGTGGTTGTGATTATCTCTTATCCCCACAAATCTTGTTTGTATACTTTTTGGCATTGCCATCCCTACTTCATCCTTAAATTTTATTCAATTATTTTTTATACTTGTTATATATATAGGTGTCGGAGGATTATGGAATAAGATGGCCTATAGCTAATGGCCTTTGGCCTTGTGGCTTTATGGCCAAATGGCCTTAAGGTAAGCAAGCAATAATTTTTAAGGTACCATAGACTACTCTAGCCTGTCCCCAGGTGTCTTGCTAGGAATAGTTACTCATGACTCTGTAGTTAAGTTTTGATCTGACACTGAAGTTTAACACTGAATGTTGAACTAGCTATCTGATCAGTGAAAAGATATGCACTTCAGGGGCGGCGCTGCCGGTCCGGCTGGTCCGGTTTTTGCCGGACCACTTTTTGGCAGGATAATTTATTCATAGAGCCAGCCCACAGTTGAAAATGAGGGGCGTAGCCACGTTGGATGATTTCGCGTATGCGGGTGCCTGTGCACTGTCGAATGTAGGCGCTAGGCGCGCTATGGGCAAGTGTGTGCACCACAGCGGTATTATATTGATGACGTCATGGTCATGAATATAATTAAAACGGTAAAAATTCGCGACCAACTAAAAAATGCTTCCGCCGTCCCTGCACTTGTTTGATCGTGGTGCAATTAGATTCTTCTGAAATAAATAGTTCCCATAACAACGGTATCCTGTCCAGGTACACGACAGTTGAGTTCAACTTAACATCAGTAACATGCTTATTTTGTTCTGACTCTGATACATGATAGTATCATTTAGCTATACAGTTGTGATTGAATACGGGTGCATATCTGAACTCCTGAATCTTGCCTTCATTGCACTGGTATGGCATATACCGGTACTATTAATTTAATACTATCACGTCATGATGGTCCCCCACAAATTGTGATCCCTCCAGCCCGTGACTGTCCACTGCGCCAATTAGCTATATATGGTCCCCCCAGGACAAGCCCTGGAGACGAACCCTTAGTCTGGAAGGCCAGCCCCTTCACAAGAGGGAGGAGAAAGGGTCTGGTGTCATACCTATACGCGAGTTGTACCTGCTGCAGCCAGGAGTGCAACCCAATCAGATTGCTCCACGTCATCATCAATATCGTGGGACTGTCCCAAACGCACAAGCTGACCAATCAGGTGCCAAATCTTCTTATTTATTAATTTGTTGGGACTGTCCCTACCATTTGCTCTGACCAACCAGGAGCTAGATCTTCACGAGTGCGGTTTTGTACACACTGCATAACAGCTAAGCCCTGGAACAACTCGCGTATAGGCATGACACTAAACCCTTCCTCCTCCCTCTTGTGAAGGCCCTGTCATACAGACCCTCGAGACCAACATTTTTGCTAACCGAACTCCAGCCCCTGACCCCTCTCGTAAATGGCGGGGGACCCATGATGCACAGTTGTCATGGATGGTCCTTAGCTAGTGCTCAAAGTGACACAAGATAGATAATAAGATAATTATTGTATGATCTAATCACAGGTGTGTAGCTAAATTAATAGAGTTACCCTGTCCTGTCAAAACAAACATGTTACTGACGTTAAGTTGCAGGACTTGACTGTCGTGTACCTGGACAGAATACCGTTATTATGGGGACTATTTATCAATCTAATTACATGCACCAGCATGATCAAACAAGTGCAAAGTGACACAAAATTGATGTTACTTACTCATAATTAGCTATTGTACGATCTAATCACAGGTGTGTAGCTAAATTAAAAGAGTTACCCTATCGTGTCAAAACAAACATATTATTGACGTTAAGTTGGACTTGACTGTCGTGTACCTGGACAGGATACCGTTGTTATGGGGACTATTTATCTTGGAAGAATCTAATTGCACCAGCATGATCAAACGAGTGCGTGTGTACCTACATGTACTCTTTTCACTGACCTGATAGTTTAACATTCAGATCACAAAGTCAGCAAGAGACCTGGGGATAGGCTAGAGTCACAGTCCATGGTACCTCAAATTGTTTGCTTAGCTTAAGGCCATTTGGCCATAAAGCCACAAAGCCAATTAAAGGCCATTAGGCCATCTTTTTCCATAATCCGGCGTCGGAAGCAATTGAAAGGTGAGGGGGCAAGGGTCAGGTAACAGTGCACGAGCAAAATTTATAGCCATGCCCGCTAATTAACGGGAAATGAGTTCGCACTAGCGGGGACGACTGTAGGGCAGATAGAAGCTACTGGCAACTAGAGTACCGATGAAAGCAGTCTAGTTTCAAGGCAAAACGTTCATAGAGACAGGTAAGGTCAGCTTATTCTATAGCCTACTGTGACTAGTGATGAGTCAGTCGAGTTATAAGAACTATCGCCTGAGCTACACACTAAATTAGTAATCTTCTTGAAATGAAGCGGCTACAGTAACTGTCTCTTTCATCGAGTGAGAACTCGACAAGAAGTGAAGAAGGCAGCAAATGTCGCCAGAACTTTTGAACAAAGCGTTTTGAACGAAATCCACATAATGCATATATAATTGTATCTATCATGAAAAGCCTAATGGCACCTTGTTTGCAACATATAAAACAGGTATGTAGCAGCTAGTGCAGTAACAGACACACATTCACTCACTCACACACAGAACGACTACAGTAACATTCGAATTCCCTTATAAATACATGCAATCACACATGCAGCAGCGAGCATGCACTGACACCCTCTCACTCACATTCACTCACGAAATTTAATAAACAAAACTCAGATTAATTATATTATATTGACTTCCAATGATATGCATACACACACAAGCACAAAACAACACATTCCCTTATAAACATGTTCAATCACACCTGCAGCAGCAAGCATGTACTGACTCCCACTCACTCATGTACACTCACTCACAAATAAACAAACTAGCTTGCACCTACACTAACTAGCTAACACTAACACTGACACTGACACTTACAAATAAGCAAACATCGACTCTCATGCTCATACACAAGGAAATGAATACCATGCAGCATCAACGAGATTCAAGGTTTTGTATTCCAAAATTCCAATTCCATTCATTTGCTTAGAAGGACTACCATCCCTCGGCCTCAGCTCAGTTCTGCCATAGCTGAGCTTTCCACATCTATTAGTACCCTCTCTACCTGTCCACGAGGCTAATACTACTGATGTAGATAACATTAGTATATCAAAATATCGTAGAGTAATAATATTATAGTTAGAGGGCTTGTCCAAAGTCCTTGTGGAAAAATTAACGTCACAGCATTTCAGCATAGATTCAACACTGAAACTCTGATTCTGCTCCATTTAGCCTACACATTGGGTATTTACTTTTATTCTATAGTGCTAGCTATGCCTTCATGGATTCATTGCATACCTGTGTTTCTTTGACAGTTTCTTGCTTGCCTGTTACTACGTGTACACTTTTAACTAAAATGCAAATTTTGAAACTGCTGGAGGCTTGTCTAGACTTATTCAACCACAAGATTGCATAAAGCTAAAGTCTGCTGACAATGCAGTTGTAAAACGTCATAGACCAAGACCCCCTTCCCCCCTAATGTCATAATGATGTTAATTTTCCATAAGGACTTTGGACAAGCCCCCTTAGCGAGTGTCAGAAACATTTAAAATTTACAGCATGCATGATGTCATTGACAGTTATCATTCATTAATATTAATAATAATAATATTATTGTAGCTACTGTAAATAGCTAAAAGATAAAAGGCACCAGCTCTACGCAGATCTAGTGTACAGTAAAATCATTGTCTATTACACCCTTAAGCAATTTTTATTATGAAAGGAATTATTGGAGAAGCACTACTGGGAAACACACTCATCAGTCTTAGATGAAATCACTATCTATGATCTCTTGCATGTGGGCATGCATGCATCCTGCCATGGACTGAGAAATAGGGGAAAGTACCAGGGCATTTTTCTATCCAATGAAGATTAGCAATTACTTAGGGCTTATAATTATATTTAGACCCCAAGGGGAATAGCTGTCAGACTATCTTGTTTACCTAGCAAAATACTAATAATTATTATTTTTATTATTAGACAATCACTGTGGTTTGGAACTGCTGTTGCATTACTACCCTTGCTATTACCTCTCCTCCTCTAATCCTTATGCTAAGAAACCACTAATTTAATCGGTTCATGACGGTTTAATACTAGTATTATTTGTGCCTACTGCCATTAGCAAGGGACTTACCCAAGGGAACTCCCTAGCCGCTTATGCACCCGGCCCTTTAAAAATCAGGCTATTACTAGATATCTGTATCAGTGCAGTCTAGTAATATTTCCTGCCGGGTGCATGTAAGCTCAAAAATTAACCTGAGTGGACACCAACTTTACAAGGTAGCTAACTACTAATAGTGTATGTAGATATACAGTTAGTAATAATAATTATTAGATTGTTATCATACATGTAGTATTTCAAATTGTTATCTTGGTTCGATGATATTTATTATCCTTCACATACAATGACACGTACTCTTTTAAAATTAGTGCTGTGTGCATGTTGCACATGTATGCATAATAATTATTGTGCATGATGTGTGCATATATACATGTGCATGCATGTGTGCCTGTGTGTGTGCATGTGCATACATGTGCCAGCGTGAAGGGCTTGTGTATTTCTATAGGCCTATAATAATGTGCATGCATACCATCAATAGTGTATATTAATTAAGCATAAAACATTCCTTATCACTGTATAGTTGTACAGGGACACAATGTCATTGACCAACAGTCGAAGAACGTTAGGGATCATCTTCACTCTTACTATTCTACGGACATGCCTCCCTCAGCAGAGCGTTGGAAGTCCTTTTGAAATACGTCTTACTAATAGACTCGATAACACAGTAACGCTGCAGTGTACACTAAAGGCCAACAGTCTACCTACTCCCGATGCCATGTTCTTTCTAAATGAATCAAGACTAGAAAATTTTACCAAACTGCTGCTGGGTGAAGATCATGGTGTTTCTTTTGAGATAACAAGAGACTTAGAAGGCTACTTCACATGCGGAAATGACAGTTTCATGAGCAACCCAATTGCCTTAATTGGTTAGTTTTCGAAATAAGGCTAAATAATAATGTATTCACAACACAATCTTATTATTATTATTCACACACTAATTATCCAATTAATTCTGTAGCCTTTCCAGACTCAATGGTTTATCGTGAACCTTCACCAGTGTATGCCATACTTGGTGAACGAGTGCAGCTTAATTGCGTAATATCACCTGGACAACTAATCCAACAATACTCTATCACATGGGAAAGGGCTGGGATAGCCATTGTTTCGAGTAGGAATTCACCACCAGCACTAGATGACCGCTACTCTGTTTATCCTTCAGATCTCTCTCTCATCATTGACAATGTTCAACTTGAGGAGGCCAGTGAAGCTTACCGATGTAGATTAACAGTGGCAGATCCTAACACAATGCAGACGTACGATTATAATACCGACTCACAGTTCTACAATATACAGCTTATAGCACTGGGTGAGTTTCGAATCATAGCTGCATGCAAATCACTACTAAAGGGAGTCGTGGAGTGCTTACTTGTGAGTATAATAATTAATACTAAAGAACCTACACCTAAGATTTATAACTTTCCTATACCGACCACCAGGAATGTAAGTTATCTCATTAAGCTATCTGTCATCGTTACGTTTATTATTTCAGCTATTCCTGTGATTAACGGACCGCCAACTGAGAACATTACAATTGAAGGCCACAATGTATCATTTACATGTTCAGTACGAGGGTTTCCAGCTCCAGTGATCAAATGGCAACTGAATGGCATACCATTTAGTTCAGCTAACCATACTCGCCAAGATGGTAGCTATTTGATCACTTCTAGCACTTTGATGATTACAGAAGTCACTTTTGAGATGACCGGAGAAGTGAGATGCATCGGGAGGATACCACCAGCAGTGACTGGAGATAGAATATTGAATGAAGTCAACTCTACAACCACATTAATTGTCTACTGTAAGTTAGTGATTTTAAGCATACCTAGGTCCGAAATTATCTTTTTTGTGTATGTATGTACATATGCAGCCCCACCATCTATAGACCGAAGTAGGCTAAGGGATAGCATTGTTGCTGTAGGAGAAAATGTTTCATTTGAATGCTCTGCTCGTGGTTACCCACCTCCAATGATCACGTGGTTTCTGAATGAATCAAAAGTGCTACCACAAGATACTGGAATTGAGGTGTACGAGAGGATATCTCAAAGTGATCCATACAATGTCACTACTAGTAGGCTACAAATTACTCCAGCACAAACAAAACATAATGGGAAGGTGCAATGCCTCGCGACGATCAATACTGAGATTGATCTACCAAACGACAATAAAACTGTTGAACTTGTTGTGCTGGGTAAGTTGGTTGGCCTGTGTACTGGAACAAGAGCTAAGGGCTAAGCGTGCATGCACATAAACAATGCAGTAACCTATGTACATTAATTATACCTTAACTTCCTGCTGTGGTTAAGGATAGGTATAGCTAATAGTTAAGCTGGCATTTGGGGCCATCTGTTGTGGGATATTGTAATTGACCATGTGGTCACATTATTAATCACTTAATGGGCACAGGCCAATTATTATAAGGTTCCAGCCTTGAAATATTGATATGTTGTCATCGTTTCTCTGGCCTAAGAAAAATACGTCAAGATAGCATAAAGTGACAATTGTCCACTTTTAAGCTCTTGGTTATGGACCATCAATTATCTAACTTAACAAAATTAGTTATGATAGTTGTGCTCCTCTAGGTTCATTTGAGTTCAGGGTTGATGTTACACAGGGAGGCGATGTCTTGTTTGAAGTGACTCTCCCCACACCTTTGAGCAAACCAGTCAAATTGATTATGGAATACGTTGATCTTGATAATCTCTCCAGGCGTAAAAACGTCACTAGCAACGTCGCCTACATAGCAATGACATCCTTTCTGCATCTTGAGCGCTCATCTCGAGTTCCCTTTGATCGGTTCAGAGTGAGCGCGAGACTGACGACTTCGCTCGTCGTGGGACCATCGGTTGAAGATATTAATGATCATGGTTAGTATTAATAACTAATGTTGCCTTTTTTTGCTATGTTTACCTGTGATTATTATAATTATTATGCTATCGATATCGATATGCTCAAAAAAAGCTCTAAGTTAATTTGCGATGTAATGATCATGCAGTAGCTATACAAAGTTTCATTTAGCTATGAATCTGAGACCTAACCTGACTTGCTACTAGCTCAAGTATAACAATGCATGGGATAAACGAACCAAGCCCCCCTGCTTTTACTGATTATCAATGACCAAGTGGGGATGCAAAATTTTAATAGCACACAAACAAGCTCAAATGACTGGGATTTTAATTGTACATGCATGTAGTAAAGGACCATTATTCACCTATCTACTGACAGTTTTGGAGTAAACTTGATTAATAGCTAATATGACCACAAAATACTAGGGTTGGTCAGTCGGGCGGGTGATAATTAATTTTAACCAAAGATTTTTAATTACAAGTGTCAGTGTTTCTATGTAAACTTGTAGTATTCCAGCTGTCTAGAGGTTTGTACTTTGTGGTAGCTTAAAAAGACAGTCCTATTTATTAAAAGTCTAAGTTTGTACAATTGTTATAGTATGCTTGCAGTAAACTCAGCTATTGGATGCTTTAAATTTTACAGTCGGTCAGGTTAGTTCAAACAAATATTTATTTCTGAGTGGTCTAAGACATACAAGACTCTTAGAGTCATAATAATATAGTATGGAGTAACTGCTTAGCTTTGTGGCTTTTATTTATTATAAGCATTAATTTTGAAGTTGATATCGGATGATAAATTAAATCATTTTTCACCACAAGAATGTGTGTTGCCTAACTAGGGTCTCTCCAAAATTAATTGCAATTTTTACCAGCCCCATTGCATTGCTAAAAATTACCATGGCAAAGTTCTCCTTTAGAATTCTGACTTTTTGATCCCTATTTCACAATGGGTTCCATTGATACTTTTGTTATTAACTCTTGCTCATAAAATGTCATACCTGGAAATAATTTTCCATTATACCACAGCTAAAAATAGGCCCACCCTTGTGGATCCTAATATTCAGCTCGAGCTCAAAGCGAAGGAAAATAAATATATCATCTCGGGATCTATTTGTGGAGGAGTCGTGCTTGGTGCTTGGTGCACTGGTCACAGTACATGTTAGCTAGACCCCCATAGGAACTAGAAGAGGGTATGTGAGTAGGCACCTGGAAATTCATATGTAAGCTAAAAATATTAGAAATCCTCAATAAATTAATATGCATAGTGAAATCCAGACGGCATCTTCAGTCTCTACTAGCATCAACGAGGTTCAAAGTTCTGCATCCAATAATTCAATTTCTATTACCTTATATTAGTGATAGGTTAACGGGTACTATTAAGAAATATTGCCTTTAGACCTAAAGGGAAGATTTTACGCCAGTGTTTCCTTTAGACCTAAAGGGGAGATTTTACGCCACGCTCGCCGTTTTGTAGCTACATAATAAACGGGGACATTTTACGCAAGGTATTTTGGCGCATATCTGCCCTGGGTGTCTTTATTCAGCGGAATGGAACGATGGAATGGAATGGTGGAATGGAACAGTGGAATGGAATGGAATGGAATAGTGGAATGACCACGCCCACCGAGCGCGTTCCGTGACGACCTATACCGATTATATTGAGACACAAATATTATTATAGCAGTAGTCTTCTCAAACTTGTGTATTAGCGGATCCTTGAAGTGATCCAGCAAGAGTAGAGATCAGAAGTGTGGGCTCAAGATTTAGCCTGAAACTGTGATGAAAGTTGTGAAAGAGAGTCGCCAAGTTCAGCTACACTAATGAGCTGTTTTGAAGTTAATTAATGATAGCACTGCTTATTAAGTATTTACAATGGTATCTCATAGCAGGCATAATTATTAGTAACCTCATTTTAATAACAATATCACTAAGTGATCAATGTTCAATACCAAAGCTCAGACCCCTCTTTTGTCCCGGTATGGGGGGGGGGGGGGGGGGGGGAGAGATATAATCTATGGTTCCGGCCCCTACTCTCAGTGATACTTGGTCTATTAAACGTCATGCAAGTCTCCTCAAACTATGCAGTATTAAAAGTGAAGCAGTTATAGCTCTACTCTCAATGAAGCCTTTGAATGTCTGGTGTATGTGTGACCATAGATGGTGTGACATGGGACCCCCCATATTCCTGGCTATGGAGACTAGTGGTGTCCCCAGTGATACAGGGATCAACATTGTAGCTATTATTTTAGTGCAATAGCTAGCAGGGATCCCCGAGTACTGACGACACCCACCCCTAGGCTAGCTAGCGAAATGGGGAGGTCTAGTACCTATTTCAGGAGCCATTTAGGAAGGGGGATATATAGTCTGGTGTGGCTGGAACGGCAGGTGCCAATATCTCTCCTATTAGTATACCGGTAAAGGCTAGCCTAGCTACATATGAAGCACAAAGAGGCACAATCTGGCCCATGGAAAGGGCAACACACAAAATAATTCTTGCACAAAGTACCGAGGTACATAGCTACAGCATGAGGTTAACATTCAGTGTTGGAAGCTGAAAGATCCTTTTATGCCCATAATTAGCTATCTATTTTTCTCCTGCATCACTTTGTGCTCGTTCTTCTTTTAATTACTCCCACTGGCTAGCCATAATTCGATAGAGAAGAGAAGACCTGGGCACTGAATATAACAGGCATAGGTCCTTACAAAACACACTCAGTGGGCATGGTCATTCCACTATCATCCATTCCACCATTCCCAGGCATTCCATCGTTCCAATTTTTGAACTAGTCTCGTAAACCAGACCCCTATTCCGCAGCGCTGGGTGTATTTCATGACCAGCACGCGGAATAGGGGTCTGGTTTACGAGACTAGTGTTTGAATATTTAATATAATAACATTGTAAAGGAAAGATCCTACGCCAACCATATGAGTGGCGTAAAAGCTTCTCTTTATGATAATAAACAAACACAAGGGCGAGTTTATGCGCCTCGATCTCGGTCGTTCTTAGTGGGGCTGAGCATGCGCAAAGTAGCTATCCTACTGAGTGGCATAAAAGCTTCTCTTTATGATACTGAACAAACACAAGGGTGAGTTTATGCTCCGCAAACTTGGCCGTTCTTAGCGGGGCTGAGCATGCGCAAAGTATCCTACTGAGTGGCGTGTCCTACCGAGTGGACCAGGTGTGAAATCTTCCCTTTAGGTGCAAGGGAAATAGCTATTATTTCGTGAACTAGAGCTCTGTAGAGCACATACCCCGCGCGCACGATTTTTGATTTTGGGCGCAGTTGGAGGGTCAAAGGTCACATTTAACCCCTTTTGGACGGTAATTATAAATTACCGTAGGATTGGTGTGTTATGCGATGCTAAATTTATGCGATTTTCTAGTTAAACGTATTATGCGATTTTTATTTATGCGATACAGTGCAACCTCGATTATCCGGACCTCGTTTATCCGGAACCTCGATTATCCGGACTAGCCAGAGACCTAAAAATTCATTACTACGCATGCGCAGAAGGCGTGACCGATGATATTTTGTGGGTGTGGTTATAGATTGAGCGATGAGCTATGGACTCTACAGGCATGCCTTGGCCAAAATCAGGGCCGCCGGAACCGGTCAGGCTGGTCAGGCCAAAACCTGACCACTTTTTTCAACGCTTAATGGGTAATGGTCGTTTATTTCATGGTAAAGATCGTCAGATAATAAATCGCGCATGCTTGTAGTGCAAATTAGCACACTAACTCATCTTCAAATGAGCTTCCTAAGGTATTTGTATATTTTGGTCCTAATTCAACAGTCTTTAAAGCTTAATATAAGTGGAGAGATTGTTTAGATAATGAGGCTGCCTTCTGCTATCAAAAATTCTCTGAATCTTAGGGATTTGGGCCATACAACGAAGTCTAAATATTGACCAGTGAAAGTGGTCTCAAAAGCCATCAGAAGCAATTTCTGAGGTTGTAAATTACAAAATTTTCCTGGGGGAGCATGCCCCCAGACCCCCCTAGTTTTGCTTGCTTACGCATGCATTTGCTCCACGTTCTGACTTAAAGCTGGCCGGACCACATGTAAATTGCTTCCTCCGGGCCTGAAAATTGACTGACCAAAGTACTTTTCTGAACACTGCTGGCCATGATCATACTGTATAGGTATCGTTTATGGGCTAGGTATCATAAACCAGGCGAGAAATGTAGGCATTTCAGTTATCCGGACATTTCACTTATCCGGTATGGCAGCGATCGGTCGGTAGACAAAGGGGTCCGGATAATCGAGGTTGCACTGTAATACCATGAGCCAGACTCCACCCTCGAGGGGAGGAAAGAGCTATCAGCCATTAGTTTAATGCTGAAAATACTAACCAGTACTCCGTAAATATCGGCAACTTACTTCTCTCCGGCTCTTTCCAGGCTCTAACTGTTGTACCGTTCGGCCAAACAGACTGAGCACTTACTGGCAGATCGATCGCGCGTGCAATAAGACCACGTGTACGCGGCGCGCGCCTCGGCCGGCCGCCCTATTGCGCAATGTATGTAAATATAATGCGCATTATTATTTTGCGATTTTTCGCTAAAATTCGCATAATCGCATAACTATTAAAGAATACCGCATAACATACCAATCCTACGGTATGTCGAAATCCACGATGGATCCATCATCATCCCCTTCTACTATCTACTACCATGGATTATTATAGCTATAGCGCTATTATCCGTGGATGTATCGATGATGCCTCATACAGAGGTTCTGTTTACGTGTCACAGGGCTACTTGGACTAGCCTAGCAGAACACATACAATCATATGTGCACCAACCTAAAAGTCAGTATTTCAGCACAACTGTTGAACTACGTATACCCTTCAACATTTGAAATTTCATCTCATAATAACAATATAGTCATTAACACTTGTGCAAAATTTAATAGTATTAATAAACGTGTGTGTAATAATAATAATAATCCCAATGAGGATTCAAAATCATACATGGTGTATATATATTACGGTCTCTGGTGTGATACCACTGGCCAGCTCTACATAATTTGCTGCTTTACTCACGGCAATGTTGTGCTACGGACCAAGAGTCCTTTTTAGTCACTGTTATCGTTCATGAAGTATCTGAGAGATATAAAAGAGGAAAATAATCACCTCCCCACAAGGATTAATTCCTAAGGCCCTAAGCCTGTTTACTGAGATGAAGGATCAAGACGTACTGCAATATAATGTTTAGAACTAATAACCAGAGTGGTGAAAATATAGATGTTTAGAAATTAAGATCTATCCAATCAAGTGACGTGTATCGAGTATATGAACATAACGGTCAGCATAGTACAATTATTAAGACACACTACTATAATGCCATGTGGATACCATAGAATTTCCCGCTTTTTCATAGTCTCGTCCCCATACCCCACCTCCAAGAAGGAAAAGGTTCTGGTGAACTTGGGCAGAATCCTTGGGCCTGTGCTAAGGAATTTCCATGTGCCAATGAGATCGTAGCTCTGCTCAGTCACATATGACAAGCTTACCACAGGAATGCAACATTGCTGTACAGCTATATAAGCTATTCTAATTTGTTGACCAATCAGATTTAAGGATTGTTTTACTGCCGGTTGCGATCACATACAAATACAGCCATAGCGACCAATCAGAACCAAGCTTTGTATGGCCTTGTCGGCCCGCATCATAGAGTGAGAACTGAGGATTCAGCCCAAGTTCACCAGACCCTTTTCCTCCTTGGGGGCGGGGTCTGGGGACGAGACTAGGTTTTTAATGAATCTGCATGAAATATAGAGAAATGGGAGGGATCTGAGGACGAGAAAAAAACATAAAACAACGGCTGATGAGAAATTAATTTAACATGACAACAAAATCATGCATATATATGGGTTACAAAGGCTGACTGTCTAGTGTAGTGTATATTCGATACGTACCCTCCACTTGAGTCCAGTATAGACAACCATTGCACAGCAGTTAATGAGCTTGATTATGGATTTATATAGAGTGGGATCCATGGCTTGGTGAAGTATCATCTGCATAATATATATCAGAACGGTTTAAACCTGATTATGCATAATTCCGACCACTATAATTTGCATGCCGTTCATACTTACATTTTAATACATGTACATATTATGTCAACAGCTCCTCATTCCTGGTATGTACTCGAGTCAGCGAGTCAGATCAGCTCAAGGAACAAAGATTTCGTAACCGGCGGGTTAAGAATGAACTTTGACCTCCCAACTGCACCCAAAATCAAAAATCGCCCCGCACGCACATTGTGCAATCTATAGATTTACCTTCGGTGCATGGCTATAATTTTGTGAACTTCAGAGAAATAACGGAAATGCTGCTTAGTTGTACTGGGGGTTCCGGTGACACTTGAAAAAGTGCTCTCTGCACCCAGACCTAGCCCAGGCTAGGAAGATATAAATTTCTATCTATAATATTATTTGTTGTAACAATAGTAGTATAGCTATCTTACCTTATGATTAGTTCCATAGGGTAGTCACTATAGATATCACGAGCATTACATGCATTATTTAGAACATCGACGATCTTTACCAGTCACACGCTTGGCCACTTAGTTGTGCGCATGAGCAGAAAGCACAATGGTATGCATATGCATAGGCGTGGCTACGGTGGCCAACAAAAAGGCACCGTTTGTGACGCTCGTGGACCGTATCCCTCGATTTGACGCACACTGAAGCCAGTTTTTCGCCTAATTCGATTGATTCGTTGTGATTACGAGTCGCTTAGACGCCTATAGCTCGAGATATGGCGATTTTTGTGCTAACAACAACGACCACGACAAAGACAACGACAACAACGACGACACGACCGATTACTTTACCCCTTGCGCATGCGCGCGGGGTAAATATGCCATTGTCTCCTTCATGCACGCGTGGGAGGGGCTGGGTGCGAGACAATGACGGTACTGTACTTGCATAGTGATTGGTCAAGTGAGATAGTAATGGCCTAATTTAATAGTCTAGGCAGTCTGAAAATTGGAGCCTCGGGGCGGGAGCGGCCTCCGGATAAGAGGCTTTATCACTGCGCACAGGAAATGCGCAATACTTTTTTTTATTAACTTCGTTTCCGGTGTTTAGACTGGGCGCTATACGTTATACCGTAGGCTCCATAATCATCGAGGCTCAGCTAGATTGAATAGAATCGTTGGAATTAACTTGCTCATTCGATCAGAAACAATATGTCCGGCATAAAAGATCTCAGACAGAAGCACCAAACGACTGAAACATCATTCGGAGGTGACTCGAGTATTCACGGATTCGCCATGATCGCAAAGCCTGATCCACCACCTGCTGACGTGCGAGAAGAGATTCGGAAACAACCGAGTAGCTCCGCAGATGGAGCTAAGCAGCTCGGGTTGATAACAAGAATAGGGAGGGGTGTAAAATCAGCCGTTGGCGGTGCAATAGGAGGTGCAATCAACATGTTTACCGGTAAGTAATTTCTCAAACTATTTGAGCTACTTGAAACGTAGCTATAAAGCTACCCCACGCGTCCATAATCATGAGAATTAAAGAGGATTAATAATTTAGATGGTAAACACATAAACTGTTCTGTGATAGATATCATAGTATGTTATGCCGCTTATAGCTACATGTAGGGATCACATGCATTCAAGTATAATAGTATTATATTATTATTAGCTAATGTAGCAACTGTATATCTGTCTTGTGAGGTGAATATTGCTATCTACTGTGAATGTTTTTGCAGTTTTCAATAATAATATTTTCACGTTGTACAATATCATGTAAATAGCTTTGCAGTTAGCTACAGCAATTCTCTTGAGAGTGACGGGACTGGAGAGCAAGTCTACAACAAACACACACAGCAAAGATAACGATATAGTTATAAGAGTTTACTTGACACTGGCCCAGGTTGTATATATTATGCTGTAAACAGGTAAATAATCTGCACGCACGCACAAAACTGAACAAGCGATTGATAGGAAATGATAGCTATAGATCTGGTAATCTACGCTATCGTGACATGTAGTGCAGCTGAAAATGCTACTTATACATTTGCCAATGATACATAATATTATTATGACAAATTAAATTAGAAAGCCCCATTATTAAATTTTATAGTCGCTTGTAAGTAAACGTAAGCTTGTGTAGAGCTCTAAGTTTATTGAGAACATTGCATGAATACCGTGAATCTGCACAAACAGGTTGGCCATGCATAATAATAATAATAATATTATGCTGATGAACGGATTTCTATAGATATATATTATATAACACAGGACATTCTAGTACTAAGTTAAACCTTTCAACAATAATGCCATTCTTATAGTTTCTGTATTATAATAAAGGAATGCTGACGTTACAACGTATACAATGTCACTATAGCTATAGAACGCCATTCATTGTGCGGATTTACAATCTATTGTTATACGGAATAGAATCTGATAATAATCATAATAGTTACAATGGTATTGCCTATCAAAGATTATCACTGTTTATCACATGATACTATGCTATTCAGAACATTCAATAGCCTTTACTTAAAGTGGGACAACTAATATTATGTTAATTGTTACAAAGTGATATGCATATTCGGTCATGAAATATTCATGCACATTTCAGATTAGTCTAAGAAAAGTATAAATTTCAGAGCTTTGGTCTTAGATATCTCCGCTCCAGACCACCACTTTGAAAATTATCCTCTGATTGCATCATAAATGAATGCACAGGAGTGCAAAACCCTCACCGCTACACACATGCATGCATATGACTCATGCACATGTAGATCTATAGTAACTAGCTAGCATATCTCAGTGTGTATGCCTGCTCAATAAGGAGTATTGAACTAGATACATACTACCATAATATTGTTATGGTAGTATGTATCTAGTTCAATACTGCATACATACCCTGTCACTATAATAGCTGAAAGCCTCTGTGACTACTTTAACTCAATTATGCACTTGAGAGCCACTGCCTGTTTACACTGTCACTGCATTGACAACTGACCAGCAAGGCACAGAATGGCAACCACAGCTGCACACTACTATACCACTGGGCAGGACTTAACGTGACCACTCTTCCTGGTAATCCTCAGATGCGTACTTTCTCTCAGACGACCCTTACCATACGGACGGACAAACGGACGGACGGACAAAAATCGCCAAACGATTGCAGTAACCCTCCGCCTACGCTTTGCAGCGAGGGTTAATAAATATTTATTATTAATTAATTTATTAAATACACTAAGTAGAAAAAAAGAGAAAAGGAATAGGGAAGAAGAAAAGTCTTAGGGGTCTATAAAGCATGCCACAATTTTTATGGGCACACCGAATGGGTCGAAATTAAGGATTTGACCTTGGGAAATTTTGATTCACACCTTGGAATTAAAGTTACAGGCTGTAATTACCCCTTTGAAGTTATCCCATATGTTTGTATAGGAAGCCATGCATTTGCAATGTTTCCGCCCACGCGCTACGTGAGGGGCGGGGCCACGCTTGCACATCAACGTGACGTCCATTACCCACTTTGGTCAAAATTGGTGTATAGGCTGCCTGCTTGCATCGTATGGCTCTACTATGCATCCAGCTGGTGGTTTTTGGACAATTTTTTTTTCTGCTTAGCTTGAACAAGTATAAAAAACAATTGAAGCATGAAGTACGTAGGGATGGTAGGATCAAAATTTAAAAGGTAGCTACATCCCTAGTAGCTAGCAATTTACTTTTCTGAAACAAGCAATATTTGCCCAGTAAGGGTATCAAATCGGAAACTTTGGCACAGATATAGGTGTAATGGTTCTGTAATACTTAAAAGTTTGTCATCTATTTTCATTTTCAAGTTATTCCACTTCAAAGCATTTGATGATTACCGGTAACGTTGCATAACTCAAATATGCTACTTATCATAGAGTCAGTAGACTCTATAAGTAGGGATGGCACGGATACTCCATATTATTTAATACATTACAAAAATCCAAATATCTCAAAACAGGTAACTTTTTAAACTTTCTAAGCGTCAAAATCAGAATATACAGCAAATTATCTATCTAACAAGACCAAGATCATCCATCAACTCAATTGTATATGCCAGAACCAGATGTTCAAAAAAATAGCCATTTGTCAATCTTTCTTTCTTTCTTTCTTTCTGTTTTCCTCGGCTAACTCAAGACTACCATGACCGCTCACCTTAGTTTGAGTATAAATCCACTCCATTTCGGAGTGCGCACGTCTGTGGCACGCTCGTTTTGTGTTATCAGGATAGCGATTTAATCATGGGTGTGTACAGCACACGTTTTGCGAGTGGGTGTGTCCAATTAGCCATTTTGTCATATAATGCGCATGCTCATTTGTTGTTGCCATGGTGAAGTCATGTGACCGATGTAAGTGGCGCGCGTGCGCCGGCGCGGCCTGCTCGCCGGATCGCTCAGTTGATCAGCTCAGTGAACTGTCGATCATAGTGGCTACTTACCAACAGTAAGCTTACTGGCCTATAAAATATGCTCCTGAAAAACAATGTTTTCGTCGCTAGTTGGTTCTAAACAGCCTTCTTTCAAGTTTGTCGGTCGAGTCAGCCAGCTTCAGGATCGAGATAACGAGGGGCGTGGCTTCATTCGCAGGTCAGCTAGTTACCTGAGCTGTCTCGAGAACCCCACTGATGCACGTTCAATAGTGTGTGATGCAAAAGAAGACGTCCTAGCAAGCTATCAAAAGACTGCCTGGAATTTGCACTTCTAGTACAGCCTGGAGTATTCAAGTTTGAACTCATGGTGTCACGGTTGGGGTACCATACTAGGCTGCTGCCTGACTCCAAGGCTAAGATTACACAAACATGGTGTACTTGCTTCCCTATAATAATATTGTATTTATTGCTGGAGCACGGTTGGATGTAGCTATATAGGTCCAGAAAAATTTTTTGAAGTAGCTAGTTCCATGCATTAAATATTAATATTAAACAATCACGGAATAGGCAAACCGGTCGCCATCCCTAGTCTCGCAAGCCACACCCTTCAATCTCCGAGAGAAAGAGGGTCTGGTAACTTCGCATACATCGAGTAGCCTCGTTCCCAGGCTCTCCCCCTCCTCTTTATTTTATACGCGCGATTATATTTACGCGAAATTATTGTGCAGAGAGAAGGGAGGGGGAGAGCCTGGGAACGAGGCTATACATCGAGTAGTGCTGCTGGAATGCAATAATGGGCCGTTTTACGTAACGCCACGTTAAGTTTAGATTGCGCGGCGCGCGCTTGCCTAGCAGTCATATATACAGGCGCACGATGTTTAATAATGATGCACGGTTATTGCGCCATGGTAACGCTGAAAAGCTGCAATCTGATTGGTCGCTCCAGGATCTTGGAGCGTGTTCAACTCGATGTACGCGAAGTTACCAGACCCTCTTTCTCGCGTGCAGAGATTGGAGGGTGTGGCTTGCGAGACTACTCTGTCCCCACAATATTAGTCAGCTAGGTGGCATTGATGAAAATTAATAACTACCAGGCCCTGAGGGCACTAAAAAAAGAACAGTAACAAGTATAAAAAACAATTGAATAAAATTGAAGGATGAAGTAGGGATGGCAGTGCCAAAAAATACACAAACAAGATTCGTAGGGATAACGTATCACATCCACTATACATCCCTACGCTTGCTTTTTGAGTAGCCGTGCACACACATAATATTATATTTGGGGCACATGCATGCAGGAATGGAAAATCAATACTGTATACCCAGGGATCAATATCAATAGTAGTGACACTTTTAAATTACATGCTGAATCAGATGTGTAGCTATGAGAAAAGCAAGCATAGGGATGTATAGTGATGTGATACGTTATCCCTACGAATCTTGTTTGTATATTTTTTGGCACTGCCATCCCTACTTCATCCTTCAATTTTATTCAATTGTTTTTTATACTTGTATATATACAATGTCATAGTGACCCTTCACCACATAAAATGAAGCTACTAGGGATGTGGTAATCATTTCATACACAAGCAAGATTAATATAGCCAGGATAACTTATCACATCCACTATATACATCCCTACGTATACGCTTGCTTTTCTCGATATTAGGCCACTACAAATTGGATCATAGTTTCCCGTCCACCGCCCGCATGCCTTTTGAGCTACCGCCTACTTTTTCTATTATTGCACTTATTTTCTATTAAAACGAAAATATTGATGACGTAATTGAAAATTTCAATATTATTTACGGTCTATTCCATGTGCGCTCGAGTTGCAAGCTGAGTTTGTGACGTTGATGGCTCATTCAGTATTTGCTCACTGCAGTTCTCATTCTGCATGATGATCGCTATACTCATGAGTAGCTTCATTCATAGTTCTAAGACTGTGCTCGCCATATCAACTGAAGATTGCGGGATTAGCTCGAGTCATGTACCCCCGGTGGCCATTTGTGGTTTACACCACATCCGGTAATAATGAATAATGAATAATAAAAGTTAACCGCCCGCCTGCATGCTATTGGATCGACAGCCAGGACGGGAAACAACTATGCAATTTGTAGTGGCCTTATCATGCACCTCTGATTCAATATGTAAGTGTCGCTATGCTTTGATCTTGACTCTATGTGTGTGGGAGAAATCCAAAGGTAGCTAGTCAGTGTTGACTGTCCATTCCTGCATGTGTCCTGCATTGCTAGCGTATATACTCAAAAAGCAAGCATAAGGATGTATAGTGGATGTGATAAGTTATCCCTGCTACAAATCTTGTTTGTGTACTATTTGACCCTGCCATCCCTACTTTATCCTTCAATTTTATTCAATTTTTTTAAACTTGTTTTTTATTGCCCTCAGGGTAATTCATGATTGTCACTAGCTAATTTTCATCAATGCTACCTAGCTGACTAGCTATAATCAAGAAGAGGCTGGGCATGTGACTACGTATACCACGGTGACCTGATATTATTTACCTTTTCATTGCAAATGAAACTACAACTTCAAAATATTTTTGTCACACAGCTACCTATCTTCCTGTTGATATCAACTCCCACAATATAATATTATGGGGAAGCAGGTATACTGCCGATCATTCAGTATCATGATATTATAGTGCAATCCTTTGGGTCGGGCATTCGTGACTCTATACTGGCATGTGGGAAGAAATTGAGAGGGAATTTGTTTAATATACCGGTAGTCTGCAGCTATCTCCAAACATTGGTTCAGTGGCTAGAGCACCATAGCTATAGTAAACCATAAATCTGGTACCCCGAACACACACTGGGGTCAGACTTGAATTATTGCTACTCCTAATCCCAGGCAGTCGATCTTCAATATGGCAGGTAGGATGTCTCCTTTTGCATCACACACTATTTGAGCATGCATCAGTGGGATATATTCTCGAAACACAGCTGCAGGTAACCAGCGCCAATCCGCGAATGAAGCCATGCCCCTCGTAATCCCGATCCCGAAGCTGGCTGACCAAAAGAAGGCTGTTTAGAGGCCAGTAGTTAACTGTTGGTATATCACATGACTTCACCATGGCAACACCATAATATTATGAGCATGCACATTATTATGACAAAATGGCAATTCAGACACACCCACTCGCAAAATGCGCTGTACACACCCACAGTGAAATCGCTGTCTTGACGAGCATGCCACAGACGTGCACGCTCCAAAATGGAGTAGATTTATACTCGAACCATGGTGAGCAGTCAAAGTAGTCTTGAGTTAGCCCAGGAAAACAGAACAGAAAGAAAGAATGACAAGTGGCTATTTTTATACACAGCTAGTTTGATCAGGCATACCTCAATGTTTGGCATAGCTACCTCAATGTTTGGCATACCTCTAAGTTGGGATACCTCTGGCATGCCTCTAAGTTGGGATCGCTGGAAGAAAATTTTCTTGGACGTTATGGAAAGGTGCATACCAACTTCCTTCCTACCAAATCGATGAAACCTACCATGGTTATCAAAGTCCCTAACACAATCGATGAAAAGAGAAATAGCCTTTTCCAGAAGGTTCGAGCAAGCAATGATCCTGAAGTATGGAACAGATACCGAAATCTTTGTAACAATTAAACTAGTGATAAAACTAAGCGATTTATAATATATACTTCAGTCATCTTAATCCACGAAATTATACTTCGGAGTGCTCCGGCTCGATATCAGCATGTAATAACCTTTCATTGCAATTTTGACGCATAAAAAGAACGAATACCACTTAATCTGCGCATACGCAGCTCCACCTTCAGATCTTTTTTGCTGCTGCCACAGCAAGAAGCACACAGTCAAAAATCCAACCACTTGATCTGTAATCGGACCCCAGGACGATTTTGGGGTTGATTCTTAGCGAGAAACCGTGACGATGAGTGATAGCAACGACGAACGAGACCCTCCCGTGTCGAAACCTCCGGCGAATATTGTGGATCAGCTGTTGGGCTTTTCAGCAGCTCTTCAAGCACTAGGTCGGGAGCTGGGCCCCATCATTGCCTCAGCAAGCTCCATCACCCATACTGTGAATATAGCTACATAGCACACCACTATCAATGCCAGGTATGTTCCCATATTCTGCATCATGCATTCAGGTCTGGGTGATCCAGGTCACCCCCCTTACAGCCCTTATGGCTGGTCACAGTATGGTCCTCAGGGCTGGTTTCAGTACGGTCCTCGTGACCGGTTACAGCACGGTCCACACGACCTGTTTCAATATGGTCTACACGACCAGTTTCAGTATGGCCCACAGGATTCCCAGAATCAAGTTCACTACGGTCCGCAGGGATGATTTGAGGAATACCAGCTGCAGGATGTACGACAGCGTAGTGAGGAGGGTTGTAGTAGCAAGACGGCTGAATGAGATCAACCAAGCACATCAGCTAGGTCAGCAGGTCTACTAGGCCATAGTCAAGGCCCACAAGCAGAAGCAGATGAAGACTGGGTGTCGCTATAGTCAACTCCCACTTAACACAAGAGAAACGGGATGAGCTATCGTATGCAGAAAGCGATACAGAATCCGACATGGAGGATATACGGAAACTGTAGGATAGGAAACCAATACCTTCTTGGCCCTGGCCTTCTAAAGGACAGCCTCAATGCAACAGCGTAAGAAATGGCTTGAAAAGTTTCCAAGACCTAGTACCTCACACACCAACCCCAATTATCAATAAGCCCATCTACTCCCTCATCCAGTCCTCCTCTTCTCAGTCAAAGAAGAAAATTCTCTCTCACGATCAATTTCTAGTCAAGCTGCAACGCTATGCCTCGGATTGCAGCTGGGCCACTTTCCTTCCTGCTATCAGAGTTACAGGCTGGCAGACCAGTACAAGCTTACAGGGCCCTCCAGGCCGTGCAAACGGAACTATGCTGTGTAGGTAATGCATTTGCACACTTGTCTGTCGAGAGGAGGAATTGGATACTTCAGCACCTCAACAAACAACTAGTTCCCATGGTGGAAGAGGAGTTTCCAGCAGATGGAATCTTATTTGGCCCCAAGTTTGGCAAGAAAGCCAAGGAAAGGGTGGATGCGATAAAAAGCCTAGCTAGCTCATCCTCAGTCTTTTTTCAATTCGACGACCCCCCAGCAAAGAGAAACTACAAGGGGCAAGGGGCTCGCGGAAAAGGCCCAGATCGGTACAATCTATACCACAAACGGTCGACAGACCAGTGCTGCCCCCAAAAGGTAGGCCCACCAAACAAATGACAAAGGCTGGAATCTAGTCAGCTAGACGTTCCCCTCTTCCCCTCATCTATTCCCTCCCCTCTTTATAATAACAGCAACGACTCGACCCAAGCATCTTCCCCGGTTGGGATCCAACACACGGAAGAATTTAAGATAATCAGTGTTCCATATGAGATGACAGTGGGTCGCCTAAAATATTTCTCACAGAATTGGTCCAAGCTAACAGACAGCAACTGGATTCTGAACACCTCCAAAGGCTATGAGATTCCCTATTAAGTCCACCACCATTGTTGATTCATCCCCCGTTGAAGTGGTCAACGAGTATGATCAACCCACAGCCGAGGAGCTCAGCAAACTGGTTCAGAGAGGTATTCTAGTTCCAGCCGAACCTCATCATCTCGGGTTTTATTCCCATACTCCCATACCTTCACTATTCCCAAGAAAACTGGGGAATACCAATTAATCATCAATTTGAAAGGATTGAACCACTATAAACCCCATGTCCACTTCAAGATGGAGAACATTCAACAGTTACAGGATATCCTCCTGCCCAACGATTGGATGGTGAAGATAGATTTATAGGAGGCCTATTATTCAGTACCCATTCACCCCAAATCACAGGACCTCCTCAGGATTTGGTGGAAGGATAAGCTCTATAAATTCATATGCCTCCCATTCGGTTTGTCCAGTGCTCCCAGAACGTTCACAAAATTCCTAAAGCCAATGGTGGCCTTTTTCGCCAGAAAGGAGTTCGCCTAGTCATATACATCGACGATGTCCTGATAATGGTGGATGCAAAGGGGAAGGCGATCACACATCTCATTCTCACCTTGGATATCCTGGAATATTTAGGTTTCCTCATCAATTTACGAAAAATCAATAGTCGATTCAACTCAACAGATCGAATTCCTGGGTTTTCTGGTCAACGCCATCACCATGAATATAGCACTACCTCAGGAGAAGATCCTGAAGGTAATCAAGGAAGCAGAGTTGCTGTTGCAATGCCAGGAGACCACACCACGCCAGTTAGCGAGAATGGTGGGAATTCTGAGTTCATGTATCCCAGCGATAACACCAGCCCCACTACACTACCGCAGTCTGCAGACAGACAAGAACAAGGCGGTAGCGCAAGGAGGGTACAATCACCAGATCTTCCTATCACAGCCATCCAGGGTGGAGCTACAATGGTGGTGCCAGTGTTTGACAATCCACAATGGGAAACCATTCAGGACACCCCATCCAGACCTCATCATTTATACAGATGCATCTCTGCTTGACTGGGAGGCAACAAGCCAGGCCGGGAGTCCACATTGGGGGAGCGTGGACTCAAGCAGAGCAGAGTTTGCACATCAATTGTCTGGAACTGTTTGGGGCGTGGAATGCAGTTGAAGCATTTTGCCAGGAAAAGGAGAACATAACAGTGCTGATATGACTGGACAATTCCAGTGCTGTGGGGCCTATATCAACCACATGGGAGGCACAAGATCTTCAATGCTGGCTTCGATTGCCATCAGATTCTGGACGTGGGCATTGCAGAAGGGCATCATACTTCAAGCTCCACATATAGCAGGAGTGGACAACCAGACAGCAGACACAATGTCCAGATTAACAGTAAGGGATCGGATAGATTGGAGACTGAATCCAACAATTTTCTCACAGATTGTGGAGTGCTGAAGCCCCCTCCACGTAGATATGTTTGCAACCCGACTGTCAACCATTCTCCCCCAGTTTTACTCCTGGAAGCCAGAACCAATGGTGGAGGCCACAGATGCATTTCTACAGGACTGGTCACAGATTCACGGGTATGCCAACCCCCCTTGGTGTCTCATTCAACGATACCTGAAAAAGGTCATCATGGAGAGAGCTACAATAGTGATAGTGACACCATTGTGGATATCTCAGAGTCAATTGGTTTCCAATGATAAGGCACCTATGCATAGACCACCCTCGACTATTACCTCAGATACCAGAGCTAATGCTCCCCACAGCCAATGCAGGAATTCCATCACCCAGAGCTCCAGTTAGACTGGTCGCTTAGCATATTTCAGGCAATCCCTCACTTACCAAAGCATTTCAACTGAGGCTAGAGAGCTCATCATCTCGTCTTGGAGAGACTCTACCAATAAGAACTATGATTCAGCCTGGAGAAAGTGGGAGTTATGGTGCATCCAGGAATGTATCAATCCAATTTCTACCTCTATAGAGTCAATCTTGTCATTTCTGGCTTCGCAGTTTCATGCGGGTCACCAGTACAGATCCCTCAACATTTATCACTTGGCTATTTCTTCAGTACATCCAAAGGTGGATGGTTTCGATGTGGGAAAACATCCACTAGTGAGCAGGTTAATGAAGGGTGACCTGATCGGTCGGTATAGTTCTGGATTATCTGAGGTCACTGGGTCATAATTCAGAATTATCTCTGAAAGATCTAAGTCACAAAATTAACAGCTACCTTGTTGGCTCTATGCACTGCAGGTTGATAATCAGACTTGTCTGTGTTGTCTGTAAACCACTTTGTCTCAACTAGAGCTCTGTAGAGCACATACCCCACGCGCACATTGCTCAATCTATAGACTTACTTTCGGTGCATGGCTATAATTAATTTTTGTGAACTTCAGAGAAATAATGGAAATGCTGCTTAGTTATAGCTACTGGGGGTTCCGGTGACACTTGAAAAAACGCTCTCTGCACCCAGACTAGGAAGATATGAATTTCTATCTATATTTGTTGTAACAATAGTAGTATAGCTACGTATCTTTCATTATGATTGGTTCCATAGGGCAGTCACTATAGACTTAGAACATCGACGATCTTTACCAGTCATACGCTTGGCCACTTAGTTGTGCGCATGAGCAGAAAGCACAATTTGTATGCATATGCATTGATGGTAGCGAGTCCAAAGGATAATTATAACCCGCAAAAATGCGTCGCTTGTTTATACGCGTTATATTCTATCTAAACGCGGCACCATAAAGTGACATTACATATTTTCACGCCCACAAGCCAATTCTCGACCGTTTTCCATGCTTCGCACGTCAATCGGCAGCTCTTTTGCTGTACTTTCTGGATTTGATAGTAAGGAACATCAATACATAATTTTTCTGGCACTTATTTCTGCGGTTTCTGCCTGGGTTTGTGAGTATTCATTACCTCCAAAACTTTTAGTGGTCCTTACTGTGACATATAGTTTTTTTCTAGTGCTGATTTCAATAATATGCATCATTGCAAGTCATTGATGGCCTACTTTTTTGTGGAATATACTTTTTAGATAATTTCATTCAGATTTAGTGATATAGAAATGGTTATAGCTTGGTATTGTGGAAAGAAACTCACTCTGCTTGGCTCTAAAGACAGAGACCCCAGGTTCAGCAGTAACCCAAAGCAGTATTGAAGTCCCACTATCATGCTATTTGCAAGTGCTATCCAACAGTATTTGTAACACAATCGTAAATAAAACCATTGCAAGGCAATATGGCATACCCATCCAAACCACTTTCTCCATATAAACTTAATACAAACAAAAATGAAGCTAGCAACGCTTCTGTGCAACCAATTTACATGGTTAAGAGGTCAATTGATAGCTCATTCTGTGAGCTATTTGGTGCAATTTGTTTCGTGATTGAACTCCTAAACAGAGCTGAGATATTGTAGATTTTCTGGGGACCCTTGGTGGCCCATAGTTTGTATGGTGCCATGTCTGTAGTACTATGCAAGGAGCAAAAAGAGAGACAGTAGTGAGTAACTTCAAAAGGTTGTAGAACCAAGAAAATGGAGTAAATTCCCAGCGATATGCATATTGTTTGGCTGCTCTAAGGTTGCTTTTAATGCCTGTAGTATCATTGTTCCAGTTTTCAGAATTTTTCGAAACTCTTTGGACACACTATTGATGGGCACTATCAATAGGCGTGGCTACGGTGGCCAACAAAAAGGTACTATTTGTGACGTTCGTGGATCGTATCCCTCGATTTGACGCACACTGAAGCCAGTTTTTCGCCGACTTCGATTGATTCCTTGTGATTACGAGTTTCTTAGACGCCTATATCTCGAAATAAGGCAATTTTTGTGCTAACGACAACGACGAGGACACGACCGATTACTTTACCCCTTGCGCATGCGCGCGGGGTAATTACAGGGGATCTTAAGCTAACCTATAAGGGTTTGTCAAAACAATCAAGACCTAACCACATTCATCCTCCTCTGTTTGTGCAGAGATACCAGGAGGACCCTCAGTCTATCAAACTAGACCCCTTTTTCGCCCAACGACCTTTACCACTCTATCCACACGCGAAAAAGGGTCTAGCAAAGATCAGTGTTGGAATGCAATTCATTTGGTGAAGCCATACGAGTGCACACTTGGCTCAAAAGCAAGAGAACAGCAGCAGATGGCCCAGTCTGATGTTATCATGTTTGAAAATAAGCTCTAAAAACACTAAAAGTATAGTAGGCCTAGTCTAGTGCCCGTTTTTGCCAACTGCTACTCTACACCCGCGCACAAATTGCTTGCATGAATTTCAAAAGCTGAATCTGATTGGCCAGACAAAATTTAATTAAACCTGACCTTTGCTAGACCCCTTTTTCACGTGTGGATATAGTGAGTAAAGGTCGTCGGGCGAAAAAGGGATCTAGCTTGATAGACTAGGGGACCCTCTAATCTGCCCAGTAGCTACAATGCTTTGAGGCTTATGTCACTAGGATGAGAGAGTTTAAGTCATTGAATAACTGTGGGTTGTTGGAGCCAAGCCAGGTTTTTCTCATGCCCCAATTAAAGCATGTAGCTAGCATAGCTCGGTGGGTAAAGACTACTCTAGCCAATGCAGGAATTGACGTTACAAGGTACTTGGCTCACTTAATCAGGGGGGCATCAACATCGAAGGCATTGGAATCAGGAGCCACGCTCTCAGAGGTCCTCCAACAAGCTGATTGGTCCAAGGCTACAAAATTTCATAACTTTTAATATTATTTCAGACCATCACAAGTGAGATCCTTAAGTTTCACACATGCTGTCCTCTCATTAGCTCATACGTCAAATTTACATGCTGATATCAAGCCGAAGCACTCCGAAGTATAATTACCGAATGGCTGAGGCTCAATAGGCTGTAAGCTAGCTAGCTATAGTGACGAGGAGTGTGTAGGCGAGATATCAGCATAGCCCACCCACCAACCCTGAACTATATCAATTATAGTTAACTATTAAAATTTTAGAATTATCTTTAGTGATCTTAATTGTCATATCATCCTTGATTTGTCAGTTGGCATGTGCAGCAATCTTCAAAGGTCTGAAGATGGAGCTGCGCATGTGCAGATTAAGTGGTATACTCATTCTTTTTATGCGTTAAAATTGCTGTGAAATATTGTAATAAAAAGGTTATTACATACTGATATCTTGCCTACACACTCCTTGTATAACTCCGAATAGCTTACAGCCTATTGCAGTGGCGGATCCAGGATCTCTAGAAGGGGGGTTCTGATTTACTGTTGCGCGCGAAGCGCGCGCAAATTTTAGAAGCCACGCCCACTTTCAGGATAAACCACGCCCATTTCGATCGTTTTTGAGACCAACTACCAGCCCTACCAGTCCAATCGATCTGTTTTCAAACGAATTTCTTCTAAAGCATTCTAAGGTGAGCCATAGCAGCAGTTTTCTTAGTTCTGTAGCCAAAAGGGGGGTTCCATTTAGCCTAGCATCAGTATACTTCTCATATCAAGAAGTTGGGGAAATTTGCTATACTTACTAATGTGAAAAAATTGCCACTTTTTGGCGCATATGCTGTCTAGTTTATACAGGAGTCTATGGACATAAGCAGCTAAATCTGGCTTAAAATGGCCACAACAACCTTGTCTTATGTCTGTATGACCTTTTCCCCTGGATTATTCAACTTTGATCCTTTGGAAACGCAATGACCAAAAAATGTTGCACAAACGTCATTGTCTTCATCAGTCAAAACTGGTAAATACCAAGTGCATTACGTCATTTAGCCCAATACAAAACATATGGAGGGGACCCGCCCTCCTGAATGAAGCATCGTCATAACTTTCCAACTATTCAATGGATTTACTTTTTCCGCTGGAAATATGTAAAACGCTTCAACAAGAATGGAATAAGTTGACAACTGTATCTATTCGAGGTCGTTAACATCCGTCATTTTTGATGTTTAAGTCTAGCCAACTTGGGTCAATGGAGACTCATCGACCTGCTAGACCTACTAGCTAGTGAGAATATGTGTTAATTCGTCTACTCTTTGAACATTTTAGCGCCTTGCATAGGTGTCTAAACTTCTCTTTTCAGCCAAAACTTCTTCATATGTAGTGCTAGGTGCAGCCCAAAGGGGGGTTCCTGTGCACCCCTGGATCCCCCTCTGGATCCGCCACTGTATTGGGCTTCAGCCATTCGGTAAATAGCTAATCATAAGGAATTTTGGAAAGCAGTGAAGTACACCAACATAAAAGGATCATGTATTCCTACCCTAAAATTAATGATAATAATTCTCCTGCTGTGGTGCACTCGAGCTCTGAAAAGGCCAATATGTGCATGCTTAGTAGTTTCTTTGTATGATGCACTACCCCGGAGCCCAGGAGTCCCTCCCTCATGCTGAAGACTTAGTGGGTTTTTCAGAAAATTTAATACCAATGGATCTATTAAAGGAACTGCAACCAGCATTGCACCCGCAGTTACCAAACTTTAATTAATATCTCCTTGCGGCAGGGTGAGCTACTGAGTGAGTGGAAACATGTGTGCTCTTATTACTTCAATTCCAAAAAGAAATGAACGATCCACTTTGAGTAACTATCGACCGATATAATTAACCTATATCTCCCACGGTTTGGTTTCCTGAAGTGGAGATCTACCACGTACAGGAGTCTTAATCACTGCTATAAAATTTAATGACTGGCACACCCCCCTAGATAATGGGCTGGATATATGTGTCATATTTTTTGACTTAAAAAAAGCATTTGACAGCATTAGCTACACACATTGCTCTCCTTAGGAATATTGCTGTTCTGAATCCTGATCCACATTTGCATTATTGGATTACGAACTATCTCTGTCGAAGGATCCAAACAGTGGATGGCGAAAGTTCATCAACACTGCCAGTGATCTCGGATGTATAGAGCTACCACAGGGCTCAGTGCTTGGGCCACTGCTCTTTCTAGTCTATATTGATGGGCTTGCTGATGGCCCTAACAGATGATATTATCAATCAATCCCTCCGTAATGCAAGGCTTAGCTAGTGACTTTATGCTACTTGTGATGTTGACACTATCTCGAGCTCTGATTGGATCAAAAGTAACCTCCTTAACCCTTAATGATAAAAAATGTACGTAAGCAGATGGTAATTACAAGGAAGAAGCATCCCGTGGAGTTCCCCAATTAATCTAATTCGCTTGACGGAAAAGCCCTGGAGATGGTGAATGCCTACAGGTATCTTGGAGTGTGGATCACCAGTGACCTCAGCTGGACTAAACAAACTGTAAGAAGCAAATCAAAGAATCAGCATGCTGTACCAGTGTGGGACCCACATCTTATACTTCTAGAAAAGGTACAAATGTTTCACTTTGCACTTAAGGTTTGCACGAAGACATGGAATCAACCATATGACACCCTACTCTTACAAACCCAGTTGCCGCAACTTAATTTTAAGCAGAGGAGAACACAACTCAAACTTTCATCTATATCAATTTGTATGAGATTTAGCGTTTTGTCCACAAGCACCTCTTGTATTTTGACAATGTAACATGTCCGTTAATGTATACATAATAATCCCTACTTAATAAATAGACCTATCATTCTACAGCTCATTATTCCCACATTCTATTTTTTGTGGAATAACTTACCCAGTTCCGTCATTTGTTCATCGTCATTGTACGCCTTTAAATGTAATGAAAGTATAATGCATTTAACATTTTGCATATCCTTTATAGGGCGGATACTTGTATTAGCTATTGCTATTTTATGTGTCCTAGTTTGCATGTATGCAATAGCAACAACGAAGTAATAGGATATAATTTTATAATTTTATAATTATATCCCCAATAGCTAGCATTTCACTTTTCTATGGTTGTGAGGTAATTATGGTATTACAGTAATGTACGTTAAAATTATGATGAAATATGATGCAACCTATGAGGTAATTACGAGAAAATTCAGGGCCTTGGTGGAGAAGGCTCCACCACGTATATTATACGATTTACTGATTATCCCAGAAGGCTCCACCGAGGCCCTGAATTAGATGGCCGAATTTCACAAGTTACCTTTGGCTTACGTAATTCAGTGGATAAATAAAACTAACCTTGGCAGTTGCACTATAATAATATATAGGATGCATCACTGTACGTAAAGAGATGGCCCGTGAGACCGTCTACGCACCAACCTCCTAGACTACAGCGTACCATACCACAACCAATCTGACTCACCTATTATTATAGAACTATACTGTACCTGTTATAGTATAATTGGGATGTTGATGTTGCCCTCAGCACTTGTAGATATCTAGGGGTTTCTGTATAACCTTAGCTTAGGGCAATGATCTGACTTAATATAGTACTTTGAATGAATTCATGCATGGTATAGGTCCAAGTCAAGATACTGACCTTGATTTTGTTGAAAGGTGCAAGGTAGGTTTTCACAAGTGAGGAGTTATAGGCCGCCCCTTCAGTAATCCCCATCATTTCTTTAGAAAGCAAGCAAAACACTTACAAAGCTTCACTCAAAGCATGGAGAAATAGTGTTTCCTGATAAACACTTACAAGCAATGATAAAGACAAATGAAGTATTGGATTTAAAGGACATCTGTATCAGCGTGTTTGGTCAACACAACTGTGGAAAGAGCACTCTGCTAAATGCATTAATCGGAGAAGAGTAAGTGAGCCATGCACGAGTCATGCATATACATGTATAGCGGTGAGGGTTCTGCACTCCAGTACATTGATTTCATTTTGTTTTGACTAATGTTAGTACGACAGCACAAGGTATACTAAGCAAACTAGATAAATAACTGTTATGAACAGTGCATATTAAATATAATATAGCTTATAAGTATAATGTAACTGATATGGCCTAATGTTTGTTATTCAATCACTTGCAATCAAGCAGCACACACGCAATTCTGCAACTCTTAATAATGACATTGTGGATGTGATACACATGCATGCAGTTACAATAACAATATTATTAATGCATGCATACATTACTATAACTATTGTAGTATTTATAGTGAGTACAGGCAATGTCATGTTAATATATACTTGATTATCCACCTAATAATAATTATTAATTGTTGTAAGGTCAGATCAGTATGTTATCTATAATAATTGTTGCTATAGCAATGATGATTCAAGAAATCAGATAATAATAATATTATACACTTTCTTGAATGATCATGGTTGAAGCTAATAATTATAGGGTTTTATCCAGTGGGGGAAGCTTCCCCACCAAACTCCCTAGCTTCCCCCCCCCCCCTAAAAATTAAAGAAATTCTCCTTTACATCCCAAGGAACTTGGTGTGCTGAATACGCCCACTCATTAATTGCTCTTCCATCCCAATTGCAAATTTTTGTCACTAGATTATTATAACATTATAGGCTGCTTCCAGTTTATTCTATGAGTGAGACAAGTGTCAAGATAAAGGTGCAACATGATAGCAATATACACCAAGGAATTTGTGCACAAAACTGCCCATTGGCAAATCAACATGGATCTCGTCAGCAATCAAAGGTAAGTGTACTATGGCCAAAAGCATCACTAAGTGTATACATGCATAGAGCCTTATCATAATATTAAACTTGATTAGAGTTGTCCAAAACTTCAAGTGACCTTAAAAGGGAGTAAGAAGGAAGTTATTAAAGGAGCTGAAGCAATCTATGATTACCTCAAACAGTTGAATAAACAAATACGACGGGTAATAATTAAATTAATTGACCCATTACTTTTGTAACTCTATATTATAATATTATACTAATTCTGCACCACGTATTAATTATTTTCCTGGGTCACCTTGGAGCAGCTTGTATGTAGTGGACTACTGATTATATGGTCTCAAGCTCCCATATACTGGACTTTTAAATTAGTTTGATTCCACATGGCACCTATGCCTTATACTGCTATGACTTTGATCAAGTCGCAGTAGCTAGTACCCCATCTCCAGTAATGGTATACCAAACATGCAGGCTCACAGTACCTCTGAACAGTGTCCAGAAGATAGTATTGGGATGTATAGGCCATAATCAGAAATTAAGTTCCTTAATCAGCAATTGATTATGGTAACGCTTCAATCTAGACTAGATGAGGGATGCCACTGCCACAATATGCATTAAGTTACATAAAATAATATTAGTAGCTACATCAAGTATAGCTTTTAATTTTTAATATTATGGAAAGGTGATACTTAATTATTAATTTTTATGATGATTATTCATTTCAGGCTGATCATGAACCACCTGTTGTTGTCCTCAAAGTTAACATTCCACTGCTTGCTGGGCGAGTGCCTCCAGGATGGACTGTGAGTCTGGTTGACAACCCAGGATTTGGAGAGGCCAAAGAGCATGTAGTTCAGTTGGCTGATGCTTCCTTAGTGACCAGTTCAGCCTACATTTACCTCCTTCAGATAGAAAATATTGGTGGCACTGAGGCTAGAGATTTCTTTAAGGAACTAACTGCAAAAGATAAAAGTAACAGCTAGTAGCCAACCCATTTTGATTTTTCTTGATAGCTATCATAATGTCTTCCATACAGCTGCACTGAGGGATGGTCGGCTAGCTGTAGGTGTCACAAAATTTGATACTATCTATTCAAACAAAGCAAGAAAGCGTAGTCGTAGAGGAGCCCCCACTACTGTTGAAGAAGTCAGGGAAAATTTGGTCACTAGCATAAAGGAGGCAACTGGCATTGATATACCAGATGACAGTGTTATTCCCCTGTGTGGTGAGTGGGCTATGGCAGCCAGCAGGCTGGCTAGATATTTGAATAGTGATCCCATCTATGAGAATCAGAAGAAGGAAGCTGTAGAGGAAGCAGCTGAATATCTGGAGGATTATCCTCATCTCTCTCTGCCAGGAGGTCAGGAACAGAGTCCAAAAGATGCTATAAAGAGTCTACAACCAATGGCTTTGATTGACCAGCTAGAGAGAGCAAGTGGAGTGGCTGATCTGAAAAAGACGTAATAAAATTATCAATAATAACAAGTATGAGCAGGGGGCATAACGTTAGTCTAAGAGTGGTTCAGAAAAAGATGTCATATGTGAAAAATAGACCTTACTCGACCGTAAAGCTTGGAGAGAGTACGTATGGGGGTATTGAATAGGTCATGCATGCGGTCAATTACTGCCCTCTTGGGTGGTATTATTATAATAATTATCTACAACATCATCCTGTTTGAAACTGTGGTCTAGTCAATCAGCTGTGGTCTGTTGGTTTCTCTCTCAATAATCTGTGAAGACAATCACAGACTCCATTACCTGCTTAAATTAATGATTGATTTTGGGAAATTTTACTTATAGCTACCTTATTGTGAATCCAACTCCTTATTAGCTAACTATATAGCTGCATGGATAAACAAATTAATACTGCCCTGGACCCATTAATTTAATGCATGATGGTTACCTTCATTAAGCTAATTAATTCAGATCTTGTTTGAAGTACAAGGGTTATTGATTTATTTATCAGTAATGGGGCAATCTGATTCATGTAATAAACAATTAATTTCGACCTCAAAAAATATTATTATGCAAGGCTATTTCTTTGGCCACTAAGCATATTAATACTGGAAGCATAGAACTAGAAATTTAAAGCTCTAGATCTGTGAGTAATGATTATGGTACGAGTGAGGTAGTAATAATTTGCATAATATTATTATTGATTTTTGTGGATGTCACCGTTTACAGAATTCACTATGTTGTTGGAAATGCTTGCGTGAAATTATGGGCCACAAAAATCTTTTCTGAATTCCAACACTATCTGGAAGCTGGAAACAAAGGAATAGAAGGAAGATCTATTTATTTAGCAGATGAAATAGCAGGTAGGTATACATACGTAGAAAATCAATGATCATGCAACTATAAATCATTTTAACAGAGAAAGGAAAGGATTTTCACAACGCACAAGATCTGTACAATGAGATCTTATCTTCTAAAGAAAAGATCAAACACACAGCTCCTAAAAGGAAGAAAAAGCAAACCTTGCTATGGAAACAATTTGAAACAAGTTATTACAAGGATCTTGAGGTAGCTATAATATTATAATAATTATCACTATAATAATATTCTTCCAGGAATTTTTCTTATGATTTTGCGGATATCCACGAAAATTATAATTAGTTGTGTATTGATCAGTTACGGTCCTACAGAATCTGATATTAATATAATAGGAATATAAACCTCAAGAAGCAGGAAAAATGAAAGTGAGAGATTTAGTGAAGGAGTTCAGGGATCAGTGCCAAGCTAGGATTACTTCAAAAAAATTCACCCCAGCAGAATTTGAAAATAGTATGGAAAAATATTTCTGAATCGACAATTACAAATTTTATTTATTGTAGGCATTCACGTGTTCTTGAATGATAGTGGCCCAAAGCTACAGAGGGTATTTGATTCTTCATGTGGGTTTTGGAATGTTCAATCTGTTTTAATGCAACACATTGAGTTTATGGTTGAGAACATATCAAAACTCCGATCAAATGCAAGGATGTTGTGTAAAATGGGTCCAGAAGAAGTAATTGAACCACGTAAGTTGAATCTAATATTATTATAGGGTATAAATTCAAGTACCTTTAGATCGAAGGGGATCCACATCAGAATCAGAAGGTAGGGCTTTGAGTGCTCCAAATCTAGCAGATATCAAACTAAAAGTGACAATTCCGTAAGATTGTTGCACATAGTTGTCATCTTGCATAATTATTGCTTCTGTAAATATATAGGAGTGTCTCACTGCGCTGGTGGGAGAAAATTATCAAGTTTTTTAGGTTTATCCAATTTGGCATATTATGATCGTAATGACATTAAATGTCTATATTTAACTCGTATTTTAATAATAATAGGAATCTGCATAGCAATAAAATAGAGCAAGAGAGAGATGAGGAGTCAGAATTGGATGATCAAGCCAATGAAGATAGCAATGGTGTACCAGGATCACCTGGTCCTTACTTATGCAGCCAAACCAGTGTACCAAAAGAGAGAGATGACACAGATGAATCCGAGTCTCAGAGTGATTCTGACGAAGATTGTAATAAACACGAGAGAGAAGCCAATACCTGGTCCACTCCTACAACCACTAATCAAGACCCATCAAGTTTAACAGTAGAATCAGAGAGTATAACAAGTCTCTGCAGTACCTCTACAGCTGAGGATGAGGCAGATGGTGGAGGAAATAAGCAAGTCTCTTCTAAACAAATGAACTCTTACAGGTTAGCTGAGGTTTGAATAAAGTTTGCGGATAACTTTATGACATTGCCTGTAGCCGCATGTTACAGTATCATAATCATAATATTATTAATGTTGGTGCAGGAAATGGACTCAAGAGTTGGAGGATGCTGTTTGTGAGCTTCAACAGAATATGGAAACAGAATGTGACAACTATTTTCAGAAGATTATGCCAAAAGCCATCAAGGTACAATTATGCTTAATAGTAGATGGACCTATAATATTATACTTTTACTGTGTACAGTTACAAAGTTATACTGTGACTAGAGAATAGTAATAAATTAATTATTGAGATCTATAGCTAACATAGTGAATACCAATCGATATTTACATAGGAAGTGTATATAACAATACAAAATAATGCTAGTGTTTAGATGACCAAGTGTCAATATTATAGTGTCAAAACAATAATAATAGTTGTGAACAATAATTATGTCACATAATAAATTTGATCCTATATATATACTTGTAACAAATACTGTTACAGTAACAGTGATCTAATATTATTGGTTAAACTGCAGTAACTATCCTTCATATAAAAATACTCGTAATCCTCATAAAAACCTTGTAAGCTCAATAAAAAAACCTGGTAAATTTTGTTTGCCTATGGCTAGTTTGTTGCTAAGCAGTTGTTTATATACAAAGCTTTTGGACATTATTGCTAGGATCTAATTTAAAGTAGTTAGACACTGTTTAGTCGGTTTCTACCCAGTACGTGATTTAAAGACCACAGGGCTCCATAGAACACTTGCTTTGCTCGAGATTCTACATACAGCCCTTCAGTCTTATAAATCACGTATAAAGAAACCTCCTAAACATGAAGTGTCTAATTATTATTTAGACCAGTTTTCATAGGCTATAGGTTTAATTTATTACTGAATTACAGTTCTTTTATAAAGATTACTCACGAAAGACACGTGACCGTTTGGAGGCCTTTGATAAGGATTTCAATGGGCCATTGGAACAAGAATATCGGCGACAGAAAGAGGTTATTCTGTTTAATAAAAGCAATTATTGATACTAGTCCATACTTAATTATTTAGTTTGTCAATTATAATGTTCTAGCTAAAGAGTGACATTGATTTCCTACAAAAGGAGTATTATGAGCTACAAGCAAAGAAGATTGACATTAAAAATCTTACACAACAGCTGTTAGATGCATATTCAGCTGAATTTGCTAGTCAACAAAGCGGTAATACAATAACATAACTATAGAAGTTAGAGTAAGCATAATTATATGAGTGATCTAGTAATAAATATCTTGTGTGAAATTATTGTTTGTAGAGTGCAGTACACTTTTTAACTGAAGCCTTTTGTTGAGCTACTAATAATAATTATTATTGTGATTATATTAATGATCAAAACTTATAGGGAAGCTGACTTTCACTCCCTACCGTGTGTATGCATATGAAACAGATCCTATGATAATTACATGCATACGTGTAGTTACCCCGCGTGCATATGCAAGGGGTAAAGCAATCGGTTTGTCTGTCTGTCGTCGTTGTCGTTATCGGCACAAAAATCGCCAGATTTCATGTGATATTTTATGCTAGTTAGACACTAAGTAGAAATTATACACTAAGTAGAAAAAAAAACAAACATAATCTAATTCGGGGGGGGGGGGGGGTTTGGGAACACTTGGGGGGATAATTTTTATATGGACATGCAGAATGGGTCGAAACTAGAGATTTGACCGGAAAGAATTTTGATTCACACCTTGTAACAACAGCCCTTTGAAGTTATCCCTAGGCCTGGGCCAAATATTCCTTTAAATTTGTCCATTATTCAAATAATTATTCTTCACTTATCTACCCCATTATTCAAAAGAAGGTTCTTAAAAAGGCAAATGAAACATGATCAGAATATGACCAGAATGTACATGTACATTTTGGCCAACAAGTGCTGGATTAGATGCAAATTTCCTCTTTATTGTAAGTTCTGAGGCTAAAGGAATGTTTAGCACTCCCAAAAATGATCGACGACTAGTTATCTGAGCTAGCTATTTGTTCTAGTGCTTCTTCCATTTGACCACAGACTCATGTCACATGACACAAAGTTTTCTATTTTAAGCATGCACACATTGTGTATGTGCACTAATTCCTTGAGTAGTTGAAAAGCCCATTATTCAACTTCTTCAAGAAGCTGCCTATTATTCAAAACATTATTCATGAATATTTGGCTCAGGCCTAGTTATCCCATATGCTTGTATAGGAAGCCATGCATTTGCAACGTTTTCTGCCCACGCGCACACATCAACGTGACAACCATTACCCATTTTGGTGAAAATTGATGTATAGGCTGCATTGTATGGCTCTGCTATACATCTAGCTCAACTATGTGGTGGTTTTTCTGCTTAGTGTGTGGTCTCCTTGTTACACACTAAGTTACGCCATAAGATAAAAGAATGTCTGTATGAGTAATGTAATGTAACTAAATAATTAACTTATCTGCTTATTGGAAGGGTTTACAAGATAAATTTACATGTACATAGAGAGGAAGGAAATTCTTGAATAATGGTCGAATTGGAATTTTTAATTTCGCTTTCATATCAGAGAAAATGTGAGTTTTAATGCTCGAATGCAGAGGGAAAGTCCCGTATTCCACGCCGCCATAGAGTCTGTACAAACTTGATCGGTGGCTATGACGTCTTCGCGCATTCGGGTACGTATTCAGGCCAAATGAGCATACCTGCGGGTTTATTGGAGGTTGCGCATGTTAGAGGCGCTCCAGGACTTCAATTCAAATCTTCACTAATAAACGTCCAAGTAGGTGTGCTAAAGACAGTGACTTTAGTAACTACTGTAGCAAGCTACAGGGCAAGGGGTTCTACGAAGCCTAGATTTTACTACACAGGCTAAATACTAGACAGCTAGTCAGAAAGGGGGTTCATCCGAACCCATCGAACCCCCTCTGCATCTGCCACTGGATTGCCTCTCTGCAAAAACTATTGGGTCATGTTAATCTAACATGGGATATCTCAGTTGCACTCACTTCTAGTCACATGTGACAAGACAAAATGCTACATGATGAGAAATCACCATAATAATATTATATTCTTTAACTTGTACACCTACCATTGTTACATGATAATGATTGTTGTTCCGTAGTAGCTATATTGATCGATGAGCACAATACTGCTTTCTATACTTGGCATTACCTAGCTAATCTAAGTTCTGAAAAGTATAGCTACGTGACTAAGCTATCTTAAAAATTTTATAATTCACATGTTCTTTTTTGGAACTGAAATTTTATGGACTACAGTATCGTGATTACTGATAAATACTATGAAAACAATTGCTATCACGTAACAATGGCAAGTGAGCAGCTGCTATTGACCTATATCGAGGGGTGTGGTCTACGAACGCGAAGTACCATACCATGAATAACTAATAGGGTTCGTGCTGCTGCATGCAGCTGGCATGCGCGCTGTACTAATGATTGATATGCGTACACTATAAAAAAATGGTTGTTACAGTAACAACTTTTGGGTTGTTTGTACAATAGTTTAAATATAACAACCCTTATTTCGTGGGGGTTGTTACAGAAGGTTGTTACCAGTGCAATTCAGGTTGTTATAGAAGGTTGCTAGCGCTACACTTCTGGCAGCCTCAATGGTTGTTCATATTACAGTTCAGGTTTTTTACTTCACAATTTAAATTGTTTGCCAAGCATGAATACATTGTTTCACAAGATTGTACTGGTAACAATTCATCTTGTATTGCTAACATAAAAAGTTGTCACAAAAAGATAAACAAAGTGCAAATTACAAAATATACACACTATTTAGCTAGCTACAAACTTTACAGGTATACAAAAAAAATAATATCAGCTAACCACTCACTAAACTTGACTCAGTAAAGTGCTCATTTTGCAGCATGTGTCTCAAAGTGACAATAATTCATAAGACTGACCATAAGCACCACATGCAGCGAGTGAGCTATGTCATGTTTAGCACCTGAAAGAACCATGCACATTGATTAGGTAAGATAGCGCACAATAATTTCAAGAATAATGTCCACTTACCATTTAGAAAGAGATGACTTAAACAGTTGAAGGGTAGCTGCACAGTATAGCCCAATTAACTCAGACACCCTATAGCTTATGGAGCTTATAAACTATCACACTGAGTTTCTGAGTCCCGTGGAGTGAGCCATTTTTTCACTGAGTTCAGTTCGGAATCCCTTCCTTTGCTAACTTTTCAGTAAAAGTAGATAGCTATGTAGCCAGCTGAAAGATAACAAAATTCACAAAAAAGTAGCAGTATATAGTAAATTCCAAGCTACAGTTCACAACATGCTTTAATATCTATAGTACCAGCCCCAGGCTAGCCTACTATAGGCTAATACAATATCAAAACTGAAACAAAATGCTCATAATTGCTAGCTAGATATAAAAACTTACCTATTTACACTTTAGAAGCTCTCTTTGATGTTATGCACCAAGATAAGAGAGAGACATAGACACAGCTAGGAGTTCTTTCAAAGCAGCTGCCAGCACTGATTTTTGAAAATGCACGTGTCATATGACATCACCATACCGCACACTCTTACAACCCAGGATTGTTACCAAAACATGTTCAATTGTTTGAAACGTTGACAGAACAAATTTTATCATGAATTTGGCTTAAATGTACAAAGCCAAACTGGAAGAATTTGCTGGACTATATAATGGCAGAAAAATGGGATAGTGAATACTATCCTCAGTGCTTCATACAACCACAATTGTTGCTGTAACACCATATCACTTAGTGCATTGTTATGGAAACAACTTAAGAAATTGATTTTGATCGTGGGTTGTTACTGTAACAACTTATTTTTTACAGTGTAGCTACAGCTAGGGAGATGATAGCTACTGTTTAGATTTTCTCTGAGTAGACGCCGCGGCTACTATTTATTTCATCGCCCGAGTTTGTGCGGCGTTTATTCGAGAGCGGCGACTATTCGAGAGCGGCGTTTATTAATGCCAGTAGCTGCCAGAGAGGCAATCCTTACAGAAACAGTCGATTAACAACACTGATCTAGGAGATTCTGGCCCCTTTGCTGATGTAGAGAAGGTTAGAATTTCTTCTAGACTGTTTATCGTGTACCTGCTATCGAAAAAATGAGTCGCGAGGCATGTCCACGTGCTGGTATCTCGAATAGTGGGCGTGGCGCGGCTACTATTTGAGAGCGGCGACTATTTCGTTCAGCACTTCTGGAGGTGCGACGACTATTCGAGAACGGCGACTAATCGAGAGCGGCGTCTGATCGAGCGAATACGGTAGCTATGTGAACTTTAATAGCCACTGTACTTGCATATTTTTCCATGATTGTCACATCAAACATAGCTACTTGTTCACTGGAGTCTAGATTCAATGGAACGTGGAACGGTGGAATGGAATTAACATGACTACAGTATACTCTTCCTTTATGCCAAGTATACCTCGAATACATACTTGCTCTATCCGCGAGTCTCAATTGATGCCCAACGTTCCTCCATGGATTTATACATATTCCCCTGGGGATGCAGCCCTCACAGATTTTCTAAGGGAGATATTCAGCTCTACCTCTACATGCTTACAAGTAACCTCCATACCAGCTCCTTAGGATCGTTCCCAGGCTCTCCCCCTCTTCTACGCGCGAGTTATTTACGCGAAAGGAGAAATAATTTCGCGTAAATAAAATTACGCGTAGAAAATAAAGATTGTTGTTGGAAGTGTCGTCATTCAACCGAGTCCATACAATCTATATAGTCCAGTCTAGTCTGGTGGGCCAGCCATACAAGGGCGGCCCACCAGACTAAGTCCAGTACAGATTACCTGTTGTTACGAGGTCAAATTGTGCACAAATATAATTGGGGCGAGCCTGAGCAAGCCCCACATAAACGGGAATGAACTGCGCGAATGAGATATTTGGGGCGAGCCTGAGCGAGCCCCACATAAACGGGAATGAACTGAGCGAATGAGATAGATATACCGTAGAATCCCGCGATTACGCCCCCCTCGCGTATAAGCCCCCCCTGCATTTTTAGCTCAAGTTCCTGCATAGGTAGTTTTGTCTCGCGTATAAGCCCCCCCCCCCTCCCTGACTGTAAAATGGAGTCCATAAGTCAATAAAAACAGTAGCTACAGCTAGCAAACTAGCTATTTGTGTCATCATATGCCTTACTTTGTCGTTTTTCTCGAGTTTTGCCCACCAAACAGCCAGAGAAAGTACAGAGATCGCGCGTCCATGTGTCATTCGGCGGTCGGTAATGGTCGTCACATGGAAATGTTAGGATCCCGCGTATAAGCCCCCTCCCCACTTTTGCCCAATGCACAAAGGGGGGGGGGGGGGGGGGCGTAATCGCGGGATTGTACGGTATATATGGTACGTCGGTCCTTCCTTAGTTACGCCCCGCCCAATGGCGGTCATTCCGGATCCCGTATGTATGCTGTTCTAATTCAGCACGCAACTTGTAAATTTACACTCGTGTCTTTGGCTGTGAACGCTGCACTGAACAAAGCATATTAACTGTAAACCAGCGAGAACCGAAGCTCTAGAGGAGGCAAGAGCGAGACAGAGTTCGTTGTCAATCGTAGCCTTCAGCTCAACAGCCGTGCCGCTCAGAGCGTTCTGGAACAGAGGCAGCTATATCCTTGCATTGAACGAAGGCGTGATGGACTCGTCCGCGCTGATTCAGTAGAGTATAGGCTACTGGAAATGAGTGCTTATCAACGTGAGAGACGGGCCATAGAGTTGGTAGAAGAGCCTGAGAGAGGCCACCCACGAGCATGCATCCTGCAGCCTATAGTTGGGTGTGGTGCAACATAAATACGCTCACTGTCGCTCAGGCTCGCCCCACAATGCTGTGCTTTTCCACTCCCATTTAATGAAATTCATTGTTTCTCATCACCTCAGTATCTCCTGGAGGATGTGGGCGGGCGATCATTATCATTGTTCATTATCCAATTTAGCACATACTGTCACACAATACTTGGCGCTTATAGCGTTTACGTTTTGACGACCATTACCTAAAATAGTATTCTTGAGCATGCGCAGTAAGAATTCACAGTGCTCTGGTGCAGGCACGAGTTTAGAAGTGCTGCTCAAAAAAAGTAGGCGGGCGGGTGATGTCGGAGAAACAATGAATCTCATTGGAGTGGTCTTAATGTATAAATGGCGCAGATTTCTGCCGAAGACGTTGCTAATGAAGTCGGCCTCGCGGCTGATAAGCTCCCAAGACCTTGCAACAATAGCATTATTCCTTCTCTGGCCGATTGTTTCAGCCAGTGGAGAGTGATATTTGGGTCTTTGCTCAGTGACCTCGATCTTGGTGATGTCCATAGAGAAAACGCTACAGAAGGGGAGAAAAGGATAGCTGCTCTACGTAAATGGAAGGACAGGAACGGACGTGGAGCTACTTATAAGATCCTCATAAAAGCTTTGCTGGATAGCGGCGAAAAATACCAAGCTGAGTCTCTGTGCAAGATTCTAGCAGACCATCTGAAGGACAAAAATGGTAAGTGCCAATATTCTATGATCCATGTTACAGTATTAAATTCTGACACCCTCCCCTTTGTGGTAGGATATTTAATTTTGTTCCTGGGCCCCGTTGCAACATATCCTTCAACTATAAGATCTCTCCAACGGTGCCCATGGAGCACCTTGGGAAATATTGACTCGGAAACCTCTTCTTATGCAGCACTGATAGATAGGGACCGAGGTTAATTGTGCCATATGATCTTCCGGTAGCCAATCAGAGAGTAGCCTCTCATGGGTGTTAAGGTCTGTCTCGGCCACTAAAGCCAATAAAATGTTAATAATATAATTGATTTTACTCAAGGCTATAAGCAAGTTGGCAACAGTTGATGGGTATCAAACAAAAGAGTGGACCTTCCTTTACTTCAGTAACAATTGCCACGCCCCCTAGTTAATTAACCATCGGTAGGCGTGGCTTTGAAGTCATCGACTATCTTGGTAAACAATGTCAAATACGGATTTGAAATACCTTACATGAAGGCTTCTATTTAGTTTTTTCCAGTATGTTAAGCTTTCTACTATGCCATATACTGTGCACAGTAGATAAGTTTTAAATGCTATGTAAATATTATATTGAGCTGCTGGGAATGTAGCTTCAAAGCTTCATGAAGGCTAGACATGCTATACTTATAAAAATTGCTTACCTCGAGCACCCTTCTATCGAGTTTTACAGACTTGCACGATGATGAATGCCAACTCCCAGCAGCTCATCTTGTAGAGTAGCTTGAGTAGTTTCTATGTCATACTTAGATAGAGTCTATACTAGCTCTTTTCAAATCCGTATTCGACGAATGTTTTCATCACTTGATACGGCTGCCGCCTTTGACTCGCTTGTAGAACGAGAAAAGCCTAGCGACGAACTCAAACTATTCACTACACGTTAAATAGAGCCCTAAGCTAACGACTGACACTGTAGATAGCTAACTAACTACGTTTCTAAACTCACTAGCCACTCGCTTCTTGATGGACTGCCAACTTGAGTCAGCCATAGCCATGCCTCCGTAAAATAAAGCCACACCTCCGTATAATATTCAATTTTCCCCGTATACTTCCGCGCGCGCGCGTATGGCCTGGCCCAGGCCTTAACATGCATGAGCTCGAGCCTAGGCTCACTTTTGGGGGAGGAGAAAGAGAGCCTAGTAGCGTAAAGTGCCAATTATCGACATACGGTTTTCTCCCGCGTGTGCTGTTGCTTAGGAACATCGCCTGAACTTCGAACTTGGACCAAAAGGTAGGGGGTCGCCAGGGCTACAAGTACCTAAAGTCTCATGGGGCTGCCAATCAAAATACGTCTGCAATGGCAATTTTAGCTTATAATTGCGAATGCCAGTTATCAACAGTCGGTACGTATTATCGGCACACCGTATACTTTCAATACAATCAATTATTGTCACTTGGAGCTTTGTCATCACAGTGCATGCAATCCAAGAGTAAGAATATTATATAAAAAATACTAGCAGGTGCATAATCATGAGCTCTAACTACTGAGACAACTTCATGTTCATAGGTGAACTTGTTCGATCTTTATCGTTTTTTCAATCTTGGCAGAAGCGCCTCGGGAACGGCACCATCGCGTCTTTGCCCCTGTATTGAGAAAGTAAGACACTGTGAGGGTCATCTTATCACAAATGAAGCAAAACTTACCTTCAAAAGTCCAGCCTGAAGCACAGAAGCGAGTCGCGATCGACCACGCGAAGTTATTATTAAACGCACCACGCCCACTGCCTATACTAAGGCCCTATGTCGATAATCGATACCCGTATTTCCGATAGTTGAAAGACGCGATGGTGCCGTTCCCGAGGCGCTTCTGCCAAGATTGAAAAAACGATAAGATCGAACAAGCTCACCTATGAACATGAAGTTGCCTCAGTAGTTAGAGCTCATGATTATGCACCTGCTAGTATTTTTTATAATTTTCTTACTCGTGGATTGCATGCACTGTGATGACAAAGCTCCAAGTGACGATAATTGATTGTATTGAAAGTATACGGTGTGCCGATAATACGTACCGACTGTTGATAACTGGCATTCGCAATTATAAGCTAAAATTGTCATTGCAGACGTATTTTGATTGGCAGCCCCATGAGACTTTAGGTACTTGTAGCCCTGGCGACCCCCTACCTTTTGGTCCAAGTTCGAAGTTCAGGCGATGTTCCTAAGCAACAGCACACGCGGGAGAAAACCGTATGTCGATAATTGGCACTTTACGCTACGCTCGGCCGATAACACAAGTCGGCCGATAGTCGAGGTTTTACGCTACTCGTACATTTGGGAGTGACCAGGTGTTAAAAGGTCAATATTTTACATATAACAGAGGATATCCGTGTTGTTACTGACCTTTTAACATCTGGTCACACCCAAATGAATGGGTACAAGTGATTCAAAAATTAATGACGATCCAGGTGTTTGGTGTTTGATGTGATGGTGAAGCAAGTTTGTAGCGGGCGATACTCAGGGTCTTTGACACTTAGCGTAAAACCTCGACTATCGGCCATGTTTTTCGCCTCCGGGCGTAACTCGAAGTAGGAACGGTTCTAGGCTCTACTTCAAAGACCTACAGACTGGTCTTATGGTTCTCTACACAGTGATACAAAAATAATGTACCTTTGAACAGCAGACACAGTACAGCGATCTCTTGAAACTCCTGTTCGCTGGCCTGTATTATCGATAACCACCTGGTATTATCGGCTGTACATACACATGCAGTACAATTATTATCGGCTAAATCGAGCCTTTTTGTCTGTCGACTCTTACCTGTTCAAAATTGCCACTCCTGCTCAACAGTACTGAAACCAGCAGGCGTGATTACCCTTTACCAATTACAACTAACTTGTTCTTATGCAGCATTGCTGAAAACGAGCTATGAATTATGATTGATAATGACATGATATAAATGCTAATATTAACTTCGGCGATGCTTTCTGGGGTTCATATGAGTACTGTCTCCTTTCTTCTGATCTGGATAAAAATAAGTCAAGTGTCTAATATCAGATTAGGCGATGTAGCTAGCCTCCAGCCCTCATGATCGGCCACCATTCAGTACGCCATCTTACGCCCATTCAAATTGGTTCAACACCATTCTGTACCCTTCTCTCCCTTGTATTTAAGTTCTAGAAGTAAGTTAAGCCTACCTGGTGTCTTCAAACGAGTCTAAAACCTGATCCAGTCTTCGAGCATAAATGGAGCTCTGCATCATCTTTGTAAATTTTTCCGTATAAACTCGTAAATGTCCGTAAAATAGTGGTCGATAATCGATGTACGCTCGGCCGATAACACAAGTCGGTTGATAATCGAGGTTTTACGCTAGTAGCTGAAGGTTCAAATGCCAAAGTGCTCCTTTCTTTTTTCGATCACACCAGTAGCAGTGGCGGATGTAGGATTAATTGAAGGGGGTTCTGTTCTATTCTTGCGCGTGAAGCGCGCAAAATTTTTAGAAGCCACACCCACTTTCCTCTAAACCACGCCCATTTTCGATGGTTTTCAGAATAACTACCAGCCCCTACCAGTCCAATCGATGGATTTTGAACGAATTTTCTGCTAAAGCATGCTAAGGTGAGCCATAGCAGCAGTTTTCTTAGTTCTGTAGCCTGAGAGGGGGGTTCCAGTTAGCCTATCATCAGTACTTCTTATAACTAGGTGCAGCCCAAAGGGGGGTTCTGTCGAAACCTCCGAAACCCCCCTAAATCTGCCACTGAGTAGATACCATGCTGTATATGCACGGAAGTTGACAATAAATCATGTGCGTACGTGTTTCTTTTCACCCGGGTTTACCTTAAAGAAATGCCTTTTGTTTCTGGGCCATTGGGTTGACAAAGCTTACAGAAGTTCTGTCACTTGTGCACACGATCGCAAGTGTGACTACTAAGACCACATCGCCAGATAACCACCTAGCGGCAATAGGCACCACAGCCCCTCGGAGGCACCCAGTCCTAATTATAGATCGTGAAACTTTCATGATTTTTTGTATGGTTGTAATTACTAATTACAAGGCTTATACAATGCAAACATGTGGGTGTCCACTGCTCCGTAGGGCATTTCTGACAATATTTTGACACTGGAGTGGATAAAATGGATATAATATAATTGTTGAGAATACTAGAATCTGTATCTAGCCTGCACAGCATTAGATCCTGCTTCAACTTCTCAATAAAATACTGTATGATTGACAACTTGAACAACAGTAAAAATGAAACACAACTGACTTACTTATATAGAATAAAACTGGTCAAACTGGTTTTTAGAGAATATTTTAGAAGAAAATCTGCAAAAACACGCACAGACAGATTCACAGAGATAATTAAAAGTAACACTACAGATTCGCACAATCAAAGTATTGCACAACTCAACACTAGAACTTAATTAAGAATGATTGCACAACCAACTAAGTTGACATTACATCAAAAGTGGACCTTTTCAACAGATCAGATTTGGGAAAACCCTCCGTAAGGGATCCGCACGCGATTTGCACGATGCATGTTTTTAGTAGCGTAAAACCTCGACTATCGGCCATGTTTTTCGCCTCCGGGCGTAACTCGAAGTAGGAACGGTTCTAGGCTCTACTTCAAAGACCTACGGACTGGTCTTATGGTTCTCTATACAGTGATATAAAAATAATGTACCTTTGAACAGCAGACACAGTACAGCGATCTCTGGAAACTCCTGTTCGCTGGCCTGTATTATCGATAACCACCAGGTATTATCTGCTGTACATACACATGCAGTACAATTATTATCGGCCAAATCGAGCCTTTTTTACCAACTCGTTCTCACCGAGATACAGTGAAAACGAGCTATGAATAATCATTACTACATTGTATACAATGTATTTTATGATTGATAATGACATGATATAAATGCTAATATTAACTTTGGCGATGCTTTCTGGGGTTCATATGAGACCTGTCTCCTTTCTTCTGATCTGGATAAAAGTAAGTAAAGTGTCTAATATCAGGTTAGGCGATGTAGCTAGCTTCTAGCTAGTCTATCGAGCTAGACCCTTCCTTGCGCTTGTATTGTACGCGCGGGGGGAAGGGTCTAGCAAAGGTCACGTTTAATTGAATTTCAGCTGACCAATCAGATTCAACTATCCAAATTCTGGATAGCAATTTATGCGTGGGTGAACGCTCGCAATCAGTGTTTATTTGCGATTTCGAGCTTTCGCTTGGATCATTTTGTGTGGCGCTGAAGTACTAGTACTACAGAGGCAACAGCGAGCGATTTAGAAAACCATTCGTCACCATTTTTGAGAGCTGCCAGAGAAGAGTTGATCATTGAAACGGGAGAGAGTCCGTTCAACACTTGTTTGATCACCGTCCCAGCCAGGTCAGACTAGTGGAGTGCCTTTTACTCGCTACCTCTGTACATTTCGGCGTTTATTGAGAAGTTCTTTGTACCAACAAAGAGCTGCCAACCTTGCCATCATCATCATTTTACTGCTTTTCTCGCTCACGGTTTCCGCATTTTAATTAATTGCATTCCAAACGTGACCTTTGCTAGACCCTTCCCCCGCGCGTACAAAACAAGCGCAAGGAAGGGTCTAGCTCGATAGACTAGCTTCCAGCCCTTACGATCCACCACCATTCAGTACGCCATGTCACGCCCATTCAGATTGGTTCAACACCATTCTATACCCTTCTCTCCCTTGTAGCTATTTATACGTTGTAGAAGTAAGTTAAGCCTACCTCGTAGCTTCAAACGAGTCTAAAACCTCTGATCCAGTCTTCGAGCATAAATGGAGCTCCGCATCACCTTTGTAAATTTTTCCGTATAAACACGTAAATGTCCGTAAAATAGTGGTCAATAATCGATGTGGGTCGGCCGATAATCGAGGTTTTACGCTAGTTCATGTCAAAATTTGTCAAAGTTCAGATTTTGTCATTTACATGTTGAACAACCCTTCTTCTAACTGTTGCTGTTGTCTACGGAGGCTAGTTGTGCTATACAAAGGCGAAATATGCCTTCATTTTGACCCACCTAGTCAACACAGCTGCCGTACCCGGAGCCAATTGCTATGGGCACTAATTAAAATTCCCGCCAGCGGGCTATCTAGATACAGCTAGGTTCGTCCAACTACTGCAAATTAGCTCATCTCAGGGGCGTGTCCAGGATTTGAGGAAGGGAGGTGCTGAGCCCAACGCGCGCAAGCGCGCGCGCAAAATTATTAGCCACGCCCCCAAAGCGTTGACCACGCCCCTCATTAACACGTTCTTGAAGATAGCTTGATGACAAAGAAGGCTGTTTTAGGCCTAGTAGCGACGAGAAACTACCGTTTAGAGCGAGTCCAGTAAGTTTAATGTTGGTCTTAGCTACTGCTTGATCTTTACGTTCATTGTGAACAGCTCCACCCAGGGCCATTAATTGATTTATGGTTCACGTGTAATATGCAGAAACGCTATACGCGTGCATAGTAACGCCTTTAGACCGTAATTTCTCGATTATTGGTGGTGACTGGATCTATATCCATCCCTAAGCCTATTCACTCAGTGTTGAGTTAGCCCTGATAATGAAAAAGAAAGAAAGAAGAAAGATTGACATTTGAAATGGCCTGTTTTTTGAATGTCTGGTTCTGGCATGTACAATTGTTTTGATGAATGATCTTAGTCTCAATATATATAGATAATTTGCTGGAGATTCTGATTTTGACACTTAGAAATTTCATAAACTTACCTGTTTTGAGATATTTGGGTATTTGTAATGTATTATGTATATGGGGTGTCCGGGCCATCCCTACTTATAGAGTCTACCGACTCTATGGTAACTTAAGATCATTAATCTGGCAACTTTCAGAAACCACCACGACTGACTGTGATGCAAAGGAAAGTGAATCTGACATAAAATTTCAGTGTCCTTGTGGTGAATGCTCATTAGAAACTTACCTTCAAGACGGTTGTCCAAAATCGTGTATTCCGTACCTTGGAATGACAACTCTTAGTGAAGGGGATAGAGAAAATTTGAACTACATGCTCCAAAATGATATCCAAAAAATTATGAAGAGTTTTGGCAATCTATCAAATGGAATTTGTGATTCTCTAATACGGCAGGGAGTAACAGTTGAAAAATTAGTCAGAGTGGCTGTCAATTTCAATCACTCTTTACACGACAAATTAATAGGATCAACATCGGTTGATCAAGTGTTTACACATCTCACTCAAGAAATGTCATTTTTTAATCATGAAATTTTGGAAGATATAATCAATGTTCTTGGTGATAAAGATGACAAAGATCACTTAGATGATTATTTTAAGGAGTTTAAGGAATTTTGTAAGCGAAAAGTTTTTGAAATTGAACCAGGCTGTTGTACATGTTGGCAACGCCTTTCTCAATTGGAACGAAAGAAACTGTTTATTGTAGTTTTACCAACTGGTGAAAATACAATGTTACTTGAAGATGCTGTGAGTATCAAGAAGATACTTGCAAAAGTTCTTGGTGTCCCACCAGCTACCCTTCATCTCCACCAAATTGACATGGGTAGTGTAATACTTGTATTCTCAGTTCCAGATTGTATAGCAGCAGAATTATTTCCGCTGCCAAACGAAAAGATGGGCTTACTGAAGGCGAAGGGTATAGTACTCTTTACACCGCAACATTTGAAATCTAAATCAAAGATGTCTGCCATAAAAGATCTCAGAAAGACGCACCAAATAACTGAAACATTATTTGGAGATGATATTGACGGATTCACTGTGATCGCAAATACTGATTCACCACCTGCTGATCATGACGAGCGGAAAGAGATTCGTGAACAACTGGGTAGCTCAGCGGAAGTCTCCTTGAGAGCTAGTAAGCAGCCCTGTTTGATGACAAGAATAGGGAGGGGTGTAAAATCAGCCGTTGGCGGTGCAATAGGAGGTGCAATCAACATGTTTACCGGTGAGTAATTTATTTGTGACATTACAATTTAACGTGCATAGTTATCATAATCTAGCTAATCTTATAAGCAGATTGAGCAAATCACTATGTATATGTGTGATCGATGGTTCCCAATAAAGATTCTTGCAAACCCCATATTATGCACCCTTAATCACGGTCTGGTTAAAACACGAATCATTCGGTGACAAATTCTCTTATCATAATACCATGATGTATAATATTACGTTGCACAATTTCACGTAAATAGCTAGTATATTCCTTTTGAAAGTGAGGGGACTGGAGTGTGAAATTACACCAAACATACCCACTTATTAACCATTATTAGAGTTTATTTACAGTTCACAATAATAATAATTCAAATATTATAGCTACCGTAAAACGGCTGGTAGAAAAGCAGTGCTTGCAACTGAACAAACAGTTGATTTATACATAGACAGATGTTCAAACATTAAAACCTTGCGATGTAACTTCCCGCCAGAACAAATTCACTTGATTAAAATTGAAGCAAGCATGAGACTAAATGAGGCTGGCTAAGTAATAGATATAGTAGCTAAAGCTAGCTGCCTATAGAAATGCAAGGTGCATGTCAGCTGCACCGGGCGTTTACCATCTAACTTCCTAGCGCTGTATCTTGCGACCAAAAATCATATAAAGAGTGAAGATATAGTTATCAGTGAGTAGCTATAGCTACCATTTATAGATGATAATTCTTATTACCATAGTTAATCGAATACAACGCATGATCCAATTTATCGCAAGAAGTTAGCATTTTACGAATTCTCATAACGTTTATTATTTTATGGAGCGATTGACGAACTTTACCAGAAAAATGCGCGTTTTTCAAATGTGACCCGCTCTGGAAAAACAGACCACTCGCAACTTTCTAATGAAAATCACGTTTTTGGTGTAGATTGATGCAGAAGTTACTGTAGAGTTCAACGGTCAAAGAGCCAGGCTCTAAAAAGCTTCGTAAGCCGAGTTATGGCCCAAAAATTGTACACGGGTCACCCGTGCCTCAGTTCATAATTTTTCGAGAAACGGAACGTTTTGTACGTACATAGCTCAACGTTCAATGTTTCCGTATACTCTCCATAATTACACCACGCGGTTAGCGCCATAATGAATTTGCCGGGAAAGATGGCCACAGAGACAGCACCAGTACAGCAGTCCTGGTCTTAGGGAGAAGATATCGAGAGAAGCAATGGACTCTACACTTTGTAAGTTGTCTATGATTGTTCTTATAGCTAAGGCTGCATGTAATAAACACCCCTGCGTGTGATTCAACATGAAGTACTTCTGGCACATGAGATAGCCATTCGTAGCTGTGAATTTACTAGCTAGCTGTGTGCACTGTTTGATATGAACTTACGGTTGTGAAAAGCTTTAGCTGTGTGCACTGTTTGATATGAACTTACGGTTGTGAAAAGCTTTACCTTTGTTGTAGAAAATGTAATTTTGAAGGCTCTATACTGCGCTATGCAGGTTGTGAAAAGCTTTACCTTTGCTGTAGAAAATGAAGGCTCTGTAGTGCGCTGTGAGTCTACCAACTGACTGGATGTGATACTCTCACTGTGAGAATGAGTCTGCTCATTGTTTAGATTTGGAAAGCTAAGGTACATGTATAGTAAACAGGGAGAGTTTGTGTGCATGTTGAAGAGTGTGTGTGTGCATGTACATGTATGATGTGCTTGTAGAAATTTGGGGGGGGGGGGGGGGAGCGAGAGAAGGGCTTAAAGTCAGCAATAAACATGAGGAAGGAGAGTCAACTAGTCCAGCGTCAGATCGTATACTGTGGGACAAAGTATGTATACAAGCTGGCACATTTTTGAGCTTGGATGACGACGAGATAGTGGCTGTTGACTCAACAGTGATTCTGAGACTGATACACTGACAAGGTCTTCTCAGTAGCTGTTGTGAAGTTTGCTGCACAGGTACTAGTTCCTTAATTCATCCTCCTCCATAGCCATACAAGTAACATGCATGTCAAATTATCCGTGTATGTAGCTATGTCCATGTAATTTAACTCTGTATTTACCTCCCGGTCTCTCTCTCTCTCTCTCTCTCTCTCTCTGTTCTTCTCCCCTCCCCCCCCCCCCCCCTCTCTTTTAGATTCACTGAGTCTTCAGACAGCTCAAGACAGTGTTGTGCTCAAGGGTGTGAGCTCCCTCAGGCAGGACTGCAGCTGGGCTGCTGCTGTTGAGCTCTGCCGATCTATATAGATAGTTAGGCATTAATATTGATAATTCATTTCAGTACTATGACAGTGTATTGGGGTGGGGTGGATGGGTGGGACTGTCTGCACCAATTCAAGGTGGTGTGTTTTTGCAAATAATAATTGAATTATAAAATTTAAAGGCACCACCAAAGCCTAGCTGTAAGTATAGAATTCAGTCAATCTCAAGTTAGTTTAATACGTAGCAGCTACTATAGCTAGCTATGTATATTATGAGGTATATAGTTTCTGTTGTTTATGACTATCCGTAAGAACCTAATAACTTGGGAATTAACTCTGGACTAGCTATCTTAGACTGTAATATTATATTAGTTTAGCCTGAACTCAGAATCCATGCACTTAAAGCTAATTAATAGCTAAATAATAATAATAGCTATTGATGTGTAATAACCATTCTCAGTTTGGTGTGATCCTGATTAGCTTGATATATATATACTGTATAACACTAGCTCTAGCTAACCACTATAGGTTATACAAATACATCTATGAAAATTGAAGAGTTGAAAACAAAGCTCGTTGAGAGATGACAACTTTAATGCCCTATACAGCCATCAGATTCTGGGTTTGCACTGATTGGCAGTCCTAGAATGCTGTCATGCCCCTTCTCTGATCGGGAAGACACACATTTTGTGCCTTGCTTGCTCTAAATCAGGTCATGCAGGCATTCATATCAGGCAGGTGAAAACCAGTAACTGTTAGCTATATATAGTAGCTATTTTCAAGCTGGTCAGTGGAATCTGAGTGTGTCCTATAGCTATTGAAAACTGCGACATGCAGGTTTTTTTTACTCCTTTCCTGTATCTGTGCCATACTAAGTGATAACACATGGTACACATATACGTGTACAGACTGATTAAATTCTAGATAGTCTTATTTAGCATACTAACATATATTATATAGGTGAAATCATACTCAAGACATAGCCACAACACGGGTACACATTCATCATGCTAAAGGTAGCTAGTGGCTACGGCTACAGTAACCGTAATATTGCTCAGCTCCTCCAGATTATACGTATCTGAATAGCCAATGGTATGCCAGAGTCTCCTAGTGATTATTTCTTCCTGAGAGCTAGTGTATTATAGCTAGCTAACAATCTTGAGTGTCATGCAAGGTAGCTATAGTAGCTAGCTATATGGAATTAGCAAACAGAGGTCAAAATATCATCCAGAATCAGACCATTGTGGTAAAAATAGGACTAGCTTACAAGGCTAGTAGCTAAACCCTCAAAACAGTATAATTGGAGAATTAAATTAAGGCTGTGTCTACCGTACCGGCACCGGTACTGATAATTTAGCGCTTCGAGTACCGGCATAATAGCCCGCCAAAAAACTTAGAAAATTTTCGAAAGTGGAAGAAAAAAAAAAATCCAAAGATCCAAGCGGGATTCGAACCCACGACCACCGCTCCACCAATCCCAGCCCTAGCCCACTGTACCAACCCGGCTCGCCACTGCTGGATGCCGTTTTTTTGCCACCTTTATACACCTTGTCACTATAATACTAACCCTTGGTCAACAACCATACCCTAAAACCAAACCCCCCTCGTCTCCTACTGATTACCGAAACCCAACCACGCGCTACTAGCCTCACTAGCCGTCTATAGTGGCTATTAGTATAGCTATATATAGATCCCAGCCCCCTTCGGGGGCTGGGATCTATAGCTATATAATATAGTTGCCGGTACTCCAAGCACTAAATCTTGGGTACCGGTGCCGGTACGGTAGACACAGTGTTAAATTAAACACCGATTTGTGCCATTTGGGGGTCAAAGTCGAGTCCAGTAGTCCAGTTCAGTGCATTGTCCAGTCTACTGGATACACCCACAAGAGTCTTCTGGTCCTATGTCGGCTCGATGAATGACACACCAGCCATAGAGCCATAGCCTCGGAGTCGTCGCCTTTCGCAGGCTGAGCTCCTCTGCTTTCTTCCCTGATAACAAAAGCAATAAACGTCTAAACAAGTACCTTCCTCCCTGTTGGCTGCCCTATGGGCTAGCTGCTCTCGTATAGCTACCACATGTTTCTGTTAAGTTGCTCATCAAAGCAAGGTCTGGTAAATCTGCTTTGTTGTTGCCGCATTTTGAGTGCTGAAGGGGTTAACGTGAGGTCAAAGGTCACGGGGCTTCTCGTGGCATAGCTATAGATAGATACTGCGCAGAGGAGGTAGGACACGCTTGACCTTTGGCTAATAGTTCACTAATTAAATCGCTAGTATAGGCTTTTGTGAAGGTTTTTAGAGAATATCGTTGTGATTTTCGAACTCAGCGCTGCTGATTTAGTGGGGGAGCCCCTCTTTGTTAGCACTGTAGAGCAATTTTTAGGTCCTTGGAATGTTAATCAAAGCGGCTAATTGACATTCCAAAGACCTAAAAATTGCTCTATAGTGCTAACTAAGAGGGGCTCCCCCACTAAATCAATAGCGCTGAGTTCGAAAATCGCAACGATATCCTCTAAAAATCTTCACAAAAGCCTCTACTAGCGATTTAATTAGTGAACTATTAGCCAAAGGTCAAGCGTGTCCTACCTCCTCTGGATACTGCGCTTGCGGATGCGATCACGTGCGCAACATCATGACGCGCGTTTACGTCAGCTGCAAAGGCAGGCGGTGTGGGCGCGGTTGTCCAACGGCAACAAAGGGCAGGTCTTTGAAGCTCATGAAGGTTTGCTCAAAGTGAGATGAGAGCAAATATTCCGTACAAGTTGTCAACAGTCTCTAGACATATCGAGTTCCGGGTTCGACCGTTAATGCTTACATATCTGACCTCCGTGATAACGATAGTGACCGGCGAATTATACTAGAAAAGACTCCGTAAACTCCGCGCACGCGCAGACAGTATATACGGGGAGGTTTGAGCTATTATCTATGGTTTGAGCAAGCAGGCGTAACGATTTGCAAGGGGTGTGGTACGCAAAGTAGATCGAGCATTCGTGCGAAGTTGCTCATTCGAGGCAGAACCATGAATCCAGGAGAAACTGAAACATCGTTCGGAGGTGATGACGAGGAATTTACTATGGTTGCAAGTGCTAGCGCTGTTCCACCACCTGCTGGGGATGGAGAAGAGGTTCAGCCACAATCGAGAGATGGCCCCTTAAAAGAAAAGCAACCTTGGTTGATTACAAGAATTAGCAGGAGTGTAAAATCAGCTGTGGGCGGTGCATTCAACATTTTAGTGGGTAATTTCTCTACAAATTTATGATACTAACATGATACTAATATTAATTAAATCTTTTAAGCATGCTAGCTATTGCGTGCCTCGGGTTCTTGGTAGTTGCATTCAGGATGGTACATGCAGACTCAGGCCTTTGGGTGTCTTAAAACGGAGTGGCTATTGGTCTGGCAGCTGGATGACTTTTCCAATGCTATAGATCCGGCATAGCAAAGGCCGTCCGGCTGCCGAATCAATAGCCTCTGTGCTCTTAAAATGCGCTGGGATCTTGCACTTGGTTTATATTAGGCAGGGCAAACTAAATTAACAGCAAGTTATTGTCAGACTTTTCCATTTGCATGCGGGCGGTTATTATTCAGATTTAAAGCTTGTAAAAAGTGTACGAGAAACGCTAGATCAATCGCTGAGGCCATGCCCTTCAATTGCAGCGCTCGAGGGGCGGGGCCAAAGTGCAATAATATTTGAATTTTTTTGAGAATATCTGCGGGTGGTGACGATAAACTGCGAATTCAGTTTGATACTGCATTGTCTATCTAGACACACAGGAAGCGCATACACTAATCAAGTGTCACTAAGTAGGAAGCAATTAATATTACCACTAGTGCATGCATGCAGGTAGCTACAGCCATGTGGCATTCCTAAAAGAAACCTAATTCAAAACAGAGAGTTACATGTAACAAGCTTTGTATATAAATGCAGAAAATGACACTCACTGTCGTTTACTGAAGCTAACCCTATAAGGAAGCCAAATTAGCTAGCTGTTGAAGATAAGCCGAGGGCTGTATGCATGGTTATGCATGACATACAGCACTAGCTAGTATGGGTGCGTTTACTAGTTTGTATCCCACTGTTATACTGTGCATGCAGGTCAGTTATCTACAGTGGTATGTTCAGGATTTGAAGGAGGGATGTGCTAATCTTAAGCCAACCGCGTGCAAAATTTTAAGCCACGTCCCAAAAACGTTGACCACGCCCCTCGCTAACGCCTTCTTGAAGGTAGCTGTCTGGCAAAGATAGCTGTTTTGGCCAAGTAGCGACGAGAAAGAGTGGTTTAGAGAGTGAAGTTTAGAAAATAGTTAGTTCATTGTTGGTTCTGGATACCAGTTGTCGATTATCAGCATAAACAGTTGTCACTGAGCAACTGATTTGGCTGTTGTGCCAGAGCTGAGGGGGATGCTCGAGCACCCAGAGCCGCCCCCTTGGACACGCCACTTGTCTAGTTGAGGAATGGCACCTGTATCTGTCACTATATAATCAGACAGCCTTTGTGACTTGTACTGACTGGTAACTGAATTAAGCACTTGAGAACCACTGCCTATTTACCCTAATTGCACTAGCTACTAGTGTGGTGTCGGAGTCTGACCACTGTGCCAGGTTCCTATATTAGTCAGCTGTGCCACAGGGTAATACCGCCTGGCGACGGGGCAATATCCAGTATGTTGCCCTGGCGGTAGATTGATCTAAATCATAGGTGAGATACAATGTCAGATATTCCTATCAGTCACTGGAACAATACAGAAAAGTCGAGGATCTCTTTGCTTCATTTTCTTTGCTGCATCATGGAAGAGTTACTATAGAAGAAACTCGCGCATGCTGCTCTGTGGACCAATCGCTGACAGATGAGATATATATCACTTATTGTCTAGTTGCCCAAGGTCTTAAGAGATCCTCAGGCCTTTAATAGTGTAACCTGCCAATTATTGACACATACCTATTATCGACACTTGCCGTACCGATTATTAACATAGTATACAAGTTAGTTCGCTGAGAAGAGAACAAAGCAAGAGGACATCCGAAGACACCCGTAGAATTTGATTCAGATGTTGTATATGACTTTCTGGGCAGGAGATATATGCCCAAGAAGTTCGAGATGATGATATTTGGTGTATTAGTGACTATGAGGTGGCGATAATACTTATGTACGGCGTGGCAATAATTGATTTTTTTGACCAAATACCCCGGAGTGCATAGCTCCTTGATTGTTAGGGGCTACCTCTCTCCAGTCCATATGACAGTAGCCAATCTGAAGACCTCTCAAGAGCCAGCTTCATAAGTCACTCCTGGTGGGAGTTACAAATAATTATTATTGGGGAAATAAAGGGGTCGATAATAGGTAGCTTGCACTAGTACCATCACTTTGCATGAAATGCTACAGCCTAGGGCCTTCGTGTCTCTTAACGCGTTGTGACCTGGATTTGGTCTCTATAGCTATTATTAGTAATCAGAAATGTCCTGGAAGAAAAGGTCTGTCGAAGACATACTTGCCAATGAACTAATGTTCAGTTTCCTTTTAGGAAGTTCCTACCAGATTTTTGTCATGCCTGTTTAAGGTAATCCAATGTAGGATATAGATGTGCGTTTTTTGTATTGGCCATCTCTCTCGAAAAGCACCTCAGTTATATATCCTAGTCTAAGAGTGCTGTGCCTGCTTCAGCTCCCCTCCCTTTGCTTTACGTTGAACGAGTTCAAATTATACTGATAGTCTTAGACTAGTACCAGTGCGTCAATATCTCGAGCACCCCCTTCTGCTCTTGGACTAGTTGACATAATCCATATTAGAACAACCTCATCCAGCACCCTCTTAGCTACTAAGCGCGTGCGCAAAAGTTTAAGCCACATCCACTTATTAACAGGTATATGGTCGAAGTCCAAATTATCACAGAGAACGTGTTCTGAACGTAGATAGCAAGCTATTTCAAGATTTTTGTAAATAAGGTAAGTATCTAACTATCTTCTAAGCTATATTTTTGTAGTAGATGACAGTTTGGTCACGCACATAGTCCGGCACCCCCTTACCTAAATTCCTGGCTACGCCCCTGATTGTGGCCAATGGGTGTGATCAATGAATATCCTTATCAAATTTACATGGATTAAGGTAACCTGGCAACGCAGTAAATATAGATTAAGCACATGTATAGCATGTGCCTAGAAAGTGGGATGCTTTTATAAGACCATTCATTATGGCAAATCTAATTAAATTTGTGCCACTCAGACGTTGTTAGCGTACGCCGATGATTATCGACCTGTACTATTGACCTCGGACGCATTGATTATTGACCACCCAAAAATACGAACTGTGCTTGTTCTGTATTGCATTTTGGGGCGTGGGCCAAATTGACCCGGACGTGACCTCGACCTTCCATGTGGTCACGCTGCCCAATACCGTACTTTCTCGCTATTAAGCGCATACGCTTATATATCCACAGGAAGAAAACCTGCGTTTAATAGCGGAGTGCGCCTAACTGTGAGATACGCCTAACTAAAACTAGCTCCATCAAGAATGCATATATGTTCGTGGTATCATTTAAGGGGTGTGGCCAACCAATATCGATCGTGCTGCATTCCGCCCAGGTCGAAATGGTGTTCATTGCTGAGAATCCGATTATCGGCAGTAGCCATCGTGATTTCGACTAACTTATAAAAGGTTGGAGCCCTGGGCAAGCTAGCAAATGTACAGATATCGAGGTTAATGGTCACATAGTAATATTATACGCTTATACGTGAAATGCGTCTTGGGTTAGTAACTGTGACGAGGATACCGTATAGTGGGTAATTTTTGTGGGGGACTAATTTTCGTTATTTTCGTGACTGCTCTAACAGTCACGAAATTTACACCCCACGAAAGTTTGCCACAGTAGGTAAAGATCATCTGGTAAAGTTGCCGCAAATGTGCACGCAGTCGTGGTCAAAATGCATGGCATCTACCTCCAAGCTGTTGAGTCTCTGTGATCATTGAACACAGTATGAGACGGGAAAATTTCTGTTTCTATCACTTTGGTGACAGTCATCGGTAGGTTTGCTTGATGATGGCGAACGGGGCATGGCAAATGCAATCATCAAGAGCCGTGAAATTTAGACCCACAAAAATTAAATCTGGAGGCTAAATCTTACTTTCACGAGAATTGATACCCTCGAAAATTTCCCGCTATACGGTATTATTAATCAACTATTGACTGATTACAGGTCGCAGTCTTGTGCCGTACTTCGAAATAGCTACAGTCATCAGTTCTTAAACTATGCTATCGGAGAAGCTACCATTTAGGATCAGAGATAACCATGAACAGTTGCCTGGGACTAGCTATTATAAGCATCTGAAGCTAATGATCATATATTATACATGATCGATCCCAGACAGATACAAAAAGAAAGTCCTATCAATCTACTTTGTACTTTAACTGTCTGGGCCAGCTTTGTGAAGCATGAGCTTAACAAGGATGGGCACACACACTCTCACTTGTCTGTGTTGATAGCAGCTAAACTACTAGAGCATCATAGACCCCTGTGTTGATAGCAGCCAAACTGTACTAGAGCACCACAGGCATGCGTCATCCCATCTACATCCTAACGCTAGCTGGAAGAGAAAAAATCCGGGCAGCCGCCGGGAATCGAACCCAGGGCCACTGACTTAAGCCACCAGTGCTCTACCACTGAGCCACACAGACCCCTGTGTTGATAGCAGCCGAACTGTACTAGAGCACGAGAATTGATACCCCTGATTATTGAATGCTACATTGTGGTCATGATTCCTCGTTTACATGTCCATAAAAAGCTTAGGACGTTTCCATGGACCTAACAGACTTAATTACTAGTTTTTCACGCTTTCAAATTTTAAAATCTATGTGGGAGACGGCTTTTTAAACTTTATTGATACACAAGTTAGTGCTGAAATGCAAGTATTGAAATCAAATCAGAGAGAGTATGTAGCCTAATAATCAAATTTAGCTTTCTATATAGTAGAGAAAACTTTCATCAGTCATGTTAACCTTGTAGATTTAGTCTGCAGCATGCAGATGATGTCATCATTTTTAAAGAAAATAGCTAGCTATATAGTTGCTATCTAAATACCATTTTCATGGGGACTTCAGATGTGAGATGTCAAACAAATAGTTTCAAGATGACAGAAAACAGTTAGTTTCATGAATTCTTTACTGTGCATTCCATTCATTTCGTCTGTTAATTAACATGTGACTGCTCACGTAAAAGGTCATGCTTTCTCAAAATTTGATGTGGGCGGGCCTGAGAAACTGTTAATTAACTTTGTATGGCCTTAAATCTATTGCCGCTACTAAGTACCTAAGTAGCTCTGCCTTGTGCTTGCATGGATAAGGATTGCCTGAGCAGATAAATTACTGGCTGGTTAAATTATCTCATTTAGGATTGATAGTGGAAGCTAGTCTCGTCCACAAACTCCCCAATTTTTCAATGCATGTGAAAAGGATCAGGGAGACTGGGGACGAAGCTAAGTGGAAACTTGATCTAGCTACTGAGTTCCTAGTCTGGGGTACCAGCCCCTTCGCAAGAGAGCGGAAGGGTCTAATAATACATGTCTGGAATGTGGACATCAGATTACAGTTTGATCTAGCGCATATTTAATTTACTGATATATTCGCTATGTACAGACTTGTACTTGCTTGTGCGATGTGCTATCGGCTTTGAATCACACCAGTACATAGCGCTATGATTATTGGCATGTTATTAACTCTTGGTGCATGCGCCGCAGGGTTACTGTAGTCGTTCTGTGTGTCTGTCTGTTACCACGCTAACTGCTACATACGTACCTCGTTTGCGAGTCCAAAGTGCGGTGTTATAAAGTTCCTTATGGCCTTCCAAAGGCATAATTTGTGTGGATTTCTTCGAAAGTGCTTTGTTCGCCAGTTTTGGTATCATTTGCCGATTCTAAGCTTCTTGTCATTGACTGCCAGATGTAGCGATAGCACGACTTAAAGTATAAAATTAATAGAACGTTGTTACAGTATGTTGCGCGCTATATACAGTATGCACGTCTATTATAACCCTCAGCGCATGCCCTTTAGGCACGGTTGCATCAATCCCGCCACCTTCCTTGCTTAGTCCACGGGTGAGCTCTCGACGATCGTGGGATGACAGTAGCTTCTTTTCAACCCTAAGGCTTAGCTACCAATTACCAGTGTAGCTATTCTTGTGGTACCCTTTGACTCTCTGGCTACCTAAGCTTGTATGCATGCATGGTATTACAGTACTTGAACCAATGGAGAGTTGCTTATTGGACATGCAAAATTGCTCAGTGTAGTTCAGTCTTGCGCCAATTAAAGCTTTGCATCGTAGTCCTTTAAAGATATAGCTAGCTAAAATCCCCAAGAATTAGAGATTAGGCTACAGTGAGGAAAGTTGAGTTGATGTCGGCACCACAGTGTGAAACTTGATACAACACACCAGGGTTGTTGCTGCTGTTAGCTGTTGAACCTTAAATAACACTGCGGTGCAAGTATAATCATGGTATTAGCCTTGTCCCCAATTATTAATATCATAGTAACCTCATCCTGGCCCTGGCCTTTTAGCTACCCTCTTTTCTGCATGCAACCGTTGAAGCATGTAGTTAATGCCATGCAACGCACCGAGGGTTTTGTGCTCGAGAGAGCTCTAGTTTTGGTTAGGAGCCACTTGAGTTGTGGTCCACAATGTTTATACAAAACATTACATTCACAACATTCCATTTACACAAGAGTAGTATTTACCACACCCTTCCCCTCTCTTGCAAAGAGGCTGATACCCCAGCTATGGTAGCATAAGTACAAATAGTTGATCTTATGTCAAATGCCCCCATCATAGAACTGCATGTATATTTCCTCCTATTATCTCTGATTTTTATCAGCCAAATAATAATTATTATACTACTAATTTTGCCAGTGGGGTGGTAGGTGGGGCAAATACATTGATAGGTACGTTATCTGTGAGTCTTCAAAACACACATTAGCTACCTCCTCGGAAAACTAGTAATGGCAGTGCTTCCAAGCTGTTCTCCTGTCTTTCAGTATAAACATTCCCATTTTTCAGTATTTTGCGTACATTTTTACTATTCTTCAGTATCATTTAAAGAGCTCCATATATGGTAAATCACCTGTGACACTGTGTATAATGCACAATATACAATTCATGATAGGTCCAAGTCAAGATGCAGACCTTGATTTTGTTGAAATATGTAAGGTAGGTTAATATCATAGATTAATCTAGCCATGGCATATGCCACCACAAGCATCATTCTAATTCTTTAGAAAATAATTAAGACACTAACAAAGCTTCACTCTAAGCACGGAGAAATGGTGATTCCTAATAAGGAATTACAAGCAATGATAAGGACAAAAGAAAGTTTGGATTTAAAGGACATCTGTATTAGTGTATTTGGCCAGCACAACTGTGGAAAGAGCACCCTGCTAAACGCATTAATTGGAGAAGAGTAAGCAATATATGAAAATACACTACTATTATAAAACTGTCAGCATGTTGGAATAGCTAAAGCTAGGTAGCTTATAATTTACTCGCTAAGCTAGTATAATACTATCACGCTTGTGTCATGCGTTAAAGATTGCATAGAGGATATAGCGACCTCTACCTCATTGGTGAAAGCGAAATGTTTCTGTAATAATAATATTGTGAAGGTAGCTACCTGGAATATTTGTCAAGCGAAAAGTTCATATATACATTTGTATAGCCTCTACAGTTTAGAGTCTCCTTAATTTGCGAGCTAACACTGGGTATAATATTATTATACTGTTAGGCGAGGCAAACTGAAATTACAGTTTATCTTCGCCGCCCGCATGGATCTTCATTATGGTGGTTATAATACTGTAGGTCGGGTTTTGAATGCGAGATTTTGACTACAAATTACAAATTTTTATACACTGAACACAATCAAAAGAATTACAGGATTATAACTAGAGCTCTGTAGAGCACATACCCCGCGCGCATATTCTGCTTTTGTGTGTATGGGGAAATAAAATTAATATTGAGTAGAAATGTGTATCAAGGGCTTATAGATTCCATAAGCCCTTGGTTGTACATACGCTCCTGGTGATAGCAGCCAAACAACCACTGACTCTCTCTCTCTCTCTCTGCACCAGATCTAGACTACGTAGATATACATTTTGATTCGATGGAGCTTTGCATTCCAGTCGGCGTCTGCGGACAGCTAGCAACCAAACATAACATTATTATTATGCCACTAGCATTATTGACGACCTTTACCAGCTCATAATACCATAGAAACTGGTTGTTAAGCGCATGCGCTTATAACATGCGGCAGCAAGAAAATATGCGCTTAACAAAAAGTATGCGCTTAACAGGAAGCATGCGCTTAATTAAAAGTGCTAAAACACGGTAGATGGGGCGTGCGTAAAGAACGTGTCATGATCAAGGGTAGAAAGGCCTACAACGGTGGCCAAGAAGCGACTAGAGATCGAGCGTAATTCTCGACGTTTTCTTCTCCAGCCCACTTCTAGCCTTCTTTCTTGGCTCATGTAACCGATCGCTCATTGTTCAGCTGGCTTGCTGGGCATATGCGCCTAACAAAGAGCGGTAAAGCTCGCACAAAACTATGCACTTAATAAAAAATATGCGGTTAACAGCGAGCAGCGCTTAGCAACCAGTTTCTACAGTATTCGTTATGCGCATGAGCAGAAAGCACAAGGCTGCATGTATATAATAATATTGTAGCACATAATGTATTGAGTGGGCACTGTCGATAGGCGTGGTTATAAAGGCTAACAAAAAGGCACTACTTGTGACACTCGTGGACCATGTCCCTCCATTCGAAGCACACTGAAGGCCGTTTTTGTCAAATGCGACTGATTCATTGTGCTTACTAGTTGCTCAGGTGCCTAGACCTCGAGATAATTATGGCAAAATTTGTGCTAACGACAACAACGACAACGACGACACAACCGATTACTTTACCCCTTGCGCATGTGCGCAGGGTAATAACGTTACACAGTGACTATACCTCAAGTGCATGCGAGCAATATCAAACGTAAACATGCATGCACTACTTCTTGATCTAATTGCCTGCATGTACATACAGCTGTTGATCGCCGAGAATTAGTCTTCTTCGATTCTTCAAGTCAACTCGAGCTCTCAACCTGCCAATACCCAGCCAAGTGCAACTGTCGCTTGAGTGGTATGGTACTCTATTAATAGCCCACATGCCTCACAAGTCAAATTTCTATAAAAAAGTATGGCTTTCTCTTTTGGCAATTTAGAATCGCAATCTGGCTTGTATTCACAACCGTTTAACTACGCATTCAAAACCTGATCTACATTAATATATTATTGTGATACTTTGGCCCCCCACGCATCAAGCGTTTCAATTAAACATCGGGGCCTTGGTGATTGTGAGTTCAAACCTAGCATTTTTAGCATTCTACTAGCTAGTTTAATATCAGAATTATGACCACCCACAATAATATCATTAATCTAAATTGAAAGCATGGATATAAACAATTGATCAAAAGAAGTAAGGTGGGCACGCCCTCAGTACGTTGTCACTATACCCGTCATAATACGACACTATAAGCAAACTGATGTTGAAAGACTTAATCTGCTTATGCAGTGAATTTGCAGGTACAGGCTGGACCGTACCGAAGGTAGCAGGGACTAAGTACTACCACTTACTCAATGGAGTGCTTCCCAAAAGGTTCCAAGCAAATACCACTTGTGTGGTACTTTGGTGTTGTAACTCAGCTTGCATAAATTTTAGGACAAATGCTCCATTGATCATGCTAAATCAATCATATTATAGCCGATGACGACAGATACAGACAAAATCATAGCTTTACAGTGGAACCCCTCTAAAGTGGACACCACTGGGACCAAAAATTTTTGTCTGCTGTAGCCGCGCCGGAAGTGTCCTTAGCTCAGAGGTTAGTGGTTGAGTGACCACATCCCTCCTATGATCGCGACCAGCTATAATAAAGCACTACTGTGGACAACAAATAACTCAGTGCAGTTAAGGCATGTCTGATTATCGTTGGCGCGCGCCCGACTGCGAGCCAATTAGTGGCTTGTATTGTGACGTCACTATCATATCAGCCTTGAACAAGCCATGGCAAAAAGCCGCATAGCCGCAGTTTTGAGCTCACTTAATCAAGCAAATGCCGTCCGGAATTGTAGCGCTCATGTTTTCGCAGTACTAACGATAGAAAACCAAAGCCTACGATCGATGTTGACGATCTATCGGACGGATTGTCGATGGCTGCTTTCAGTTCGGAGCTACATGCGAAACATCGTGCCGTGGACCCTCCCAAAATCTAGTTTTTTGCAACTAAAATCGTAGCAGAGGGGTTTTTCGACAATCCGTCCGATGATATGTTAGATCATCATAGTAAGCCTCCGTTTGTGTAGCTAAGGTTCGGTAGAAGTGGCCGCTTAAATTCCGGATAGCTCGATTTAGCGTTTTAGAGGGCGTGGCTGAATGGCGCTGCCACGCCTAATTAGTTAATTGGTTGCGGTTAATAATTAAATATTCGGAAGGTGCTTGGATTGGTCTTTCATATGGTACTCTGATCAGCCTCTGATACTTTTACTAGGTGCTTAAAAAGAGTCTTTGAATGTGACTGAAAATTGTAGCTTCTTCAACTCCAGACAGTCCTTAAGTGCACTGAGAAGACCGTATTGATGAGAGATCTGTCAACTGGCAGCTCCTAAGCAATATGAGACATATTTAGGCTTTACTGTAGTTACTGGTCGCTGAAACCAACGGATTTTAGTAGTGGGTGTGGCCTAACTGTCTGTTATGCGAAGTTGTTCACTATTGTGCAGGCTCGAACGGGACCAAAGTAAGTGTCCGTTATACGGAATAGTGGGGTGTCTGCTATTGAGGGGGTTTGAATATATTGAAGTCTATGGAATAATCCGGACATTCAGAATTGTCAATTATATCGCAGGTGTCCGCCATTGAGGGGTGTCCATTAAGCGGGGTTCCACTACGTATATTCCCCTTTCTGTGTGTGTGTGGTAACTATCACTATACCATACTATACTATTCATCTAATTTTCTCATGGTAGCCTGGTAAACTTTGATCACTAAAATTCATACTGAGAGGAACGGAAGTAGTTTAATAAAATAATGAGTTACCATGGCAATATCATAATTAAGTGGGGTCATACTTTTCTCCTTAACCAATTTTTTTTCCTTCTAAGCAAGTACCAAAATGGCCCCAGATATGTAAGGGTCAGGATTCAAATGAAATAACAGATATTAGCGATGTAGATGGAATGCTTGAAATAAAGCGATCACTGTAGCTGCCGTATTTTCCCGCTATTAACTGCATGCGCTTATATCTCCATATATAGGAAGAAAACCTGTGCTTAATAGCGAAGTGTGCCTAATAGCAAGATGCGCCAACAAAGAAAAGCTGCATCCAACAACGCATGTGCGTTCGCAATATCATTAGGGACGTGGCCAATCCATCGATCGCACAATCATTCGTGTTGCTGCACTAGCTCCGCCCAGGTTGAAATGCCGCTCATAGCGCGAAGAACCTGAGAGTCGATAGTAGCCATCGTGATTTCGAGTAACTTGGAATGGCTGGAACCTTGGGCTCACAAGAAAGCATGCAGATATCGAGGTCAAGGGTCACACTGTATATGCGCTTATACGCAAAAGCGCCTAACAACTAGTACTTAGGTCAGGAAAATGGCATGGGCTTAATAACGAATATGCACTTATAAGCGAGATGTGCCTCATAATGAGAAAATACGGTATCTTCTATGTACTGTCAAGAAGAAAGAAAGGTAGAAGTGATCAACAATAATATTCAATATCTGATTCACCAGAATTTTTGATTTTCAACAAAAATGCCATAAAAAGCCTAATGGCACCTTGTTTTCAATGTACATTATTATAAACAAGGTATATAGCAGCTAGTATGATAAATAAACATACACACACACACGGAGTGACCGTATCTACCAGCCAAGTATGTTTTGTTTATAGGAATCGATCCAGGATTTATCACAGGGAGATCTTATAAATAGAATGCGCACCAAATGTGCATGAAATTTCCAAGCCACGCCACTTGGCTAGTTGACCACACCCATTTCATGCTAGAGATATTACTAGATTGCATCTTTGAGGTCTTGTGACATGCTCTAAGACTTCAAATATTCACTAAGAAACGTCCAAGATGCGCTAAAGACAGCCGTTATACATGTAGTACTGTAGCTAGCTAAAAGGCAGGAGGTCCTATGAAGCCTAGACTTTACACTACTGTAGTTAACATGGCTCACCTTACCTTGCCTTAAGAAAATGTGTTTGAAAACAGATCAATTCGACTGGTAGTTCATGTATTTTTTCTCAAATAAATGATCGAAACGGGCATGGTTTCTAAATTATAGCTATGTTTGTTCCCAGTCTCTCTATGCTGTCCCAAATTGTCACTATTTTAAATGTAGATTGCTTCCAGTTTACGACATGAGTGAGACAAGCCTCAAGATAAAAGTGCAACATGACAACAGTATACACCAAGGAGTTTGTGTACAGAATTGTCCAAATCAACATGGATCTCGTCAAGTAAAATAATATTCAGTCATGTGTACCTAGACCTATTATTATAGTAGTATTGTTTTAGAGTTGTCCGAAGCTTCAAGTGACGTTTAAAGAGAGTAAGAAGGAAATTAAAGGAGCAGAAGCAATATATCAGTACCTCACACAGTTGAACAAAAAAATACGGAAGGTATCATTGATTATTAAAATTAATTACAATCAGGTCAGACTCATAATTATTATAATGAAGCACTATCGTACAAAACTCTCAGTGCAATGCAATAATAGCTAGCCTATATTTTGCGAATGACAAAATTAATAATTGTAGCAAGCTAAGCCAGTATGCAACTCTTACTGTTAGCCAGCCTAAGCCTAGAGTAACCACATGACCAAGGACTAATTTACTCTCATTATAGTCTCCATGCAACCATACTCTTACAATTGCGCCACAATAATAATGGAGTCATAAGTGATAATATTGCTCATTAGAATATTTGGGCTGCCACTTTCAATCAATAGTTGCAGTTCGTGGTGGCAAAATGTGATTGTATGCGTTTAGATATTATGTCCAAGAAAGGCTTAAGAGTGAGCTGGAAGGTCATCAGCAAGTGGTGAAGGGGATGTATCTGGGGCTCGGTTCTCGCTGCATACTACTGAGTGATCGCTTACCCATATTTATTAAGCGCATATTTTTAACAAGCGCATATTTCCTTCCAGTATTATCTAATAAGTGCATACGCCCAATAGAGACGATAGTAATAATTATCAATCAAGAGTTGTCTACATGGCTAGTATAGTTAGCGAATTATATTCGGATAGCCAGTTGCACAAGACTGGCTAGCTATACTCGACACTGTGATATGCCACCGAGACAGGTTCGGACTCTTGATCTCGACTTTTGAAGCGAGTCTCGCCAAAGAAATCAGTTATTTCTCCACAGATTTTTTTCAGCAATGGCTTCCGATCATACTTTCATGTACAAACTATTACAGAGCTTATTCCAAGAATCGCTATGTTCATAATTTGTTGCCTTAGTGATTGAGCATTCGAACATGCTGGGAATGGGCAGGGCCAAAACCTTACTCTCTATGAAGGCACATCGTTTAATAGGCGCATATTTCTTTACCACTGAGTGTGATAAGCACATACGCTTACTAACCAGACTTTATCATGACACGATTAGGTAATACCTTCAACATTATGGTTGATAATTACATTACAGGGTGACGATCGACCACCTATTGTCGTCCTTAAAGTCAATATTCCACTGCTTGCTGGGAGAGTGCCTCCAGGGTGGACTGTCAGTCTAGTGGATAACCCGGGATTTGGAGAGGCCAAAGAACATGTAGTTCAGTTGGCTGATGCTTCCATAGTGACCAGTTCAGCCTACATCTATCTTCTTCAAACAGAGAATATTGGTGGTACTGAGGTTGCAGATTTCTTTAAGGAATTAAATGAAAAAGATAAAAGTAATAGTACTATTAATTGCTTTGATTGTTACATTTGATAGAACCTTTTTGTCATACAGCTGCATTGACGGATGGTCGGTTGGCTATAGGTGTCACAAAATTTGATACTATCTATTCTAATAAATTGAGAAAGCGTGGTCGTAGAGCAGCCCCCACTACTGTTGAAAAAGTCAGGGAAAATTTAATCAATAGCATAAAGGAGGCAACTGGCACTGACATACCTGAAGACACTATTATCCCTTTGTGTGGCGAGTGGGCTATGGCAGCCAGCAGGCTGGCTAGCTGTTTGATCAGTGACCCAACCGATGAGAAACAGGAGAGGCTGGAGGAAGCAGCCCAAGCCCTTGAGAATTATCCTCATCTCTCTCTACCAGGAGGACAGGAACAAACTTCTAAGGATTCCATTAAGAGTCTACATCCAATGGGTCTGATTCACCATTTAGAGAGAGCAAGCGGAGTAGCTGATCTGAAAGTGAGGTAATAGGTGGTAATTTTAGATATATACTAGCCATGGGATATAGTAAGTATAATTTATGTTTGTTCTCGTCTACACCAACACCTCTATAACTAGTATTATCAATGGCTTATAGACTCCCGTGCAGTGGAGAAGAGGGTTACATCAGGGTTGCAATCTGCACATCTACCTACTTGTGTGCATGGTTGGTGAATTTAAGAATAGTAGAAATATTGTAATAGGCATAATATTATAATAATACATTCGATATGAAGATATCATATACTTCCCCCAGAGGGGAACTTGAGCCAATCACAGAAGAGATCTTGCATAGCAACTAAGCAAGTGTAAATGCACTTGGAAACAATTCGGCAGTTGAACTTGACAAATTTTACTGGGGCTTGCAGACCTTATGATAACGGTCGGACATCAAACATTTTCCGGACAAATAGCCAGTATGTCCGGCCATTGACTTGATTATCCGGACACTTTTTCCATTCAATCAATGCAGGATTCAATAGCGCAGTTCAAGCACTTAAATGATTGACTAGCATCCTGTTTACTAGCTTAGGCTGCACTGCAGTAGCTGTCACTGTGTCAACTATGGTTTTGGAGGCTGGCTTAGGGTGGGCCTACGCATGTAGCACCCACCAACTACACTGACCACGATGACTCAACAGCTGTACGTCTGCTAGTGGTATTGTATGCATGGTATTGGACAACTACTGTCAACATACCTGTTCCAGCATAGATAGTTCACTAACATTGGCCCAAAAGAATTATTAATACAAAATTAACGTACATTGGTGTCCGGGCATTTGGTGTAAATGTCCGATCAAATTTCATTTTGATCAGATATTTTGACTGGCCATACAAAAAATTTATCATAGGGTCTGGGCTTGAGTACTGCTTAAATGCACACACATACACAGGGAACACATGTTAATTTTACAGCAGCAGACATAGAACAGACATTAATTGACACCACCATAAGTACTTCAATTAGCTCGCTTGTGTAAACAAAGTGAGAGGAGCTACATGTATCTCTAGCTGCAAAGTCCTATTTGTGATGAATTCTAGTAGCTGTATACATGGATACTGTGACTAACAAACGATGAGAACCTGAACTAAAGTTGACCTGACATAAGGTTCTATGCTACTCTGGAGTAGTTTATAGCTGTCCAGGGTGTCATACACTGAGCTTGATAGTATCCAGTGATGGACTACAAGTTTTACTGGCTGGCTATTTCTACTTTCAAATTCTGGTTAGTTTTGTTTCTAGGTAATGAATGCGTAACCTAGACGATCAGTAGTAAAATTATATATTAGTGATTCACTGGTTGCCAAGGAATTATGGCAACGTAAACAAATCTCATGATCACTCTCGGGCTGCGCCCTCGGGATCATTTCGTTTACTACCATAATTCCATGGCCCCCAGTGAATAACTATAACATATTTTGTTTAGCTATCTTACATTCTCAATTTATTCCATAGGGTTTCAGATTTCAGTGATAGCATGGATATTACCGTAGATCGGGATATTTTCAACGGTAAAATATTTCGCTTGTAAATTTTTTGCATTGTCGAAATTTTGTCACCAGACTTTAGCGACCAAAAATAGGCATAGCTCGATGTACGTTATACAAGATTAATTTTAATAGCAATTTTGCATGTTTAATTTTCGTCAGAAAAGGTTGTCAACGAAAATTTCACTATCTATGGTAGCTAGCAGCTAGTATAGTCGCTAAAAAATATTTCAATGATCTTTATCAGTTCACATAGTTGGCCACTTAGTTTGCACATGAGCCGAAAGCACACTGAGCATGCATTATGCATTGAGTATATATAGGCACTGTTGATAGGCGTGGCTACAATGGCTAATTAACAAAAAGCACTATTAATCTTGTGACCCTTGTGGACCGTGTCTCTCGAATTGAAGCATACTGAAGCCAAGTTTTCGCTGAATTGGATTGATTTGTTGTGCATACAAGTCTTTTAGATTCCTGACTACTTGTTCAGAATAGAGGTTAGTCAGATTTACATAGCACAATATCATAATAATAATATTATATTCCTTGCATATAAACTGATTAGCTACATAGCATAATTATATATTACATACCGTAGTGTTCCGGCAAGCACCCACTCCTGGGTAAGCGCCCAATGCGGGCCAAAATGACGAGTTATGTTTAAGCGCCCATAAGGGCACTTACCGGGACACTATGGAGATTACATTCCCAGTATATTTACTTTTCTGGCCGAACTTCACACGTTTCTTTGGCTGACATAATCCCGTAGATAGATAAACCTAGCCTTGTGCTATAATATAGCACGTATGCTGCATACCATACCACGACCAACCTGATGTTCAGAAGCTATACGGTGCTGTCAAGTTCGTCCCCTGTGATTGAAACTTGTCATTGTCGAGGTTGAGAATCGGTCTCAGACTCTATCTGTGCGATTGAGGTGCCGACGACCATTTACCATACATACTCAATGGCAGAAAAAAGGGGGACATGCACAGCCCCCCTCCACTTTGATAGGAGAGGGGCTGAGCCTCTCAGATTTTCCAATGTCTATAGCATTACCTATTATATTATTACACTATAGATCTTTGGCATCACAGACCACTAATTCACATTGCACTTACAAAGATCAGATATTATTATTAATTGGCTCCAAAAATAACTACCAGAAGACTTCTCAGATAGTCTAATTTTTCTGGGAGAGCATGCTCCCAGACCCCCCTATAGGTTACTAATTTAAAAGCCCATGGCATACCAATGATTATAGCATCAAAGAGCTCAGCCCAGGCCCCACTTTTACTGCATGCCCCTTCTCTGCCCTTGATATTATGAACTATCCAGCTACTGAGATGTGGTCAAGTATTTTATCACTATTTTTTGTGTAATAATAACAATGCACCAATACATTATGAGAATGTTATCGTATAAATAGAAATTTTTGCAGGCACCGCCTGCTCTCATTGGGGAAAAGTAACAGTATAATTATCACACCAACTTTATGTCCCGTGTTAATGACTGCATAGGCCGACTTTACTGCATTAATGAGAATACAATCCACCAAATGTTTATGCTATACAAAGGTAGCTGGCTTGGTGAAATTTTTATCCATGGAGCAAGTATTTTCACATGTATAGCTATGATAATATACAATATAAAGTTGACTATAATATTACTAAGTTGAATGTGACTGTAACGTTCTGTCTATAAACATGGTTACCCAAATCACTGTTTACAGAATCCACTATGTTGTTGGAAATGCTTGTGTGAAAGTGTGGGCCACAAAGATCATTTCTGAACTCAACAACTATCTGGAAGCAGGAAAGAATGGAATTAAAGAAAAATGTGAATATTTAGAAGATGAAATAGCAGGTATAATTATAAACCTAATGTTTATGATATACCTATAATATCTATTAATGTTATAATAACAGCAAAAACACAGGATTTTCACAAGGCACAAGATCTGTACGATGAGGTTTCAAAATCCAGGGAAAATATCAAATGCACGGCTCCTAAAAGGAAGAAAAGGAAAACCTCTCTATGGATAGAATTTGAAGCAAGATATCGCAAGGACCTTGAGGTAATATTATAAATAATAATTATTAGCTTTAAGTTAAACACGATAATTCCTTATTATAATATTATACACAGCTTTTCAGAAGATTATTTTTTTTATATTATAGTCTATAACATTACATGCATGACACACATACCAGTTGCTATGAACGCGCGGCAGCGAGAGAGAAAGTCCGCACTACAAGGCTCTGGATTGGTTGCAACTATAGGGCCATGTGCACAAAGTAGAGTGGTCACAATGCCTCAGGCCATACAGCTAGCTAACTAGAGCATTGTCAAACGAGCGTTGTGAAGCACCACACATTTAAAAGCGGTCTGCTGAGTAGGCACTAGTCACTGAGCCTCGAGCGAATGGAGAGGTGAAGTCTGTTCTTTGGCATACCTATCAATAGTCTGGTAGCAACGTTCGAGTAGAATGGGAATGTCACCTTTGCACACTTCTTTAATAGTTCGAGCATAGCAACTACTACTGTTATGCAGTGAGGGGTGTGGCCTATTCATGCTTCCATGCACACCGTGCTAATAGGCAAGCAGGACACTGTTTGTGCATTGTTAATTGCCGCTTCCTACTAATTATTCATAATGACTATCGCGCCTGCTGGTATTCTGTTATTGGTGTCATGAATATTGCTTTGGCCCCAAAGGGATAGACAGTAAACTGCGATTGTGACCTGGCCTGCACTGTAGCCTTTGGTTTGGACTTCTGCCACTATAGTCAAGGATTGACTATGCCAGACTGGAAGGGGAGCAATCGCATGGTTGTGGTTGTCTGGGCTGAGGCACTGTGGTTGTTCGGTTTACTGCTTCCCTTACTTTGGGTGAAAAATAGTATTATTTCAGAATAGGGATGAATGCACTTGAGTGCAGAACCCTCGCCGCTACATGCATGCATGACTCATGCGCATGTATAGCATGGCTTACTGTGTATGCTTGTTCAATATCAGGAATATTGAACTACATACCCTGCACCTGAACATGTTTATGGTACTGTTCAAGTCTCTTCAGAGTCAGTGCATGATCTATATAGGAGTAGGGGGAAGGCACCTGGCTATGTCACTATACAAACTGAAAGCTTCTGTGACAACCTAAACCGAATTATGCACTTGAGAGCCACTGCCTGTTTACACTCTCACTGCACTGACAACTGACCAGCAAGGCACAGAATTGTAATCAGTCATGTAGCTGAGATAAGAGCCATGTAAACACAGATGAGCAACAGCTGCACACTACTACACCACTGGGCAGGACTTACATGACCATTATTCCTTTGTGTCCGGTATACCTCGAATGCGTACTTTCTCTCAGACGACCCTTACCATTTAGCATAGGAGGGTTGCGACGGACGAACGGACGGACGGACGGACAAAGATCGCCAAACGATTTCAGTAACCCCTCCACCTACACTTTGTGGCGAGGATTAATTACAATTAATACAGGAATACTCATTTTATGAACAAGATGGATAATGGATGATATTGATAATGGGTCGGTATATATAAAATGGGGAGGGAGACAAGAGAAACACCCTGAGCTGCTCCACCACGTGCTTCAATGAAATGCTTTCTTAGCCAGTCTCATATACGTCAGCCGTATATGCTCGGATTGTTACAGTGGTGGGTGTGGTTGTTAGTGTCCTGGATCGTCAGCTGTATTTGCTCGGATTGTAGTGAGTGTGCTTGTTAGTATCCTAGCTGGATCGTCAGCTGTATATGCTCGTATTGTAGTGGATGTAGTTGTTAGTATCCTGGGCATGACATGCATGGCCATTGCTATTATGCATCCCTAACTATAATACGTACTAAACGTACTTTCTCTACTCGGTGCAATTAAGGACAGTCTCATCTGTGCATGTTAGTCAATGAAATATGCACATTTTCAGGAGCTAATACTAGTGCTTGAGTGACAATTGATTACTGATCATGACATTGAAATTGAAGCCCAACTCTAGTACTTCCATAATATGAAACAGTAAACCACAAATATCTAATCAATTAACTGATATAACCGTGATTAGCCACACCCTCTAAAACACTATTTGTCATTGTTCCTGTCAGATCTTTCTTACCTTAAGTAGACAAGTTAAATCTAAGCTATACTTTTCTTGATTTTTATTGAGGGATATTCAGAAATAATATCTTGGTAAGAAAGACAATTGCAAAAAAAAACGCCATTTCAGCTACCCTGATGGTACAATCTTTCACACATGCCCACAAAGCAGAACCAGCAATCAAGTTTTCCCTTCAGCAGATCCTTAATACGTAAATATCTGGGAGTTTAGTTTTGCACCATTCAAAAATTGCGAACCAACAATATTGGAACAATATTGAAACTCGCAAAACGAAAAAAAAATTGCTCGGTTGTTGCAGCTATGTGGTTACATACTGCAGCTACAGCTTGCACTATGCCACTATCAGGTGACATGACGTCAAACCGCTAATTGGCCACAAATATGCACTCTAAGTGCCATGGCCGTCAGTACAGCGCACGCGATAACACTTGAGACAGTCCTTAAACGCACTGACTATGTTTGTAATGTTAATAATAATATTATAGCCATAGTAGAAAGGCGATACCGGGAAATATGTATCATGAATTCATTGCCGTGTAGCTACTGTTACGAGTGCGAAGCACGAGTAGCAATACAAAAGGCAATGAACGAGTGGTATTTCCAAAATATGTCGTTGTTCTACTGTGGTAATAAGGTATAATATATCGTGAGTGAACAACGCTAAACATTCAACCATGGTTCATTTTATGGCAATCATAATATGATGAACACGACTGATATGTATTTTGCACATGACGAATACGACTGATACGGGAAATTATCATATGTGTTACCACCCACGTCTTTCCCATATATTAAACTTTGTATTATAAGGGTCGAAGTTCAATATATTGCTGTATAGCGGAAAATTTTGGCGAGGTTTTTAATTAGGCAATTTGGCGAATTGTGAAGAAAATCGAAAAATTAAAACTCGCCAATATTTAAATTATCACGTAATGACTACGTGTGCGCATGCGCATGTGAACGAGAGCAGTGCGAATTCAATAAAATTAGATTGATTGCTCACAACCTTCATGACCTTGGTGTAAAACAGAATCGTTTGTCAGGAATCAATGTTGCTGCTCAAGTTCTTTCAGGTTAAACATCCGACCCTTAAAGATATTGGCGAATTTTAAATTTGGTGATTTGACAAATTGTGAGCGCAAGCGCATGATGCGATAAACAAGTGACGTAATGCATGGATCAGCTGGCCGGCCGGCCACTCCATTCGCCTGAGTTCTCTACAGCAAGAACGTGCTTCACTTCTTTGTTCGCATAGTCGAGGTCCTTCCTGCTAAGAGATGAGTAGGCACATGTTGATGACGAAGGTAGCGTAGTGATTCGCCAGATTTAATGCTCGCCAAATTTACCCGCTATACTGTATGATAATAGATGATCATACATACTAGCCACAATATTATTGTACGTGATATTATAAACATACTTATTTTAAATTAATTCTAGAAATATAAACCTCAAGAGGAAGGAAAAGTGAAAGTAAGGGATTTAGTGAAAGAATTCAGAGATCAGTGCCAAGCTAAGATTACTTCAAGAAACTTCAGCCCAGCAGAGTTTGAAAAAAGTATGACAAAAATTAATATTCTGAATTGATCATACTTACAAAAATATTTATAATAGGTATTCACGAATTCTTGAATGATAGTGCTCCAAAGTTACAAAGGGTTTTTGATTCCTCGTGCGGATTTTGGAATGTTCAAACGGCTTTAATGCAACGCATTGAGTATATGGTTGAGGATATATCAAAACTTAGATCAAATGCGAGATTGTTGTGTAAAATGGGCCCAGAAGAAGTAATTGAACCACGTAGGTTAAATAATCTATAGGTAGTCTAGTCTAAGAGAATGTCATTGAATATCTACATTAGATCGAAGGGAAACCATGTCAGAATCAGAAGGCAGGACTTTCAGTGCTCCAAACTTAGCAGATATCAAATTAAAAGTGAAAATTCCGTAAGATTGATCATAATAAAACGATCATTAAATGATTACTGCATGATTATTTTTATAAAATACAGGAGTGTATCACTGAGTTGGTGGGAGAGAATTCTCCAGTCATTGTTTGGGTATCCAATTACCATAATAATATAATTATAATTACATCTTTTAAAACTAATTTAATAACAATAATATAGGTATCTGTATCCTAGCGAAGTAAAAGATCAAGAGATAAGTGAGGAGTCAGAGAGGAACAATCAACAAAATGAAGATAGCAGTAGTTTACCCATATCACCCGGTGCTTCCTTAAGCAGCCAAACCAGTATAACACCAGAAAAAAGAGGAGATGATTCAGATGAATCAGACAGTGATTTTGATGAAGACTATGAAAATATTTTCACAGAAGATGATGTTGATGCCACTCCTTTGTCCACTACTCAAGACCCATCGAATTCAATTATTGAATCAGAGAGTAAAGCAGATCACTGCAGTACATCTATACCTGAGGATGAAACAGATGGCGGAGAAAATAATAAGCAAGGCTCTTCTAGACGAACAAGCTTTTACAGGTTAATGATTCAAAGTTTGAAGTAGTATAATATATATATGCACACTACAAATCGACTTTGATACAGAAAATGGACTAAAGAATTGGAGGCTGCTATCTGTGACCTTCAAAAGAATATGGAAATGGAATGTGACAACTATTTTGAGAGCATTATGCCAGATGCTATCAAGGTCTAATATTCTATAATTTTAGCTTAATATTAGTCCTTCCCCTGCATGGCTAACCTCATACCATCAAACTGGCAATAATATTACAACCTACTAGTCTAAGATTTTCCCTTGGTGCTGGAATCCATGTGCGCACTGCAGGATCCCCCCCCCCCCCCCCAATACTTACTGCACAATCTTCCATGATACAACTGATAAATTTTAATGTCAGATCACATGCACCTATATAATATTTGAATTGGACATATCTATTGGTTTGATATGCATAGTATGGTAACTAGAGCTCTGGAGAGCGCATACCCCGTGCACATTGCAGTATGTAGCATGAGCCTTGTTGACAATATTTACCTACATAATATTGTCCTAGATTATGAGCAGATTAGAAAGCAAATGGCATGCTGTGCGGTATGGTCAACAAAACAGTATTTGCTACGCTCGTGGGGCATAGCGTAAAGTGGCAATCATCGACATACTGTTTTCTCCCGCATGTGCTGTTGCTTGGAAACGTCACCTGAACTTCAAATATGTACCAAAAGGTAGGGCGTCACCAAGGCTACAAGTACCCAAAGTCTCATGGGGCTGCCGATAAAAATGCATCTGCAATGGCAATTTTAGTTTATAATTGCGATTGCCGGTTATCGACAGTCAGTACATATTATCGGCACACAGTATACTTTCAACAAGTATAAAAACAATGAAATTGAAGGATGAAATAGGGATGAGAGGGCCAAAAAGTACACAAACAAGATCTGTAGGGATAATCATGTCCACTATACATCCCTATGATTGCTTTTCTCGATTATAGTTATCATCTGCCTGTTGACGATGATTCATTGGTGCTATCCTTAACCAAGAGAAATTCATGTTATCTCCTAGCTATTAATTATTATGGCACGTAGGGGTGGGGGACTGACCGTCACTGTACTCTAATATCTATGCCGTCACATTACTGCCTGGTTAGTTTATTCCTGCCACCTACTCAAAATGTAGAGTGGGCATGATTATCCCTACAGATCTTGTTTGTGTACTTTTTGGCCTTCATACTTCAATTTTATACTTGTTTCTGTTCTTTTTTTGTTCCTCTCCAGCGTATAAATTCATTAATGTTATCTATTATGGTGTTCTCATTAACTCTTAACTTCTGAATCGTTTTCAATGGTGCAGTGGCATTTATACGTATACAGGATGACAACCCAAAGTTGCTCGCATGTGAGTTGTAGCCATGCCCCTCACTACGTTGTCGTTACCGTACCGCGGCCATAGGCGAGCTCTAGATCTCGACATATAAGCAGTCAGCTCAGTGACTACTCAGCTAGGTTAAGGACTGTCTAGGTAGCTGTACTCTACGTTTGCACAGCGTTTCACTATAATTAAATTCTTTACACCCACAATGATGTAATATTGTCAAAAATTAATAGAAACCATACATGTCCACTTTACGGCTGTGCTCGAACGTTCACGGATCATAAGCCACAGTTCTGTGGTAATACTGACGACTATAAATAATATAGTTAACATGCAAACGGCCGCACGGAGAGTGATGAATGGGCTCTGAATGGCTTCCAGCTCGAGAAGCGGCCAAGAAAGCGATGTCTGATGGTTACCTCCACATGCTCAACAGGTACTATATGATTAGTTTAGCATGATCAACGGAGCACTTGTCCTAATTTAAACTTTATACAAGCTGAGTTACAATCCCAAAAGTACCGCACAAGTGGCATACATAAAAAACATAGTTTCGCTTGTAATTTTTTTCCAAAATGATATTTTTTGAAGCACTCTGTTGGGTACTAAGTAGTACTTAGTCCCTGCTACCTTCAGTACTGCTAAGGACGCCAGCTTGTGCCTGCAAGTTCATCGTATCAGCAGATCAAGTCTTCCAACATCACTTTGTTTATTGCATCATAATGAATATAATGACGTCATATTGAAGGCGTGCGCACCTTAATTAAATTCTTTTGGTCTGTTGTTTATATCTATACTTTCAATTTTGATTTATGATCATAATATTATGATATGGAGATATAGTGTTACAAACATGCACAACAAAATATGTCTTCAACAGGCTTCCCTGCTGAGTAGCCTCGTTACCAGGCCCAGAGAAGCTACTACGTATACCACCAATAAACTTACTGTTTTTTTAAGGTTTGCTCCCTAAACAGAAGTTTTTCATGGTCTAGCACGTTCTCAGGCTTCTGTCAGGTCCGCCTGCATGATCAATACGGTGGTGCGCCGCACCAGTGCCACTAAACTCCAATCACCATTGTAACACATTATGAGTATGGGCATTACACGACAAAATGGCATTAGGACACACCCAGTTGTAGAATGCGCTGACCAAACCCATCATTACGTAATTGTCATGTCATGATTACACAAAACTAGTGTGACACTGCACTGCGCGCTACAAAATAGAGAGAGAACTAAGCTGAGTGGTCCCAGAGTGTCTAGAGTTAGCCCTGGTAATGACAAAGAATGATAACTGGCTAATTTTTACACAGCTGGTTCAGGCATACCTGATCATTTCCATGGATGTGTGGGAGCTTAATAGATAGGTATTCTTGCGTAGATCATGAATATGAAAGTTACAAATCTCAAAATTCAAGTTGCTTGGAGTTATTAACGTTTTGTAATGTATTACATAATATGGCATATCCAGGCCATCCCCACTCTTACAGAGTCAACTGACTCTATGATACAATCATTATGGTCAAATATCGTCACTTGGAGCTTTGTCATCACAGTGCAAACAATAAGAAAATTATACCATCAAATGCATAATTTTCACCGTTAAAAAAAATTTTCGTCTACAACTAGTGTCATAGTTAACGATCACTGTTAATATTCAAAACAACAATACTATCATTTCATTAAAGTGCACTATCATACATATAATATTATAGACAGAGAGAATAGATCCGCATGAACCAAACAATGACAGTAATATTATAAAGAATGGGTGGCACACGCCATAACATAAGAACAAGAAATATACATAAGGAAATTAAAAGGAAAAGTAAGTACTAATAATTAACCATACTACACTCCCCCACACTAAATCATAAGGTACACAACTCAAATTAGGATCGAGAGATGATACAATCAAATTCCCCAAAAGTTTACTGACTGTAATGATCAGAAGCATGGTGAGCTCTGGATGGATAACGTCGAGTGCTAGTTCCTGAAGAGGCCTCAGCTTCGTCAGCGTCATTATCAGAAGTGTTAGGCAGTTCGTCAGATGGATCAGGTTCGACACCAGGACCAGAGTTTCTTGCACCATCTCCTGACTCTATTTGCTGGAGTGTTTGAGGGTGTACTACTGGGTAGCTCCCAGCTGTCAGTATCTGAATCAAAGTTCATGTCTTCTCCAGGTCTGTCCTTCTCTCATCTTAATGAGGAAAGACAGTGGCCCAAGTAGCTATCTGCACAATGACTCCGGATACCCACTTGGATCCAGGACGAAGATTCTTAGCCATAACACTGTGGCCAACCTGAACTGGCAAATCCTGGCACTCTGGTCATGATCAGCTTTCTGCTGTGACTGCTTCGCAGTTACACGTGCCTCTTGATCAGGTTTGAGGAGGTTGAAACGAGTGCAAGTCTGACGTTGGAGAAACAATGATCACGGAGTCACTCCCGTCGTAGCATGTGGAGATGATTGATATATAGGTTAGAAGGAAATTGGATAGTCAATGATGAAGTGTTTTACCACCACTTAAACTGGTCTTAAGAGCTTGCTTTAGAGACTGTACAAATCGTTCTGCAAGTCCATTTGTAGCCGGGTGGTACGGCGCACTCTTAATGTGCTTTTATTCCATTCATCTTCATGAAAGTGGTGAACTCATCGATCCGACGTGAACTGCAAGCCATTATCAGTGACAACTTGAGCAGGCAATCCATAGGCAGCAAACAACTGTCTCAGCACAACGATAGTTGCAGTAGTGGTAGTGCTGGACATAATGAACACTTCTGGCCACTTGGAATGCACATCTACGGCAACCAGGAATGTAGCATGCTGGAAGAGCCCTGCAAAATCCAGGTGTATCCTCTCCCACGGCTATGTTGGCCACACCCACAGATGTAGTGGAGCACTGTGTGGTGCATTCTTCACTGACTGACACTCCACACAGCTGCTGGCAACTGGTTCGATTTCCTTATTCAAGCCAGGCCACTAGAAATAGCTACAGGCAACTGCCTTCATCTTCCATACTCCAAGATGATGCCAGTGCAATTCTTGCAGTGAACTTGGTAGGTACTATCCTTCTCGTCCCCCAATAAAAGACATCCACTCTCAACTGTCAATTCGTCTTTCCTGTGTTAATAAGGCTTTAGGTCAGAATCTCTCGCTTCTGGCCACCCCTCCACTGTGAATTTGCAAACTTTGCTGAGAATAGCATCAGTGCGTGTGTTAGTCGGGAGCTTTGCTACCGTGACAGGTAAGCTCTCAAGAGCCCCATTTACACTAGGCCTTTAAACCAGTTTGGAAGCCAGCTTAGTTTAAGCTCGCTTAGTGTAAACGCGCTAAACGCTTTACAAGTCGCCTTCTAAACCAATTTGTAAACCACATCTGGGAGATGATTTGAAACCGGTTTGAAACCGGTTTTAGGATGTGTTGCTATAAAAACTGTTCATGTGTAAATGCTCTAAGCTGGCTTAAGGCCCTATGTGTAAACGCGATTAAAGTGCATTCCAAAGCGGTTTAGTCTAAGCCAGCTTGTATGTGTAAATGGGGCTAAGTTGTACTATGTTGCAAAAAGCAGGCTCAGCAGCAAGGCTTTCCGTGCGAACAACGTTGAGAGGGAGGCGAGAGAGTGCGTCAGCGTTTGAATGATCATCAGTGGGACGAATCTCAATCGTGTATGAGTAGGCAGCAAGTAAAAGTAATTATTACCCGAAGGTAGTAAAACCATAGATATTAATTATAGACTTACGTGTACGTATTAAAGTCTATAATATCTATGGTAAAACTACAGGGATAGGTCTACACTGTACTTCGCTTACCGCTTGGATCAACCACGCCCATACTACTGGGACATGTATGCAACCAACCCCTTCATAAAAGGTAACAAACTTCCTCTTTTATGCATGCGCCCCAAGTACTAGGATGACCAGAATGTTGTTTACATGGCTTGCGGCAATATGATTGAGATTTGAGCCGTGAATTATGCACGTGCTCTATCATTCCACCGTTCCATTCCATTCCATCCCACCAGTCCAGTCCATTCCACCATTCCATTCCATCGTTCCAGTCCACCGAATCCAAATACCCTATAGATTCTATGGTCTGTGACACTCTTCAGCAAGATCTGGACACTGCTTTGGATAATCCTGTAATTTGAAGTAAATTACTACCAGTATGTCGATGATCAGTATGGCAAGTGTCAATAATAGGTACATATCGGTAATATTGGCAGGTTATGTTACTTAGCCAGCGTTTGAAATCATGGTGCGGTACGCAGAGGAGGTTGGATATGCGTCATCAAATGTCACAAGTGTGTCATGTGGTTGATCATGTGCACCAACGTAAAATGTATAGAAACATATTATGCCAGGTATCAATCGCGCACTCCTGTGCCCCGCAAAGTATGCCGTTGGGAAACAATGTGCACTTGACTAAATCAGCATTCCTGCAAATTCCTGCATAAATCAGCGACTTAGTACTGCAGTTATTTTGATCACAGATTTAGCCAAACAGGACTTTCTCAGCCTGATTTCAAATCTAGAGAAGGAACAAAGTCTTAATCAGTCTGAAATTCTGACTTTTGATTGATTATGAGCAATAACAAAGCTTCAGTACTTGTTTGATGGTGACGTATCGTGAAATGTGGCCAACCTTCTCTGTGCAGTACAATAGTGCGTATGTACAGATTTAAATTTACAATTCGCTATAATATTATTATTAGAACAGCCTGTTGCTCAGGCATGAGAATGCGTATTGGAATATTTCACACTTATGTCCATAGAGCCATCCAGAAATATATTTTGCGTAACCAACATACCATAATAGAAATACAAGTGACACACATCTGTACTGTTTTGGTCGGGTTTTAATTGCGAGTATCTATTAATTGCGAATTGCGAGTTTTTCTATATTTCGCAATTAACAGATTCGCAAATATAAACGTGCACGTATACTACAGTACGGTACGGGGTCATCCATCGCAATTTAGCCTGTCTTGACAAGAATGCAATTATTGAACTACGCAATTAAAACCCGTCCTACGGTAATGTTGGTAGTAGCAGGATCAGTGGTATTTCCGGGATGACTACGGATCTACAACCAACCAAAATTTCCACTAATTCACAAAATTTTAACCGTACACACGAAATTCATCCATAGATTGCACAGTGTGCGCTCCGGGTATGTGCTCTACAGACTTCTAGTTACAGAATTAATTGTTTGTTGAATATACTAAACGGTGATAGATAATTAATAATGTAGATGACATTAAATCAGTTATACAACAACTGTTTCAGTTCTTTTATAGAGATTATTATCGAAAAACACATGATCGTCTGAATACCTTCGATAAAGATTTCAAAGGACCCCTGGAACAAGAACATCGGCGAATAAAAGAGGTAGCTAATTCTGTTTATTGTAACTAATTATTGATGTTAGTTGTTAAATGGTCTACATTATAGCTGAACAGTGACATTGACTCCCTACAAAAGGAATATTATGAGTTACAAGCAAAAAAGATTGAAATCAATAAGCTTGCCAAACAGCTGTTTGATGCATATTCAACTGAATTTGCTAGTCATCCTTATAAGTAGTTAGTGACAAGATAGATAGCAATAACAATAGTGAGCATTTTATTAGTGACCCTTATGACAAACGTCTATTGTTCGTAGATGTATTATTATAGTAGCTCATATTATGTTTTTTATTAGTAACCTTATGAGAAACATCAGTCTAAATGATGCATGCAACTTGCAATAATAATTATTATATTAATGATTGTCACATGACCAGTGTTCCACCGTGCAGTTGAAATAATCGGATGCCTGTGGACGAGGCTAGGCACTAGCTACCATAAGTTCCCAATGATCCAGTAGTGGATCCAGGGGGGTGCATGGGGTGCTATTGAACCCCCATGCCCTTGGGCTACATCTGTCCTAGCCTGTCATGACTGTTTATTGCTGTTACGTGGTCATATCATGCTATAGCCCGCAAAGAGGGACAACAAAAGCGAGGCATATGAAATGATAAGATTACAAGTCATTATAAGAATACTTCAATGGAATATAGCTATATACAGGGATTACACACCTTAATTACTATGCTGTACTATTGATATGGGTATTAAGGTAAGCAGTGGCACGAGTCGCATTATCGGTCTCGTATAATTGTGTGGATATCAATTCAGAGAATATGGGTAGCACTGGCAATGAAAATGATGCTGTGATTTACTATGTAGCATCCACCTGTCATGGATTTGATTGTCCACAATAATAATAATAATAATATAATATTATATTATTATGAGAATGACAAAGCTCTCTCCTGTGTTGTGTGCACAAAATAAACTACATACATGGTACAATGCTATGTGGAACTAAGCTGTTGTCAAGTACCTGTAATATTCACGCGTCCAGTCAGTAGGACATTGCGTTTTGGCAGGGATCATATTCACTGTGCCTCTGGTCGGAACGTAGCATGAAGCACAGGGCACATTGTGATTAGCAAGGTTAGCAAGTGGAGCTGAGCCGAAAAATTCATATTCGGTTCCAAACATTAATATTCTGGAAATTCCTCCTAAGGTGGTACCTATTCTAGATGTATATACAATTGAGGTAGTCAGGATTGTTTGGCAGACAAATATATCTCAGCACCACCTCCTTGTATGTTGTAGAATGTCCCACCTGCTCTTCCAGAATACATTTCAGTTCCAGGGGTTTGCGGGCAAGTGGGCTTCCCCCATCCGATGTACGTCACACCAGTTGTGTCTGTGGCAGTGGCGTAAGAAGATGTTTTTGAACAGGGGGGCTGTAAATAAAATTGTGCGCAAAGCGCGCCAAAAATTTTTTGGATCACACGATACGCCTTCAAACCATGCCCATTATTATGCTAATTTGGCTGTAAAGTAGAATTTACGTCACAAATCTGAAGATGTCAAGGCCTAGTAGAATAAATATCTTCCTAGGTTTAGGCCCCCTTGGTTGACAAGATGGGGGGGCTATAGCCCCCCCAGCCCCCCTGCTTCTTACGCCAGTGTGTGGGTAAGGATCATCGAAGAATAGTAAAAATACATGCAGTGATTACAGTCACAATATAATAATTACTCCCATTGGCAGGAGTATGTATAATATAATATTATATAATATTATATGCATGAATTACAGCTGTATATAATAATATTGCACTTCGGCTCTATAATAATTATTGGTACTCTCGCTTTAGCCTGGGGCATATTATTATACAACTATTACAGAGGTCTCAGACTTACAGTTTGCTTCAGTGACGGCTCTTGCAATCTTCATTTCGATGTACCTGTCGAAAACTTGAATATTGTTCATTTCGATATAATATTATTATATACCTGTCGGGAACTTGAATTATTATTAATCGTTGAATTGACGGTTGCATCCTTCATCACATGTGTCCACACTGGTAACTTGTGCAGATATGCTTTCCAGAAAAGTGAGCACCACGGCAAAGTATATGCACCGGCCAGTTTAAAATCACATGCGTATAATTATGCCTAAGATTTATGAGTTTCCTGTACTGACCACCAGGAATGTAAGTTATCTCATTGCATGAGCTGTATATTATGAAACTATCTTGTGTTATGTTCATTATTTCAGCTGATCCTGTATAAACTGACCACAAACTGAGACCATTACAATTAATGGCCACAATGTATCATTTACACATGTAGTGCGTGCATTCTGAACTAACTTGACTATAATGTAATGTATAGGCCAATGTATTTTACTTGAGTTGTGCAATCACTTAAATTGGTTATGTTGTGTATCTGAGCATGCGTGTTGGTATATTATTCTTATGTCATCTTCCAGAAGGTTCTGATCACGTGTGTCTAAGATCTTGAGTTTGAGTTGTGTGTCATTTTTTGATTTGAGATTTCGATCTGTGTTGTCTATCAATAAACATTGGATTACATATTATCAAGAGTATATAGCTACTCTTGATATTATTAAGTAAAGAGGAGTGTGAACAGCTCTTTACACTGGCGTAGTCGGCAGGATCATGCCCAGGAGTGAACTGAGGTGATTTTTCCAGTACAGTGCATTGCGATGATTATATCTGAGGAAGATGACTGCCCAGCAAGTGGACCTCCTCCTCCTCCCACTTCGAATGGATCTCATCCATCAGATTCTTCTCATCAGCCTCACCCTGCAACAGGTGATTTTTCCAGCACAGTGCATTGCGATGATTATGTCTGAGGAGCACGATTAAGTACATGACTGTCCATTGCATGTAGTGTGCCAAATACTGTCTGGCCACCAGCCTAAATAAGGGAGGGGCATGTGTACTTTTTGTCACACAAGAGCTGCATTGTAAACTAGAGTTTATCATCAGTTGCAACCAAGCTGTTACCGTTACAGTACAGCCTAATTGGATTGAAGTCAAGCCAGTCAGTATAGGAAACTATCTTCCAATATAGCTAAAGCTAGCCAGTTAACCTACAGTTATTCAATCAGTCAATTAAGGCCACTCCAAATAGGAATATAGTTTCCCGTCCTGGCTTCCTGTATTTTACATGCGGGCGGGCGCCCATTACCATTAACCATTATTATGAATATCATTATGAGCACAATGAATATAATTAAAATTCTTGATCCCACAACTGTGCACGTGCATACAAGGAGAGCATGCTAGCCCTATAGGCGCTATATAGGCCTAGCCAGCGCTACCGCTAGCTAGCTAGCGCACGTATGCGCACGCTGATAGCAGCACCTTGACAAGAAGGGGCATTATTATCATGAAAGCAAGGTAAGTACACACATCACCGTTGGTTGCTAGCTTCAAATTCATGAAGCAATACTGCTCCTAGCTGGCTACAACCATAAATAATGGACATAATGGTCAAATGAAGCGGTAGCATCAGAGAGAGGCGGGCGGTGGACGGGAAACTACGTTCTCATTTGGAGTGGCCTAATAATATAGTTCAGCACTGTGTCACTTTTCTTCTAGCAAGAAGTAATACCCAACCACAGTGGCACTGCAGTGAGCAGTCATATCTTGAGTAAAGACAGGGTTCATTCTACAGTTCAAAAGAGGACTATGATGGATATCATTTCAAGGTTTATCGCGACTTCTGCAATTCTGCTTCACGTTCTTGTCATCTTGAGAGGACAAAATGACTTGGTCACTGCACAAGGTAAGCTTAGTAACTCTCTGAATCAACACTATTATTATATAAAATTTATCCTCCACTACCAACCCCCAATCTAATTAAAGAGCAATTAACAATATCAATTCTCTTTCTCTCCCCTTCACCCGACAGCCGATTCTCCATACATAATTTTTGGCAATCGAGTAGCCATTCATCAGATATCACTGAATGGCAGTAACAGAATAGAGCTTCATCAGGAGCCTGATCCAAACTCAGAGGAAGTGGTTGATATCAGAGGATTGGATTTTGACTTCCAGTATGACAAAGAGTTTATCGTTGATTAGACTACTATAACAGCTAATGCTACAAGCAGGCCTGTTAGTGAGGGATTTATTAGCCACAAAAATTGGATTTTGCTACATGGCTGTCATGCATGCATGCCATGGTTGTAAATTAAATCAATATCCCTGAAATGTGGACACCTCCTATGGTTAGGATACCATGCACAGTACTAGTTCCAGACACATAGAGAAGTACGTGTGCAAAACTATAATATTATACTGTAGCAATATTCAATCTTTTATAAATTCATAGTACCTAAGTTAATAACTAGTTATTACTTTTTCTCTCTATCCTTCCTACAGTCGAGGAATGATGTATTGGAGTGACGTCGCCAAAGATGTCATTATGCAGTCTCGATTGGATGGCAGTGATGTCAGAACAATCATCAATACTGGACATTTTGAACCAGGTAATGCAGGGTAGACCACACACTACATAATTATAGATAACTGACAATAACTGCAAATTTTTTTCACTGGATTAGCCATAGATGTATACATGATTGTAATTAGTGGGTTAATTCTACACAGTCGTCTAATTTAAGTAAAAGGAAAGATTGCAAGTGTTAGGGTAAATACTATGTCATGCAAGAAATTATTAATTTTTCTCTAAAATGTGTTGTATTGTCAATAATATTATTCTCATAATGTTAATTGCCCCTCCTCCCTTACAAATAGGAAATTGTACTGGAATCCCCTAATGATGTTGCTAAAACATTAATCCTATTTCTTCTCCTCCATGCAGAGGACATAGCTTGGGACTGGGTCAACCAGAAGCTTTACTGGACCGACAGAGAGAATAACATCATTAAGGTCTATGATCCCATCAGAAACATCCAGAAGATACTAATCAACACTGGGGCTGGATCTCTACCAATAGCTATCATTGTTGACCCAAGCACACAGTATGTATGCAGTCAGCTTAATACTAATAAAGCATGCAAATTTGAAGATGTGTATGTAGAAAACAGTAGGGCATGTGTGTGTCTGCATAATTTATTATGTGTGCATATTGACCTAACAAAAAGTCCAAATGTGTGTAAGTGTATGTGTCTGTTTATCTTCATAGAGGTGTCATGTGGTACTGTTTGTTAGTGTAATAATTTGTGGTGCTCTAGTATAGTTAGGCTGCTATAATATATCAACACAGACATGCATGAATGAATGTAATTAAAGACTCCATCCATACTAGTTGATGAACATAATATATTATAAATAATAATAGACTAGCTGTAGTCCAGAGATCCCACTTCACATCAATTCTTAATAATGAATTAATGATAATAATAAGATGTGTAGTTCTTTGTATTATACTTGTTTTTGTTGATGCTAGCAAGTTATCGTGTGTAGACTTGTTAATCTACTAACTAACAGTGCTAAGTGCAGTCGCTAGGCTACCACATGCACTTTGCAGTGTTCGTCTGGTGCATGTTTATTACATGGAAGATATATGGGGCAAGTACCTGTGCAGTACTACGTAGTGTGAGGATTTTGAACTGTTTTGCTATTCCAAACCACTGACATGAGAATGAGATCTAGAAAGTACTTTCTCTAGGTAGTCTCCCATCTCTCCCTCGATCCCTCTCCCTCTCTCCCCTTTCCTCTCCCTCCCTCCCTGGCCTTCCTCCCTCTAGCTCTCTCTTACTTTCTCTCTCTCTTTCTCCTGTTTTCTTGTTAGCTACAACCTTAAAAATTAATTATCCCACCAGAAATCACAGGAATGCTCTAGCTTATTTATTCTAAATGAGAGAGAATCCTCTGATATTATGTCTGCATGCTAATTGGTATAATATTATATATTCCATACATAGATAGTGTACAAAAATTAATATCATATAGAAGCTGAGAGGGGCAATCCGCAGCAATCCTATACCACTGCCTGGCTGTACGTGTTTCAGAGGCTTTGGCTCACCTTATAAACCTGCTACTTCACTGTCACTGTCACTGTCGGTGCCTCTCTCTAAACTTTTCACTGCTATGCTGTGGCATGGCTATGCCCTGAGTACCTCAGAGACTGTGTTCTATTGCATGATTCAGACAGCTATAGGCCCATTGCCTTGAAGTTGGCTCCTACTTTAAGTAAGATCTTCGAATGGTGTATAGCGATTGACCATGGCTCAGCATTTACCACGTCTTCTCTTCAATTTGGCTTTAAGCGTGGCCTGTCAATTCATCTGTGTAGCTACAGGTCTTATAAAGAATTTAGTTGCTCACTACAGCATCAATGGCTCCCCTATTTACAGATGCTTCTTAGATGCTAGCAAATTAAAGCCTTAATTTGACGGGGTCAATTCTTTTTGATAAACTCTTTCAATGAATTTTGTCTTCCTATTGTTACCAGACCTCTTTTAATTTAAAAGTGGTATTCTGATCAGAGGATGTGTGTCTATTGGAACTCCAAGAAATCTGATGAATTTCCTGTCTCTAATGGCGTCCGCCAAGGTGGTGTGTTCTCACTGATTTGTTCACATGTAGTTTATACTGACAACCTTTTGCTTGACCTTGAGAGACAGGGTATTGGTTGCTACTGTAACAAGCACTTTGTTGGTGCCATTTGCTACGCAGATGACATCACTCTACTGGCACCCTCACCCTCTGATCTTCATTTAATGCTTATAATACTTGCTCATCCTTCGCCACTTTTCACAATCTGATATTCAATGCGGACAAAACTCAACTTATTTGGTTCTCCCGTACTCCTGAAGCCCTTTCAACCAGCTTTTTCTTCAATAGTCGCCATCTTCAGCTTATAATCTCACTGGTTAGGATAGTACGAATAAGTCAATATCAATAGATGCATGATAAATGAGAAAAGCAAGTCTTGAGATGTATAGTGAATGTGATTATCCCTACAAATATTGTTTGCGTATACACTTTTGACCCATCCCTACTTCATATCCTTTTTTATACTTGTAAAATTAATGTGGCCTCTTAATCATAATAGATCTGTACACACAATAATAGTACATGTATGTACACACATGTACATGTATGAACGTACATCTATCGGTCACATTCCCACAAATTCATAGGGTCATGATCGACAGATTAACAGGGCCTAGCTGCCTGGCTGACCATGCATAAATCTATAGCCCCATTTATACGTACCAAACCAGTTTAAACTGAACTAAATAGGGCTTATGGTATATCTATTAGTGTATTTTGCATACACAAAAATTCAAGATTATTATACAAAATTGTAATTATTCACACAGTGTCACACCAATTTCATAGTATGTGCATACCTATACACAGCTACCTGTACTGGACCGACTGGTCTGATTCCTCACCAAGAATCTTGAAAACATCCATGGATGGCGCAAATTCTACAATCTTAGCCAATGGTACCTGGGTGACTTGGCCCATTGCATTGGCCATTGATTATGCAAATCAGGTACTCTACTGGGGAGACGCACAGAGGGATATGATTGGTCGGATGAACACGAATGGATCGGGTATTGAAATCATCACTGATCTGAGGCAGACTCTGGGAAGGAACAGTCATCCCTGGGCTATGTCTTACTACGATGGGCATATTTATTGGAGCGATTGGTTGAATGGTAGAACTGTGCTTAAGATGGATGTTAGTGCTGGTAGTACTGGAAGTATACTTCCAGTTATTAGTGGAGTTGGCAGAAGTAATGCTCATCCTACTGGGATACAGGTGGTCGATGCAAGTAGACAGTCGAGTAAGTTGACTCCAAGTGCTATCTGTTCTTAAGATTTGGTTTCCTTCTCTTACCCTCTCTCTCTCATATTTACATCGCATATTCATATACCCAATCTCACATACACATACTCTCAATGAGTCACTCCACTCACACGCACACATGCACATCCTCCCTCAGTTGTTCCTAACCCTTGTGGTGATAACAATGGAGGTTGCAGCCACCTTTGTCTTCTCAGTTCTACCTCTAACTCAGGATTTGTGTGTGTCTGTCCTGATGACCTTCCACTTATAAACAAAGATGGGAGACATTGTGGTAAACTATTATTGAAGTCCTCTATGGAGGCTAAATATAAACTGTACATGTATTATTATTATTGGTCGTGCACTGTGTAAGGCAGCCATCTCTTAATTTGTTTATAGCCACTTAATACATCCACTTTGAACTCCAAGTGGCAGAACTCCATACTTAAATAAGCAGTTACACTGTAAAGCAGCCACCTCTCTGTTACTGTAATGACCACTATAATCATTGGCAGCAATAAATGACTTACACTGTACAGGGGCGGATCTAGGACTTTTTAGTATGGTGGGGTTGTAGATTTTTGCGACCACGCCCACTTTTAATCATCTTCGCGCGCCCCAGAGAGTGACTCTAGGTACGTACTATAATACTGTGAGCTGTGCCACGCCTAGCACCACAGCTGACTCTTGTCGTCTACAGTAGATTATTCATAGCTGAAGCCATGTTCAGGGTGTACCACTATAACCACCGTGCATCACCTGTTGGTTTGAGGCCAATTATGTACTACACAGCTTGTCTACTGCTAACCATACAGTGGCAGCTACTGTGCCAAGCTATAGTAAGCCTTGTATATAAGTGGGAGGGGCTGGTCAAAATCGTTTGGGGGGGGGGGGGGGGGGGGGGGGAGGGGGGGTTGCAACCCCCTGAACCCCCCCCCCCCCCCCCCCCTAGATCCGCCCATGACTGTAGTCAGCCAGTGTGTGACAAATCATTTCCACCTACCTGGAAACATGTAGCTAACGGGTAACTTTGGCGAATAGTAAATTTGGTAAAATGGTTCTCTATTGGCATATTTACCACCATAGGTGCTCTTGCATTAAGCTATTAATTGGTGAATTTTTAACTTTACTCTCTGTAGAATTTGCCAACTTGCCAAATTAAAAACCTCGCTACCAAACTTAAAGTTTCCTGCTATAATTATATAATTATTATATGAAAAGTTCTAAGTTATAGACCTAACCCTTTTTTCTTTTCTTTCGATCTGTGCTGAAAGATGAACCACATATACCAGCCACCACCACTTCAGCTGCAGCACCCACAGCTCTCGATCTCATGACTACTTCATCTCAATCAAGTAATGATAATTATGATGATATTATGATAAACTCATTATAGTATACATGTGTACATATAATAATCTCTGTGGATGGATGAATTGAAATTTAGCATCATGATCAAAGGAGGTGTCCTCATTTCATGCATGACATTGTATCACACTCTATGAAGAGTGGAAATTAACAATAATTACTCTTGTGGAGATTTTTTAAATGTTCAGTATTAGCTATAATATGTCAATCATTATTGCCCATGCTCTCTATGCATCCAAATAATAATTATTATAGTATCTGCAGACAATCCATAGATAGTTGGCTGTGGATGGCTGATTAGTGATTGATATAATTATGCTGCAATCATAATAATAATATTATTATTATGACATTATACAGATACTATCATTGACAGTGCGTCTCCTACGTCCGTATCCACTGTTACAATAATAGTCTTGGCAGTGTTATTATTTGCTTTATTGGTCATTTCAAAAATCTCTTGCTTGTTATGCAGGTACTTCAAAAAGGTAAACTTGAATAATTAATGCATAATAGCTACTTGATCAATCTTTTTATTATCGTCATCATTATCTATATCATTAGCTATCTTGATCCGTCTAGTCGTTATCATAATTATTATAATTATTGTGATGACAACTATACTATTATGCAGAAAAGGACCCAATCAGATTCAGAACCTCAACATACTTATTCAGTACACATGAAGCAGCTTAGAGACAGTCCCATTGAGGATGCAAAGAATTGCACACGAATGGAGAAACAATGGAAAGAGGAATTGAAAGAAACAAGTTGTGACCATACTCAACCCACTGAACTGCTTGTCAATGGCAGCTCGGAAAATAATGCCCCACCCTCAACCCCAATGCAAGTTGTTGACCAGGCAGAAAGGATGGAGGAATTATGTGATCCTCCAATTGCAAACTTATCTAATTCTCCTGTATTCAGTGTGCTCTCCTCTGGACAAACTAGTGGCTATGAGCAAATTCATGGATATGAGAAAATTCAACATTATGAGCAAATTCAAGGCTATGAAAAGATTCAACCGTATGAGCAAATTCAAGGCTATGAGAAGATTCAACCGTATTGAGCAAATTCAAGGCTATGAGAAAATTTGGCAAACCCTTAGATCAGTTTGGATCTCAGTACAGCATACAAATTAGCTAGTGATCAGACTTATGAGCTGTCGGATTTATATGCACTTCACCAATTAAGGGATAGCTAAAATATTATAATTATATCACTAAATTTTGCCAAACACTATCGATTCTGACAACTAATGACGTATTCAAGTTCAATTTTTGTCTCTAATTCCTTTAATTAATGATATCATGTAGCTAAGGAGTTTCCTGCCATGCATGGCAACTGTACTGATAGGCATTGCTAAAAAATCTTCCTGTTGCCATGGCAACATTCTCCTTTAGATTTTGACTCTTTGAACCCACATTTCATGATGATATTAACAATTGCTTGTATACCGAAACAATGTCATACCCAGAAATATGTTTCCAATGACCATTGTGCCGCAGCTAAGAATATAGGCCAAACCTTGTGGACTCTATAATAATATTATTATTCTCAAGCTAGAGACAAATAAAATTTAATACATTATCTGGGGAGTTGTGTTTGAAGGGGTCGTGCTTGGTGCGCTGGTTCTGTTCTTATGCTGCATTTATTGCCTTTACTAAAATTACATGGTTGGTGCTCTATAATTCTGGAAAACATACAGGGAATAAATAAATCAAACTCCGTAAATTATTGTACAAAACTAATAAATACGGCTAACGAATTGGCTGAATTGAAGATATTACCCGCTACCAAATAAATAAAAACAGAGTAGCTACATTACTTTTGGTGCAATAAAGAATGAATGCACTTGAGTGCAGAATTAACCCTCACTGCTACATGCATGCATGACGGACTCGTGCGCGTGCATAGGATGGCTCACTGTGTATGTTTGTTCAATATTAGGAGCACTGACTAGCTACGTACATACCTTGCGCCTGAATATTGTTATCATGGTAGGGTGGTGCTGTTCTCTTCAGAGACAGTGCATGATCTACAACTAGGGGAAAGGCACCTGACTATATCACTATACTAAATGGAAAGCTTCTGTAATAATATCCCCAAACTGAATTATGCACTTGAGAGCCATGCATTGCCTGTTTACACTGTAACTATCCCACCATGATTAATCTACCTCTCCTAATCAAAAGACTTGAGAAATTAGAGGTCTGTAGAGCGCATACCCCGTGCGCTCTGTAGCTATATAGCTATTATAGTATTGCAACACTCTACTGTAGAACTGTTTTATGACTTGACAACCTTTACCCTTGTACGCTTTCGCTCTCTTCTGAGATCCATGACACTAGTAGCATGCATGCCAGACCCAGAACAGGCTTTTACCATAGATAAAAGAGGGTGAAAGAGGGATTGGAAACGGTACTTTAGGCGTGTTTCTATTTATTCATGCACTGGTGTACCTCTAATAAACTTGTTATGCAAAATTATCACTTGGCTGATGTTTCTGGATATACCTACGTGGTTCGAGAATGCAACTGCATGGTTCAGAGCACCCAAAATGGTTCTGAGTAAGCATGCATACCATATATCTTCTACCGAAGTAAAAATTAACATTATAACAATAGTTAACTTTGGTGTACCTCTAATTAGTATCCAATTTTAAGTTTAGCATTAATTAAATAGTTCATGGTGATCATCAGAACACAAGCTATGCAACCATATCAATAATGACATGAGATGAATAACTACCAGAAAAAGTGGTATAACTTGTGCTAGCGAAACGCGCCTATCACTAGCTACAAGTTTACATTTATTATAATATATGCATAGTGCGTTTCCAGCCATCTCCCCCCGTTGTTAGTCTATGCTTTTACGAAAGCATGTGGTCAGCGGAGCTTTTGACGACCTTTTCCTATGCCGAGCTTGAGCATGCGCAATCGCGTCAGCACATGCCAGTGGAGTGGGTGTGGTCGATAAACCACAGATATGCTGAACAGAAAATGCACGATTTTTAGCGCTAGTGAGCTATTTTCAGCAATTCGAAACGCATATAAACAAATTTTTCAAGATATCTACCAATTGATTATGCTTACAGCACGCACAGACGCCTAGAACTCGAGATTTGGCGATTTTCGTGCCAACGACGACAATTACAGACGGACACTTTACCCTTAACTTTGCGCATGCGCGCGGGGTAACAAACTCTCATATCCCTACACCCTAACCCTATACACTAACGAATGGACCTGAGGCCCTTGCGGGCACAGACTAAAGACATAATTTAATCTGCAGATATACAGCTCACATAGTGATAAATTCAACAGATACTAAACCTAAGCAATAACATAACAATCATACATAATGTCATATAAAGAACCACACAAGTGATCACAAGAATGCCGAAATATAACCACTATATATGGCATACAACACATATCACTTTGTACTCAAACCATACTGAAATGACACCCTCATGCACCAACCAACAAAGCAACAGCAACCAAATAACCACATCCAAATACACCTCTGATTATCACCCCATTCAAACAACACACAATTAGCTACTATATGCATCCAAAATTCACTTATGATCATTTGATCACAGGTGCTAGTGATCCCCACACATCCCTGATTATTAATATGATATAATAAAAGTGAATGTTGATCTTAAAAATCAGCCAAGGAATTCCACCAATTATTATCGTATGACTTTGACCATGAAATTCAACATATTTTGCACGTAGAAATGTGAGAAGTTGGTGATCGCACTAAGCCATCACAACTTACAGACTGTTTCAAGAATGTATATCATTTAATTACAAAACATGATTGTCAAAATATTTGAGCCAAAGTAATTATAAAAGACCCACTAACAAGAGCTCTTGGAGCTCGTACCCCTTGCGCGTGCATGCACTCTGTACGCACAATAATCTAATGGTCGTCTCAGTTAAGTGCACAAATAACCAGTGGTCGTCACAGTTAAAAACTATATTTACGTTGCTCCTCTAGCAGCAAAATTGGCTTTATCACGCTGTCATAGTATCACATACCCCCCCCCCCCCTAAAGTTGTCCACCCGGATACTGCACCCTAGGGTAATATGTCCCCTGGGACGTACTTCACTAGAGTAGGGTATCTCCTTAGGAAATTTGACACTAGAGCCACGTGTCCTTTCTAGGGCAATGTGTCCCCATAGTCTGGCGTAATTGACCCTTGGTTAATGTCCACATACAGTATCAGTAAACTTCAGCCTTCATGGCATAAATGACTAGGTAGCTAGCTAAGTCAAAATGGCAAGAATCGCAAAAAGTTAACTGTCAATATTCATTAAATCGGTAAATTGATAAATTGTGCATGAATGGCATTTGACCATGCAGGCCAGGGGACTCCTTTAGTTCGTCATACTTACTCCATGGTAGTACACACAATAATATTAGTACTCTTGGTCTGTCTTCCTATCTTTTTTCTTGCTATGATCATCTTTGACAAGGGCGGAGGATACTGTACGTGCAAGGGCTCCGGTTTATTTTAGTCTGAGGGCATGCTCCTACAGGAAAATTTGAAAGTTTTGACCCTCATGCAGTGAGTGCTCATGGAGTAGTTTGATAGTGTAATGATATACAAACATATACACCTATTCCGAGCTTAGTCCCATTCTTTGCACTGAGCCTAGTGGGGCGGCTCTATAGCAAGCTACTTTTTTTCACAAAGTCTATCCGTCAGGAGCTAAACGAGTCCTTGAAGGTTCAATGCGCAAACAGCCCAAAAGGTGTGGACAAACAAACAGATAACTTATCAAACACTCTACCCTGCTGCGCATGCATGCACAGGGTGATAATAGTGACCCAATACCACGCAAGATTAAACGAAAAGAAATATGAATGCATGCACACAAGTAGAAACAATGATCTGGTGACATTATTATGTATTAGGTACGGTGGCCCAGAAGGGCCATCCATCTTTGCAATTTTTCGAAGCTAGCTACATTTTGTAAACTTGCAGCTTTTCAATTTTGCACTTTTGCAAACATGCAGTTTGTCAATCAGGCACTTTTGCAAACTTGCTATTTATCAATTTGCATTCAGTACCCCAACAGTATAGGGACGTGCAGTAACTTGGATCTAGATAAACCATACCCAACATCGCAGCCTTGATTACGATCATCCAGAAGAGCCATTTCCATACCATAACATAGGTGGCAGAACTGGGAGGGGGTGAGGGGGCCATGATCATGACCCCCCCCCCCCCCCCACACACACACACATGGCACACACTTTTAAGGCTGACACACCTACTTTTGCCTTGTAGCTACTAAGCAAAATACAATAAATTTGTCAATTCTACCAGTCTGCAATAGCCTTTTATCATTTCTGAGTCAAAAATATGCTAGTTTCATTGTTGTCCATCGTTGTTTCTTCATTTTCATGGACGCGTTATCGCTAACTAGTGGGCGTGGCTTAAAATTTTGTGCGCGCGCGCAAAGCGCGTGGATCTCATTCAATATGCTTTCGCCGCCTATGCATAATAAAATTAATTTTGCTACTTTTCAATCTTGTACTTTTAAAAATTTGTATTTTTTTCAATTTTGCATTTTTGCAAACATGCAGTCTGCCAACATTGCACTCTTACGAACCTTTATTTTTGACAACCCAACCCGATCAGCTAAGATTCAGTAAAATAATGTATAGGAGATGCACATGCATTGTACAAACCTACGGTGGTCCAGAAGCCAGAGGGGCCATCCATCTTGTAATTTTTCAAAGTTGTATTTTGCAAAATTGGATTTTTTTACTTTTGTAAAGTTGTATTTTTTCAATCTTGTACTTTTGAAAACATGCAGTTTGCCAAACTAAAAGCAGGTGAAAATTGTGTAGTGTATGTCATGAGTACGGTGCACGTGGCCGAGAAGATACATGAGATTCCCCACACACGTACACACACACACACACACACACACACACACACACACACACACACACACACACACACACACACACACACACACACACACACACACACACAAGTTGGCTATATAGTATTGATAACATTATTGTGATGACAAAAGTTCACACCCCCTGTCATCAAGGCTGTATCAACATCGAGGCCAACTTGCACTATTAGTCTAGTATCAATAATTATTATGGCATCATTCCCATTTCAAATTGATAACCGATTATGGATTTCTTTGCTTCTATGCGAACTGATAGCAACAGTAGATGGTGGTGCTGCTATATATGACATTGTAGTGTGCACCACGGTTACTATAATGTGCATCTCTTGTGCATACACATAGATCTTACTGCACGTCCCCACTGTTGGGGTACTGAATGCAAATTAACTAAGTTTGCAAAAGTGTCTGATTGACAAACTGCATGTTTGCAAATGTGCAAAAATTGAAAAACTGCAAGTTTACAAAATATAACTTTGAAAAATTACAAAGATGGATGGCTCTTCTGGGCCACCGTAATACAGGGTACACGCAGCAGAATTGATCAACCCTGCTCCCTTATGTCAAGTCTTGGCTACACCTCTGCAGCAATTAAGCAAAAGGGTATAGACGTTACACCAGTGATATCAAAACCATACATACATGCATACCAATTAACTAGGAAATACACATGGTGCAAAGTAGTGCCTCACACCAGTACTGACGTCAGTACTATAATATATCAGCAAGAACATAATTATTAGAGGCGCGACCTTTACCAGTGCAGCAGATCAGAATCATAGGTACGTACACTGAACCCACGCCGCTCAGAAGCTCCTACTTAAATTAATTCTTCGGAATCTTCAGCTTCTACTCCTTTCTGTCTTTGCTTCCACTTATGAGCTGCAGCTTTGGAACATCTCGTCGCTATTATCTGCCATTGCGAATTGTATCGCCGATTTGACGTGCCATGTGCCGCTCTCGCTCAGGCATATGTATGCATGCATAAGTGACTATGTGACATCATGCACAATTATTACATTCCAAACTTGACACATACATACAACACTTGTTGGCAACTCTGAGTCATACTGTATGATTGCATAGATGCCTCGCGCTATAGCGCTCGGCAACTATCTAATATAGCCAGCATAATGTTATTACCGTACCCTCGCGAAAGAGGGCCCACTACGGAATGTCCGCCCACCCCCCACTTTGGGCTCAATTTCCTGTTAAGATCTAGTGTTTACTCGAATATGTGCCCATGTGTAGCTGCCCTTGAAAACGTAGCTCAAATGGCTGATTTATGAGGACTGAACTTCGTATGATCGATAAGTAACGTGCTCAACAGCTGTAAAACTAAGCCTAGCTAGCTTCATTCTACGATTCAACTAACGCACACGGCTAGCAATCGTAGCCACGCCCACATAATAGAACTGCACTCAACAACACACGGCCGGTGAAGAATCACGGCTGCCCTTGCTCTGAATTGGTAACCGTGCTTGAATAAGGCTGAAATCAATAGCGAAATCGTTATGTACAGACATCCTAATTAGATTATTGGCGCGTGGTTATGACGCAATCACGCGCGTGTATAATGTATAATAATATTATACGCGGTATGGATGGGAGGGGCTGGGGGGTTGGGGATGGGTTGCCAATGGTTAGCAGGGTTAGTCTCTAGGGTTTATCTATGAAAGGGGGGAAATAATGATTGGCAGCAGCGACAACAGCGGTGGTGTAGTGGTTGGGGCTCTTGTGTGTGGAACAGAATGTAGCGGGTTCGAATCTCGCTTTATGCATATTGTTTTTTTTCTTTTCACTTGTTGAAATTTTTCTAAGTTCTCGTAGGATCTCTGTACATAACGGGATCCAATCAATAGTAGCTAGCCGCTGCTACTGTTCATATTATGAAGCTAGCGTGGGTAACTTACCTGGGCGCTCTTCGCGTATAACTGCGATACTGATACCTCGAATATCGGCCCACCCTCCAATCTTGTCCCGATGTAAGGTGCACCGCCCATGGGCCCTCTTTCGCGAGGGTACGGTATAATAACATATAAACTGAGCCATTGTTCTTTCCCTACAAAGTAATTTACCGATTATAATAATCCATACTCAGTTTTAATGAAAACTTCTATAATTTATCAGCTTTTTATTTCAGTCTCTGTTGCCAAGAACGTTTCAAGTGTGTCATCCATTGCTTTGATCCAGGGGGTATGATGGACTTTTGCATTGGTTCCCGTAATCGCGGATTTGAAGGGTACATCGCGATACCGCAAGATACTGTGTTCTTTGTCATGTTCCCACTTCTTAAACATCTCACAGATAAGATCCCAATCAACCTTTGGATAATCTGTCACATTGCTAATGTCGCGTACATATTTTGTTTGAAAATCAATCTGTTTAAGTGGGTTTCTTAATAATGCCTCCTCTTCTTTAGTCCACTTTGCAATGTCAGTATTCATTGCAATAGTGTCTGGGACCAAAATTTTCCCAAGAATGACATCACGCACATACCATGTCTGTGCATCAAACATGGTGAAGGTGTAAAACTGGTCTTGCATACCAATGTAAGCTAGCTTCGGGTTTTTAGGCCATAAGACACCTTTGTAGAGAGGTGGATAGAGACGATTCTGTGCCTTCAAACAGAGATCCTCTTCCAAAAATGGAAAGTACAAGCGATAACCAGTGCAAAGAATAACTGCATCAACTTCTATTTTCTCACCTTTTATGAAGTGGGCAACATTTCCCTCCATTTTGTCCAGCAAGGGTACTTCACGAATACTTTCAGGCCAACTGAAGCCCATTGCCTTCGTTCGATAGCTAATAGTGACCGATTTAGCGCCATACTTATAGCACTGCAGAGCAATATCCTCAGCTGAATAACTTCCACCTATTACAAGTATATTTTGGCCAATAAACTCGCAAGCATTACGAAAATCGTGCGCATGCATCACTCTACCAGGAAACGTTTCGAACCCTTTAAAGTAGGGGACAATAGGTGAGGAAAAATGACCAGTTGCTACCACAACATTGTCAAATGTGTCCTGGTGTTTGGTGCCCTCTTTTAGATTCTCACTTACGACAGTAAACTTTTCCGAGTTCTCTGAGTAGGTCACAGAACGAACAACAGTGCAAAAACGAATCTTATCACACATTCCAGTCTTTCTGGCACGCCCAATGATGTAATCACGCAATACTTCACGTGGTGGAAAGGAAGGGATGGGTTTCTTGAAGTGTTCATCAAACGTGTAGTCACCAAATTCCAGACACTCTTTTGGTCCGTTTGACCACAGAAATCTGTAAAAAATTGAAAGAGAAAGTAGGGGGTGGGAATGCCATAAACTAATCATCCTTACATCCTTTTACCACAATTATTATTCATACTGCCTCAATGTACTAGGTATGTATTATGTAGGTAGTACATGTACAAGTCAAAAGAGAGTAAGCCATTTATTTTCGTCCACCGCTGATATTTGGACAATGGATACTCAGGTAATCTAAGGACTGGGTACGCGCGCGCCACAGCAGGGGTCACGTGTGCGCAATATACTTCAATACGTTTAGTCACATGATCACGATCATGGCCATATAGTAGCTGTACAAAGGCAGAGGTTGTCTGAGGCGGCGATGAAGACGTTTAGCTATGAAGATATCTCCGTTGTACGAAGCGAGTAACGATGATTTTAAGCCATATAATGCCCTGGGGCAAGAAGAACTGTTGAACGAGACGGGAGATATTCAGGTAAATAACCCTCGTGTGACCTTAGGTTTATCACACTTTGGGGCATTTCCACTCAATACGATGACAGATCAACTTGCCCCAGTGATATTTATTAGTTAGGCATATAAACTTTATTTAAGGCCTAGAGAGACAGTCGTCCAGATTGATCTTCACCACCACCTTTTGCGATCTTGTCTTCGGAATAGCCTTTACGCATGACGTCACCAGGAGGCAGGTAATTAATGGGCGTGGCCATTAATTAGTTTAGAAATGGTTGGTCTATCTTATGGTGCAACTTCCTTGTTCACAACATGTAGTGTTCTGGAGATATGGTGGCTAAAGTTACAGCTAAAATCATGCTCTGAAATGGGTGTCCCAGTCCTTAGACCACCTGAGTAAAAAGGCAGTAAGCAAACTACTTAGCATTACCCTTGCCCATGCATATCCGGGTGTAATCATGATAGAGACCCCCAATGCACGCTACAACTGAAATTTTATCAGAAAAATGGATATGGAAGTGTATTAGTGGTTACTGTCATGAATAACATTATTGCATGTGGTTCTAATCAATATTCATTAGGCAGTTAACCATTATTTAGTTTTATCAGGAGCATATGAGCCGCCCGAAAGGCGGCGAAGGAGCGTCCAATTGCGTGTCAGATATGTTAGGCGAAGTTCATTAGCAATGCTTGACCTTATATGGAGTGGCTAGCTGCAGGGTATTTCCATTGGTTATGCTCCATAGTGATAGCACCGCCCGTAGTGCACAGTCTACAACCACACTACAGACTAAGTCAATTAGCTAGTACAGTGTGGCTTGTACAAAAGCAATCTGCTATGCACCGTACCAGCTGCACGTTCCAAATTAGGAAGTGTAGCCTTAAGTACTTCGCCTAACACATACTACAGCCAACCGCCCTACGGTAGTCGGATGCTCCTTCCCGCTCTTCGGGCGGCTCATATGCTCTGGTTATATTGATAAGCTATACAGATCGATGGTTAAAAAAATCTCACTGCGGCATTGTGGCACTTTCAGAAGACGAGTTAGTGTTACACAAACTTACACCACCAAAAAATTTCCATCATGTATCTCATTATCTATATACATAGGGCCCTAAATAAATATGTGCAGTCCAATACAATGTACATACTTCTGTCAGTTGTAACATATTACATATTTACATACGTAGGACAATGTTCTTAGCTTTCTAGGTATATAAGAAACCAGTTACAGATGATGACAAAAGGCATAACAGCGTAGCTAGGATGATTTTTAGTTGTACTGCACCTATGAAAAATTTGAGCAACATTGTCATCAGTTCATGTTTCTTGAATAATATGGTGGGCCCGGACTAAATCTGGGCATTTTGGAAAAAATAAACAGGGTGTGGTGGATATGAAGAACTATACAGTCACGTGACCTACAAAATTGCTGCATCATTGAATGTATTTTTGCATGACACTATCGAGTGACTGCCTGCTGAGTCTTTTGTCGTGCTACAGCCTGGACCACCACATTAATTTTGTCTAGTTTAGTGTTGTGGTCTAATTTAGCCAAAAGAAAATCCAGGTGTTCTAACACTGCTAATGAACTTGAGATGCACTAATATTATTGTGACTATCAAATTCACAATGATTCCAGAGGCCCGACATCCTAAGCAGGAAAAAAATATGCATGTGAGTCCTGCTTGTATGCAGTCTATAAATATTCTGTGTTGAAAAAATTTGTTGCATGCATTAACAATAATTATCTATAGTATATTAGTAATTTGCTTGACTTCAGTCTGTCTGTGGTTGTTCTTACGAGTAGCTATCATGCCCACACAGGGCATGGGTTAAATTACATGCCAAGTAGGGAAAAAGAGAGCTATACCGCCGGGATTTGAACCTGCTCCTACAGTGTTGCGAGACACGAACCTAATTAGCCATCTGGACCAAGCAGAAGTGTTGAATTCTGTGCGGCTTCTGTCTTTCAAGAGTATTAAAAAAATTGCCAGCGGTCTATAGGTTCATCCTAGCTGATCTATAAGGTCAGTACAAAAAACATGCATGCTGTCAAAATTTAATTGGTAGCGTAAAGTACCAATTATCGGCACCTAAATTTGCCCCGCGCATAACTTACCAGCAGAACAACCTATGATGATGGTTCTTGCACCAAAAGGTAGGTTTTTAACTCAATATACTATACCACAAATCCAAGTCTATAGATACAGTTCTTCGCGAAACTATGGGCAGCATAGCCAAGGTATCAAAAAATCAGATATCGGCACCCCGTACGTATTATCGGCACCCCATAGTACTGCCTATATTCAATTATCGGTACCAGCGAGCTTTCGTGTATCTTTACACTTACCACTTACTTGGAAAATTCTGAAAAAAATTCCACAGGTTCCTTTCAATGTGCTCCACTAACAGTAGCGTTTAAAGAGAGTGAATCTTTCCATTCGCTACATAATAACTGAAATTACATCCAAAAATACACAAAATTTTCTCTTAGATATGATCGGCATTAGTCTGATACTCTGTTTACTTCCCTTCGAGAGATAGCGCGAGTTTTTGTTCCAGGACCGTAAACGGGTCTGTAATTTCCCGTAAAATTTGCCGTAAACGCGGGTGCCGATAATTGATACATGCCGATAATCGGTCGTTTACGCTATGCCAAGCCAGTCGTCTACCAACTCTATTATCATTCCAGCTGCTGGTCCAGAAGGCCACATGCAGCAACAGGTGCCAATACTGGCAGCCGGGCATCCGCTCAGACTGACCCTGTAGTAGCTATAACCGTTGAACTCAAAAAAACTGACAACAGCAACCACAAAAATAACCGTCACCGATTAGCTACAACTTGAGAGGATCTGAAAATGGGGATCCTAGACCCATTTTCACTGTCACAGATGGGACCCCCAACATTTCAAAGATTACACAAGACCAGGCTAACACTGTGACTATACTGACCTGTACATGCTTCCATGCTCAGGCTCGCCATATTTGTCCACGCCTATTCTCCATGAATAATTCCACAGTCCACTCCACTCATCTTGCTTCTCGAAACAGACAATATCCACACCACTAGGAACAGGGCCACCGCTCAATGCGGCAAATGCACACAGCTGAGCCAATCCGCTGGGCCCTGCACCAATAATAGCTACTTTCTTAGTGGTCATTCTTGCTCAATGTCAGGTAATGGGGCGCGGCCCGCTTATTATTATAGCCTGTACCATTATCTAACCACTTAATCACCCCTCGAGTCAGTTTCTCAAGAAGAGACCAAACCAAGGAAGTGCTGTGGGGTGTAGACTATAGGGAGTATAGATTCAATGGAACGGTGGAATGGAATAGTGGAACGGTGGAATGGTGGAATGGTGGAATCGGCCAACGACCCTTTACCTCTGTTAGCTCTACGTGCACCAGCCCCTAGCTAGCTCTTTTTCCGTGGGAGGGGCTGGCACGCGAGACCAGTGTGCATACTAATAATACAATCGCGCGTGCAGTTAATATTGAACAAATTTGATTTGCTACACTTCTTGGATATAATAAGTTGGACGTATACAGTCCACTGTACATAGCAAACCGCTGCTGTAGTAAGTGCACTTTCATCATACTCGTGGATGCATCGAGATCTCTCTGTAATATACTTAATCCGCTGCAGTACTAGAATCCAATATCCATGAACATCAGAAACTTAACATAATATTATGCATCAAAAAGTTTAATAATAATATGCAAACAAGATATCAGAACTGAATACTACCAACTTTATTCAGTATTATAATGTAAGAGCACAACTTCTAAAATAATCACATTAGTAACTGGAACAAAAATACACAATGTCACTGTAGCCACAAAGGTGTAGCTAAACTATAGCAAACTATAATTGTATCAAAAGTTTACGATAGTAAAATTACTACTATAACAAAAAAATGAGATACTCGGAAGGTTAGGGTTAGGTTTGGGATAACCCACCAAAACTTAATTATTTACTAGAAGAAAATGAGCATTCCTTGCAATGTCACAGCCTTCCTGGCATGTGTTCAGATAAATACTGCGTGTGTGATGGAAGCAGTTGCACAAGCATTGTGGGCGGAATAAGAAGCATTGAACTGTTAAACTGTGGCCACCGTGCTCGAATACAGGGAATATTACAATGGTAATATACATTCCCATATCGAGTTTGAGGATCTCCTGAGGGTGCTGTAAACTGTTGCCATTCCTGATGTCTCACACACAAGTTAAGTGGAGCAAGAGTTGGCTTAGGATACCTTTGTCGACAACCGCGACAAACTCTAATATTCCCAGTGATGAATGCCAGAGTAAAAGGGCTCGAGTCAGGTGATGTAGATGTACAGCGTATAAGAGGAGGAGGAGGAGGAGGAGGAGGAGGAGGAACAACAGGCATGTTATGATAGGTGACTTCTGTTGGTGAGTGAATGTTTACCTGTCCAGTAGTCATTACTAAGTTTCCAGGTGTATCCACTGCACTTCCTATTGACAGTGTTACTGCTGCAGTACCACTAGATGTAGTTGAACTGCTCTCTGTATGCAAACTACTGGATACACCATCAATTGAAGATAATGCCTCTTGGGTCTGAGGTAAGGCACCTGATGCATACTTGCCTTGTGCTCCTGATACCACCGAGAAAGGAACTCTTGACTCAGGCTGCACTTTTGGTCGTTTCTTGGGAGGAGCTCTTGATCCTTTACGACCACGGCCAGCAGGCATTTCTGTGGTCGCCAGTTTGGTGATATTGGGGACTTTCTGAGCTTTTGTAAACCATCTGACAAAGAGTAGTAATTCATGATTGTCTTCAGCTGCAGCAACAGAATGAGCACAAATGCCGAGTGATCTCCAATTGGGACATTTGTCATCACAGGCATACTGCCCATTTCTTTTACGTATGACTAAATGAGGACGGGATCCCGAGTAACTTCTGACCATACGAGCATTGTCACCTTGTCCAGGAGCAAGTGAAAGAGAATTGGGTTCCTGCAAGAGGTCAGATGCTTTTTTCCAAATGGCCTTTAACACTTCTATCGGTGTAATGACTGATCCACTGAAGTCACTAATAGCTACGGAGAGGTTACTATCAAAACTAGATGAAAATGTAGCACTCTGAGTCCGGTTCGTTAACCTGACTGCTGATGAAGCATACTGATGACTTGCCAAACTAGTACAAGTTTGAATAGGTGACTGACTAACAGTAGGGCATATGTCACTAGTAATTGTAGTGCACACAGCAGTGCCAGGCAGAGAATAATCATCACCAAATGGCTGATGTTGCGACCCAAACAAGCGACGGCTACAGGTAGGTCTGTTGTATTCATTTGGTATCTCAAACTCATCTTGCTGAAATGATACAGATTTCTCCAGGTGCTCACCGCAATGAGTAACTTGTCCATCTGTTAATTGACATTGTGAACCATGGCTACAGGTAGGCTTACTGCATTGACTTGCTTTGCTACATGCCTCATGTTGAGATGATCCAGAATAGTTATCCAGATATTTGCTAGAAAGGGTTGTTTCTCTATAGTTAAGTGGATCTGTTGAAATCCGATTCTGTGGTGCTGTTAACCAGTTGTAGTCGTCGCATCGCTTCATTTGAGTTTGATGAGTCTCTTCTGAACTCTCAGTCAAGTGGATAGAAGATAAATTGGAACAATGAGAAGTTACTGTAACCTTTCTTAGGTTAGCTTTAGCAACTTTTTTTAGATGAGCTTCCCTCTGGACACCAGACATTTTCAAGAACCAATCACTCTCTTTCTTCACTAAATACTGAAAATCTGTGCAAAACTCGTACTTTCCACGACCAATAATAGCCCGCTCAAGTTCTCTCTCTTGCTCATCGATAACTTCCTTCAACTTGTCAAGAAATACACTGAGTTCATGCTTCTTGTAGTCCATTTTGTTCTTTAGCAAGGCATTTACACTCTCACTCGCATTGGTGGTGAATTGTGAGGGAGGATCACCAAGCCCAGCTCTTTGTCTATTACATCGCAGTAGACCCTCCTTTATTGCTGCATTCTTATACTGCAAAAGCCACTTAGTGAAGGAACATACTGGACCATCTTCACTTATGTCTAGCGTTTTCCACTTTCCAATTAAGGATTGGAGTCCATTCTCGTACTGTTGGTCGTTTTCGGCATCAATCAAACCTTCAATATACTGCGATCCCACCTGCTTTCCAAAAATATCACCAAGTATGATTAGCTGCACACTTTCGCTAATTCCCATCTCTCGAATTTTTGATTTGATGTTTCGACGAGCATGGATAGTACAGAGCAAATGAACAGCTGAGGGGAAGGAGTGCTTGAATGCCTGGTGCAATGCCAGCTCACCATCTGTACCAAATGACTTCAAGTGTGAGAGCTGCGGACGAAGACCGACAAGAGTTGAACTAAAGAAAAGATATGTTGAAAAGGACTTCTTAAAATGTATCAACACTGGTCCGATGAAGGCAGGATAATTCCTAGTGCGTCTACATTTGAGCATCAGGTGGCGGTACGTAGTTACCGTCACATCAAAAGCACCCAAGCTAAAGGTAGGATCAACAGTTAAGATCCCAAACTCAGCATCATCCGTACAGAACCGTACCAAGTCATCTAACTGACGATCAACAGCCACAACTATTCCAGGTTCACGGAGAGTCTTCACCTCGCGGATGAAATGTTGGTTGCATTCTTCTAAGTAGGCCTTTTGCATCACTACGGCTAGCTCATCACAAGAATTTGCACCAGGAATCACATTTTTCTTTTGCCTTTGTTTCAGATCTGATACTTGCTGCTCATTTCGAGGCAATTCACAAGCGTCTGACGCACATAGCACACCTCCAACCATGGAGGATACTTCAGATACTACTCGTTTTGGGCCATCTTTGCCAGATTGAAACTTCTCCTTAATCGCAGACATAGTGCTGGGCAAAGTCGGATAGTACGGTTTGTTCTGCTTGCTGTTGCCATGAGGTAAAACTGTTGGTTGAAAATTCTCCGGTAAATAATATGTGACAAGGCAGAGGCGATGGGGATGGTTATTTCCATCTAATAAAAAAAATTCATTATGGTTAATTACATGCATCATGGCTGAGTTGGTAACCATGTATGCAATATATCAAACAGCCAATCTCAACCTTTTCAGCTTTGTTTATGCAAACAGGGAATCCAACAAACTGAGGAGTCACCAAAATTAACATCAACCATGTATGCAGTAGTTAGCCAGAATTTTGGGGGGGGGGGGGGGGGGGGGGGGGGGTGGGTGTGGGAATTACTACTCCATATACTAGAAGAGAGTTCGTAATGGGGGAGAAGCACCCCACCAAATAAACCCCACATACTACAGTATACATGTTTGAATAATCTCATAGAAATCTACACTTCATTATGTGCATATAATATTCAGGAATAAGTTAATCCAACTTGGTCTACCGTAGGACTCTGGTCATTCAGAGCTTGCACTTTAATTTCAAACAGTAAGGAAATGTAATACGCTTACATAGTATGAAGAGCTATTTTAGCACCACCCATTAGTCACACCCACTTTTCACAACTCGATCTATGCTAGCTAGCACAAATGCTATCAGAAAATGAGCACCATTCACTGAACTACAGTAGTGGGCCATACTCCGAGAAAATATTGTGGGACAACAGTACTATGGGAATCTTCCAGTAATTTATGCATAATTATAATTGCTGAGTCGAAGAGTGTGGTCTCAATCAAATAGTCATGCTATTAAGCATTGGTACTTAACATCAAGCATCAAAACCATGAAAAGGTATGTTAGTAAATAATCCAAGTATGCAATAATAATATTATACAGCATACTCACCAAAAATTATGGCCACAATTCTTCTGAAAGCTTTATTCGAGGGGTGCACACTATGTAGTCGTCTCAGGTAGTAAACATTGGAACCAGAAGCTGCTGAGCTTGCCTTTTCCACTATCACCTTGTTATTGTCATCAAATGAGCATCGAAATACATCTGTATGGGATCCCTTGTACAACCATTTGCCATACATATCTTTCTTGATATCGTCTGGGTGGGAGAGCTGAGTAATGTCCACAACAAACGTAGAGGAACAGTGAGTTTGTAGTGGTCTCTGCTTCGCAATCCTGTCTTCATCAATCTTTGGGTTGAGCAAAATCTGCATAATCTTGAATGCGTAATACTTGGCTGGCGGCTCCTCAAAAATTGGAACTCCATTTAGGGTTCTATAAGGAAACATAATGGAAACATAAGCTTGTTAACAATTCTGATGATCAGCATGCTACTCCGTATTTAATGTTCAACACACTATTTGTTTCGTGCTTCTTACTTTTTAATCTCTTCTTGCTTGTATTCTATATCCATATCACCTATGGTTGTCAAGTCACTATTACCTGCAAAACAATAATATAATAATATTAATTAACACAATAGTACTAACGAAGCAGTATGCCTCTGCACATTGATCAGCCATGCAGTTACTCCTGGACAACCCTCCAATCAGTCAATTGGGGGAAGGGGAGCTACATTTACTATACTTCCTGATAATAGGGAGTATCACAGCAAGTATAGTAGCAATGACACTTCAAAACAATTAAATGATACTTTAAACACACACTGACTCTCATTATATTGAAGCCAAAGATTGACAATTCTGAGGCCTGAATGAATACCATATAGCCGGAAATATTGGAGAAAATTAAATTTGGTGGTTGAGCCCCAAATCGCTATCACAAGAATATCGGTGGATTTAAATTTGGCCGTTCGGTATGGGATTGCCATACGTATATACGCGAGTAGGAAATTTTGGCGGATTTTATTTTGGCGATTGTAAAACCAGACCGCCAAATTTAATTCCTCGCCAAATTTCTGGCTATACGGTATATGGCTTGATTGTTATCGAATACTGAGTGTGCTGGCCTAGTATATACTATAAATTGCTGAACAGTTTATATATTATAGTGGTTTACTTTTATGAACATGGTTTTGACTACGGACCCTCTACTGGAGAGTGGTCATCGTGGCATTAGATGCTCGTTACCATAGAAATAATATCAAGCTACAGCTAACTGGTGTCTCCTTTGTCATCTAAGGGGAATTACATCTGCCATTTATTAACCACAAACCACAATGGGACCTCACACTACAAAGAGCAAAGCTAACCAACTTGCTCACAATAATCCAATAGCAACAATACATACCAGATGAAAGTTTACACGTGTGGGAATACTGGTACTACTGTAACAGAGGTTTTGCAGTAAATCAATAGTCTAAGACTAGACTTTGAGTTAGTAAAAGCTTTACTAATTGGATTTCTAGACTACAGTACTCATTTTGTGGCCAATAAGGAGTAGTAGTCCTTTAACCTACCACCTGCAAATCTCTGCAAGGTCTGCACTACTGCAGCTTGCTGGACCTCAATGATAATTGATTTATCTGTACAAACTCCCACTTGTACTTCTACAAGAAAATTATTTATCTCCACACCACTAAATTACTAGAATCCCACCTCCTTGACAATCATGGTGTACTACCAAACTACCACATCTGCAACCTCTATAGCACAGCCACAAATAGAGTATGTCTACAATTATGATGACGGTATTGCCAGTGAGCTTCTGTCTCTGTCTGTCTCTCTCTCTCTCTCTCTCTCTCTCTCTCTCTCTCTCTCTCCCTCTCTCTCTCTCTCTCTCTATAACGACATGTCCGAGGCTCTTGCTTCCAGGTTTAATGATAGCCTTGCAATACATGACATGTAAGACCTATTGTAGCCAAGTATCAGAAAGCAATAACAAGCTGTATATAGCTATTCAGCTTGATAAGCACTGTCATTCACAGCATACACACACTTTGCAGTGCTATCATGACCAACAAGCCTCTGTCAGAATGTGAAAAACAGCTGCAATGTCATAGCAACACATGCACCCTAATTACTGGCAGATAACTATTTTGTTGGTAGTTGACCTCTGTTCATCATTGGCCTGCTTTAACCCTTCCCATAGCCAGCAAATTGCCTATAAAAACTTTGGTTGCTAAGCAACTACCAACAAATATGTGTGTGTGCGGGCGCGCGCGCGCGCGCGCACGCACACACACACACACACACACACACACACACACACACACACACACACACACACACAAACAAGGAAAATTTCTGCCAATTAACCTATCTCATAGGAATCAATTAAAAGGGATCAGCCAGGGCACAGATAATACATATTTATGGTCCTGAATCTAGGGTAGCAAGCCATGCAGCTTTAAGGTCAAGTGATGTAATAATTCTGAATGTGCTATTTAGGAAGCCTATTAATTTCCACTTTTTGGGTCAAGGTGGTGGAGTTCCCATAATTATTCTGTTAACCCATATCATTCCCAGTTCTAAAAGCCAGTATCATGATAGTGGCCCAAGAGAGTATTAGCTATGTGTAACTAGCTTTTAGTTACATAAAAGATGCACAGTAAACTGAGATACAGTAGCTGGGAGCGTGATCATACAAACTCACAATCATGTACACAAAGCATGTTACACCAGCAGGGTTAGGTATTAAGAACTACTAATGCACGAGCGGCAGACAAGTTCCTCCCTTACTTTCTATCTTCAAGTTCGAATACATGCACACACAGTACACACGTGAGACCTAATCAGATCATTAAACATGCACTTCTGACAATGAGCATTCCTGATCAAACAGTACATGTAAATAGACCAGCTTATATATAAGTCCACTGAATATTAAATAATTACTAGCAATCTAATAGCCTTAGAAGTAATATCATGCATGCGCACTCCATGACACCTTCCTAGATTTACCCCAGCTGTAGTATTTTATAGATGTACTCACCTTCGGCAACACTCGAGCTCGTATCCCACTGCATCGCTTCTCTCTCATCTCTCTCCGCTTCGTCATCTGAGAGCTTGTACGCTGTTTCAGAATCGGAATCGCTGGATTCACAGTCGGATATTGCACCGAGAGTGCGCACAATTCTCCTGTAATTGGGGTAAAGTTTGGTAGCTAATAGTGGAACATGACATTGTACAATATCAAATCAAAAGTGCTAGCATAACAAAGATTGTCGTACCTATATCTTTCACCGAGAACCACTTTGACGGGAGAGTCTGGCTGCGGTGGTGTATTAATATCCACTAAGATGGGATCATTTGCAGTCCCCTGGCCGCCAGTTGCAGTGCGCGTATGAATAGGCGAATCAAGTATCGTATAAATCGTATCCTCCATTTTTCTGTCCTAGTGAAAGAATGGCTGTGGCTGTGTACGGACGTTGATTAAGAGCGCTAGTATGCGCATGCGCAAACGTACGAAGGGGGTTCCACCATTCCACTATTCCATTCCACCATTCCACCGTTCCACTATTCCATTCCACCGTTCCATTCCATTCCACCGTTCCATTAAATCTATACTCCCTAGACTATAGATGTTTAGAGTTTCGTCATACGATTTGAGGGAAAGAATGCCTGTTTAAATTCCATTGGCAATAACATTTTAAAGCATGCAACCCGATTGTTAGATTGCTTTATAGTCTAGCGAGCTAAGCCCGCTTAGTGGGTGTGGTTTTGAAAGCGCTTTCAAAACCACACCCACTAAGCGGCGAGCGAGAGAGGGTTTAGCTCGCTAGACTATAGATTGCTAGACCCAGGCTACTGGCACAGGTTAATCACCTCGTTTCATGCATGACATTGTATTACACTCCCTCTAGGAGCAATGAATGCTTGGAAACTACAAGTGAACAAGGAGTGTAAACGCCTGTGCACTGCAGCAGTCATTCATGCAGTGAACTTAATTTTGATAATTATTATGTCAATCATGCTCTATATTCATCCATGTAATAATTATTATAGTATCTGCAGACAATCCACAGATAGTTGGCTGTGGATGGCTGATTGGTGATTGATATTATATTATGTTGCAATCATAATAATAATAATATTATTATTATTAGCTATTATTTGTGCGGCAGATATTATCACTGACAGTGCGACCGAGTCAGGGAACTTCAAGTCTTCTACGTCCATATCCACTGTTATAATAATAATCTTGGCAGTGTTATTATTTGCTTTATTGGTCATTTCGAAAATCTCTTGCTTGCAATTTATGTACTTCAAAAAGGTAAAAATAATTAATACATGCATGATAGCTACATGATCAATCTTTTTATAATCGTCATCATTATCATTATCTTGATCAGTCTTGTCGTTATTGCATCATAAAATTCAACAGGAGTATAGGAGCGTCCGACTACCGTAGGGCTGGCTGTACTGAGCATGTGTTACGCGAAGTACTTAAGATTACACTTCCTTATTTGGAACGTGCAGCTGGTGTAGTGCACAGCTGATTATTTTGTACAAGCCACACTGTACTAGCTAATTTACTTAGTCTGTAGTGTGATTGTAGACCGTGCACGGGCGGTGCTATCACTATGGAGATCGGTCAGAGCTTAAATTTAAATTAATACCCTGCAGCTGGCCACTCCATGGATATAAGGTAAAGCATTACTAATGAACTTTGCCTAACACATCTGACACGCAGTCCGACGCTCCTTTGCTGCCCTATGCTCCTGAATTCAATAATGACAATTACATGTATAATAATAATTATTGTTATTATGCAGAAAAGGACCCAATCAGATTCAGAACTTCAACATACTTATTCAGTAGATACGAAGCAGCTTAGAGACAGTCCCATTGAGGATGCACAGAATTGCACACGAATGGAGAAACAATGGGAAGAAGAATTGAAAGAAACAAGTTGTGACAACACTCAACCCACTGAACTGCTTGTCAATGACAGCTCAGAAGATAATGCCCCACCCTCAACCCCAATGCAACTTGTTGACCAGGCAGAAAGGATGGAGGAATTGTGTGATCCTCCAATTGCAAACTTATCTAATTTTCCTGCATTCAGTGTGCTCTCCTCAGGACAAACTAGTGGCTATGAGCAAATTCAACGCTATATGAGAAAATTCAACATTAATATGAGAAAATTCAACATTATGAGCAAATTCAACGTTATGAGAAGATTAAACCGTATGAGCAAATTCAAGGCTATGAGAAAATTTGGCGTTAATAGTAGACCCTTAGATAAGTTTGGATCGTAGTATATATACAGCATGCAAGATAACTAGTGATCGGAATTATGAGCAGTCAGACTTGTATTTGATAATAACAGTGCTATATGCATTTCATCAAGGGATAGCTATTATAAACTTGGCCAAGCACTATCGATTCTGACAACTAATGACATGTTTCAAGTTCAATTTTTGTCTCTAATTCCTTTAATGATGCTATGTAATAATTAGCCAGTTTCATAGTATATAAGGAGTTTTCTGCCATGGCAACCGTACTTCGACCATGATTGGCATTGCTAAAAAATTTTCCCGTTGTCATGGTAACATTCTTCTTTAGAATTTGACTCTAAGACAGTCTTTATAAGCCTGCTTTTTAATTAATAACAATAATATTGGTTGTACAATGTCATACCCAGAAATAAGTTTCTATTGTGCCACAGCTAAGAATAGGCCAACCCTTATGGACTCTATAATGTTCTCAAGCTAGAGATAAAATTAATACACTATCTGGGGAGCTGCATGTGTTTGGAGGCCTAGGGGTTGTGCTCGGTGCGCTGGTTCTTCTGCTCTTATGCTGCATTAATTTTATTACTTTTACTACAAGATGAAAATTACATGGTTGGTGCTCGATAATTCTGGAAAATATACTCCGTAAAATTTATAATTATTGTACAGAACTAACAAATACGGCTAACGAACTGGCTGAAGACATTATCTGCTACCAAAATTAATGAATGAAAACAGAATACATTACTTCTGGTGCTATAAAAATGAATGCACTTGAGTGCAGATCCCTCACTGCAGCATGCATGCATGCATGACTCTTGCGCGTGCATAGCATAGCATAGCATGCATGGCTCACTGTGATGTTTGTTCAGTATCGAACTAGCTATAATACCCTGCGCCTGAACATTGTTATGGTAGGATGGTGCTGTTCTCTTCGGAGTCGGTGCATGATCTATGACTAGGGGGAAGGCACCTGACTATGTCACTATATTATAAACTAAAAGCTTCTGTGACATACCCAAACTGAATTATGCACTTGAGAGCCACTGCCTGTTTACACTGTAACTAACTGTATAATTTGACAACTGACCAGAATGGTAATCTGTCGTATAGCTTTGTGAAATTGTAGTGATTTTCATGCACTTGCAATAAACTAGCTACCTGCATATAATTATATATTGTTGTTGTGATCTAAGCACACGGTATGCCAGTTACTAAAGCATGCAAATTTGAAGATGTGTATGTAGGAATAGTACAGCATGTGTGTGACTGATTGTCTTGTGTGTATATACCGTATTTCTTCTAAAAATTCGGCCCTTCTAATTATTCGGCACCCTTTACCGAATGATTGAATATAGCCTCTAATTTTTCGGCAAAGGTCGTCATGCGTATATGCTATAAACGGGAATGGAATACGCACGCAGATAGAATGTTGAATATTAACCTCTAAAAATTCGGCGAAGCTAAAGCAACATTATTATTTTCATGCCGAATTTTTAAAAGAAATACGGAGGTGTTGTGTGGTAGTGATTATTGTAATGATTTGTGGTATTCTAGTACAGTTAGGCTGTTATCAACACAGATATGAATGAATATGAAGGCTCCATCCATATTAGTTGAACTATGATGAGCGTTCACATAATAATAGACCTTAAAGACCCTAATTCACGTCAATTCTTAATAATGAATTAGTGCATGATAATAATTATTTAATTTGTATTACTTACCTTTTGTGGATGTTAGTACTTAAGTTAGCGTGTGCAGAGTTGTTTATCTACTAACAGTGCTAATTCACTAGGCTACCACACTTTGCATACCATGACATTATGTTATTCGTCTGGTGTTTAGGAAGCTGTAGCTAGCTACATGTGCATGGGGCAAGTTAGTGCCTGTGCAATGTGAGGACTCTTCCAAACCATTGAGTCAGACATGACAATGAGGCCTAGAGAGTGAGATTTCAAACTTCTGTAGTCTATCACCCCCTCCCTCTTTCCCTCCCTCCCTCTCTCTCTCCCCAACTTCCCTCTCCCTTCCTCCCAATATTTTCTCTTTCTCTGTATTTCTCCCCTCTCTCCTGTTTTCTTATTACTAACTTAGCTAAATTAATTATCCCACAAGAAATCACAGGCAATGCTTGGGCTTATTCTCATTCTAAAATTCCTTAGGTGTGGACAGGGGTACATGGCTGCATGCTGATTGGTAGACTAACTTAAGTACCTTACATAAAAAGTAGCTATAAAATTATACAAATTACCCCTGAAATGAGGATGGCTTCTCCTTCAAATTGCATCCTTACATGTGCATGTAAATTAAATATTATATCAGTGAGTTTGTATGGACATAGCTAATTAGCGCGAGGCATTGGATCATGGATAGTGGGCCAGAGATTAGCAACTAGCGTTGTAGCTACCGTATTTCCTCGAAATCTCGCCGCACCTCGAAATCCCGCCGCCCTCGAAATGTCGCCGCATCTATCTGCCATCTCGTCCCAATAAACGCCGCCCTCGAAATCTCGCCGCATGGTAAGGGGTCGACAGAAATTTCCGTATGCGCAGGGACATTTTACGTGCATACAACTAGGCTTATTATTGAAGCTATGTACGTGCGTGCGTATCGATCTCTGTAGACGCCGCCCTCGAAATCTAGCCGCCCTCGAATTGTCGCCGCACCAAACGGAGCCTTGAAATAAAATCTCGCCGCGGCGAGATTTCGAGGAAATACGGTATGTATGTCCGTCACGCTTTTGGAATGCAATCAATTTTTGGTAAAGATTGGTAAAGATCACTCGGGGTTTAGAAATACGTGCAACATTGCACTCAAAATGTGGCACAGAAAGCCTGGAGGACTTGGAGGATGTACTTTCATGCTAGAGCGGCAGCCAGAAAGCTAAGTACACAGAGAAACTCTGAAGCAGTTTTGGAAAAATTGTTTGGGGATGTCCAGTCATAGACGGAAGAGTAACTCATGCATGCTTACGCATCCATTTGTTCATGCAAGGCACTCTTTGTACTCCTAGTATTATAAGTGGTTGGGTGGCAATTACCCCCGGTAAGCCTGTATTTCCTTTGGGTGAGGTGTGGTTATGGAGCACCAATGATGTGGCTCACGCGGTGAAACTGTAAACATATGGCCAACCCTGTAGCTATAGACCTATATAGGCGTCGGAAGCAATTGAAAGGTGAGGGGGCAAGGGTCAGGTAACAGTGCGGGAGCAAAATTAATAGCCACGCCCACTAATTAACGGGAAATGAGTTCGTGAATACATGGAATAGCACTAGCGGGGACGACTGTAGGGCAGATAGAAGCTACTGGCAACTAGAGTACCGATGTCATGAAAGCAGTCTAGTTTCCAGGCAAAACGTTCATATAGACAGGTAAGGTCAGCTTAAGGTACCATTAAATTGCGTGGGCGTGAGGTGGGGGATGTGACACCTAAACCACATCAAAGTCATTAGTGAGGTGCATGTTGTGTAACCACGCCCTTTTAATTGCTCAGGTCTCAGGGGTGTGGCTGCTAGAGCCGGAAGTGTTCATTTAATATCCTCCATGGACCGGAAGCCGAGCCGGAAGGGAGGGGCCAGGCCACGCCCAAAACAGCCCCACCCTGTTCGTCAAGGACCACCATTCTCAATCAAGTGCCTACTAACCACCGGATGTCCACCGGAAGCACATAATCAATCCCAATTAAAACACACAGCTTCCTCAAGGCCAAAACACACACAAACACTTCAAGGCCGTTCTGCCACACTGCCCACACAAGAGCTCACCTCATTTCCTGTGTGGGCGGAGTAATAACACGTCATCGCAACCACATCCGCTTCAAACCATCGTCAGCTTCCGTCCAGCCGTACAGGCCCCTCGATCACACTGCCGTACAGTGCCTCATTAACTGACATAGCCTCACCTTTGACCTCCTGCCACGCCCCAAAGCCTCCTGGCCGGGTTCAAAGGTCACCACCGCATCCGGGACACGCCCACCTATCGCCGCGGCCAAGTCCCAGGCCCCGATATCCAAGCACTGGCCTGTGAAGCCACGCCCAATCGGAAGCAATAAAGCCTGCATTAACGCACACGCACACACTCCACACAGTGCCAGGAACACGCCCACATGCTTAATTAGGCCTAATTAGCTTTTTTTTTTTTTTTTTTTTCAAGGAGACCTGAACACTAAGCAGAAAAAAAAATTGTCCAGAAAACCACATAATACACCTAGGATGCACAGTAGAGCCAATGCAAGCCGCAGGCAGCCTAAACTTCAATTTTGTCAAAAAGTTGGTAAAAGTCGTCAGAAATCCACAAAATACACCTAGGATGCACAGTAGAGCCTTACAAAGCAAGCAAACAACCTATACTCCAATTTTGAGAATTTTTCTAAATAACGCACACCACGGGAATTTCCCGTTTTTCACGTAGCGCGTGGGCGGAAAACATTGCAAACGTATGGCTTCCCTATACAAACATATGGGAAACTTTAAAGGACCGTAACTTTAATTCTAAGGTGTGAATCAAAATTCCGCTTCCAAGAAATTTCCAAGTACGATCCATTCTGCGTGCTCATATGAATAGTTTGTCATGAATAGCTTCCCAGAGTCTCAAACATTATTTACATTAAATCTTTTTTTTTTTTCAAGCTACCATGCACACTAAGCAGAAAAAAAAACTGCGGCACATAAGTATACGTACCTGCATTGTATAGGTTCGCACAAATTAATATGCACTTAGGCTTACTTTACATTGATTGTTTACCATGCACATACATACACTGCAATACTTTATGTACATTTGGTATATATTACTATGGTAACAACATCTAATGTCACTAAAACCATTCTTCAGTAGAGTAGAGCATCCCGGAGATAGTCAAGTCATGTTCAAAACAGCTACCCTAGCCCACAATAATTTAATCAATGTACAGTGCCTGTACGATTTAGCATTGGTATACCATAGTAACAATACCAAGTACCTCAGGTGATTTCCACCCGCTCTAACTGCGCTGCAGGCGCAGTTAGAGCTTGCTGGAAATCATCTAAGGAAATCATCTAAGGAGCTACCATGCACACTAAGCACAAAAAGTTCCACATAATTAGAAACATGCATGTATATAATATTCACACGCTACAGTATAGTAATATTATTATAGTCATCCCGAGTATTACTGTAATCCAGAAACCACCACATAGTTGAGCTGGATGCCCATACAATCGGAAACAAGGCCATCTATGCTTCTAATAGAGCCTAGAAAACACAGAGTATATGATCAGTGTTGAGAGGTTCAGTACCAGTGGCCGCTGCAATACGTTACTTCCTACTAGTACTCAAGATCACCACAGCACACACACAAGGCTAGGGGAAGAGGTTCAGTACCTGTGGCCACTGTAACACGTTACTTTGTACTAGTACTCAAGATCACCACAGCACACACACAAGGCTAGGGGAGAAGCACAAAACAATTTTAGTTAGTTATGTTTCTAGAGCTCAATTAGATGTATTTTCCCACACACTGATCCACACATACAAAATGTAAAACTATAGCTGTATCACCCCACCTACCTCTCAGCAAAAACGGGAGAGTTACTGTTGTGACTGCTTCCTCATCCATTCAGCAAGTCTCTGGATACAATACCAGCTCCATGGTAGCCTATGCATGTACTGGACTAGCGATTTTCTAAATAACGCACACCGGGACTCAAAACATTGCAAACACATGGCTTCGCTGTACAAACATATGGGTAAACTTTAAAGGGCCGTAACTTTAATTCTAAGGCGTGAATCAAAATTTTCTCATGTCAAATCTCGTTTTTCGACCCATTCTGCGTGCCCATGAAAAAATTACGTTCCCAAGTGCTCCCAATCCCTCCATGAATTATTTTTGTGTCTTTTTTTCTACTTAGTGTGTAACTACTTAGTGTTTAACAAGGAGACCAGAACACTAAGCAGAAAAAAATTGTCCGAAAACCACCACATAGTCGAGCTGGATGCATAGTAGAGCCATACAATGCAAGCAGGCAGCGTATACATCAATTTTGACCAAAGTGGGTAATGGTCGTCACATTGATGTGCGCGCGTGGTCTGAAAACATTGCAACTGCATGGCTTCCTATACAAACATATGGGGAAACTTCAAAGGACCATAACTTTAATTGTAAGGTGTGAATCAAAATTTCCCGCCATCAAAATTCTAATTTTGACCCATTCTGCGTGCCCATGTAAAAATTATCCCCCCAAGTGCTCCCAAACCCCCCATGAATTAGATTATTTAATTATTTAATTATTTCAAGCTAAACCACACCATAAGATAAAAGAATTACAACAACCTGTAATTAAGAAATACATGCATTTGTATGCGGGACCATAGAATGTAACCATACAAGTTTTATGAAGCATTATTATTCAAAAGCCTCGGCAAATCTTACTATTGTGTGGCACACACAGGAAATGATTCATGTGGGCCATGTACCACTTGTCAGCTACCGTACGTACAAAGTCTATTTGCCAAGTCCAACAACAATGTGCACACAAGTTGCAATTACATTTTATACGGACCTGTACTATTATATGCAAAGCCTTGACGAATCATTGTTGCATACCATTTCCCGCTGATGAGTATGTATGACATTGTGTGTACATACATAATAATATTATGCCAAATCTCAAGTTGCTCGCACATAATTTTAATCATAAGGCAGAGTATTACAAACATTAACTGATACAAGGGCGGAGAACAGGCAGCAAAAGTGGGGGGGCTCAAACCTTTGACTGTGTACTGTGAGAACAGTTAGGCTGTGTGTATATTATGCCCATAGCCCACCTAGGGGGGTCTGGGGGCATGCTCCCCCAGAAAATTTTGGTAATTTTGGCTCTCTGAGAGTGTTTCTGATGCATTCCGGCAGCAGTTTTTGGACTGATTTAGTATCTATTTTTACCCGAGCACTCTTTTGCAAACACCCAGAACTATGTTGCTGTAATTTTATAGCATGGGCATATGATAAAATGGGGGGGCTCAGCCCCCCTTGTTTCGAAAGTGGGGGGGGGAGGGGCTGAAGCCCCCCTGCCCCCCCCCCTATTTCTCCGCCCCTGTGATATGCTACATACTGCAGCTGTTGATGGCTACCTGAAATTCCAACAGCATAATAATTATACTATCCAGCTGAAGCTACTGTAGCACCTTGTGAATGACCACCTGACACTCTTTATCACTTGCAGTCGTCACAGTTGTCATACCACCCCCAATGAGTCCACCATATCCACAGTTGCAGTGGCACCTGACCCACCTATAATATTATAATATTATTGAGCAATGGTTAAGTTAATATCCAGGACCCACCGTATCATCCACTGTGGAAACTAGATTGATATCCTTGATCCCTGTCAGCTGATGAAGTTGGAAGTTGTCTCTACTTTTCTAATATCAAATATTATTATCATTATAATATTATTATAGTAACAACTCAAGTTGGTATAATATAGCTATATATACCTATCAGAATTAATAACTCTTATAGACTTCCCAATGAAATGTTGGCTTCGTAATAATCTGATGTCAAATGCTGATGCTGAAGATACATTTTAGGTATAGCTAACTTGCAGCTGCTGAGTATAAATTGTTTATAGTACTAGCTAGCTATACCTATAATACAAAGTACATGAACCTTAGTGGTTTGAACTTACCACAATTCGGAGTTTAATTAGCTATTACACCAAATCCAGTTTTATGTTGATATGACTGGTTGAGACTACACTCCTTGCTGATAATATTGTGTTAGTGAAAAAAGGTAAAATTAATCCAAGTTTATAATATCAGATTCTGCTAATTTTATAATAATGTGAGACAGAGCCCCTTTGCACAATCATTAACATAATTTTATTAATAATTATGCTACAATATTATAAATATATTAGCTAGCTATATAATATTATCAGAAACGTACCAGTGCAAATAAATGAACTGCTATAAAACAAGCTTTAGCTACCTAGCTAGATGGGACACCTCAATATACAGCTTCGGAGTCGTCACGTTCTCTCAATCTCTGTAGAGTGTTACCGTGTGTGCGTGCGGATTAGGTGAGTATAGTATAGTATAGTCTAAGAACAGTTTAAATAATAGACGGGTATACAAAATTTAATACATTATAGCATGGCAGAGACTGTGGACCTAGGCTCAGCTATATAGCTAGCACGCACTGTAAAAAACGATGAGTATACGCACTCAGGTGCATTAAGGACTGGGACCGTGCGCGCCATGCGCAATGCGCTTAATTAGCTATTCATATTCAAATTAATCACGTGGACCTGATAACACTGTTGTGCTACCCTCGCTAACTGAGTTATCTGTTGATAGAAAATGTCTAATAAAGGTTCGATCAACTTACAAAAACACTGTAGAGCCGTTCGCCTTCCTGAGTAAAGGCTTACCAGGTGTACTATAGCACGATGCACAAGTTGATCTGTCATGTGACCTATGGACACGCCCACAATCATAGCCATACAGCTATGCAGTAGAGTCTAGGCAGCTCGAGGCGGTAGAGAAAGCTTGCCAGAGACAGTGGCAAACGAAGGTTAATAGTTAATTTGGATGACAAAGATGAGATGTTGAAATGGCAAAGCGAATTGGTTACTTATCCTTCGAGTTATTTCAAGAAGATTGTTGTCTCAGCAATCGTGAGTGGACTTTTTTATCGATTATTTCTTACTTGTTAGTTCAGGCAGCCTGGCCGTTTCAGAATTAGTTAATACAATTGTAATAATCGTGTTAAGAGTAAAAAAGTCAATATCCAAGTAGTTTTTCTCTACCGCCTTTCTCGATTTCTGCTCAATTAGTGGGTGTGTTGCTGAAGCCATAACTGTACGGTTAATTGGTGGGCGTGGCTTGAGGTTGGTTTGCGGTTAGCGGAGTCCCTGATCTAACTTATGGTGAAGGTTTGATGTCAGCCACACATACTTTTGGGGAGATATGACAGCTCAAACATAACACAAAAATGTCCTGCAAAGTGGCTGTCCCAGTCCTTAAGGTACCATTAAATTGCGTGGGCGTGAGGTGGGGGATGTGACACATAAACCACATCAAAGTCATTAGTGAGGTGCATGTTGTGTAACCACGCCCTTTTAATTGCACAGGTCTCAGGGGTGTGGCTGCTAGAGCCGGAAGTGTTCATTTAATATCCTCCATGGACCGGAAGCCGAGCCGGAAGGGAGGGGCCAGGCCACGCCCAAAACAGCCCCACCCTGTTCCCCAAGGACCACCATTCTCAATCAAGTGCCTACTAACCACCGGATGTCCACCGGAAGCCCACAATCAATCCCAATTAAAACACACAGCTTCCTCAAGGCCAAAACACACACAAACACTTGGAGGCCGTTCTGCCACACCGCCCACGCAAGAGCTCACCTCATTTCCTGTGTGGGCGGAGTAACAACACGTCATCGCAACCACATCCGCTTCAAACCATCGTCAGCTTCCGTCCAGCCGTACAGGCCCCTCGATCGCACCGCCGTACAGTGCCTCATTAACAGACATGGCCTCACCTTTGACCTCCTGCCACGCCCCCAAAGCCTCCTCGCGGGGTTCAAAGGTCACCACCGCTTCCGGGACACGCCCACCTATCGCCGAGGCCAAGTCCCAGGCGCCGATGTCCAAGCACTGGCCCGTGAAGCCACGCCCAATCGGAAGCAATAAAACCTGCATTAACGCACACGCACACACTCCACACAGTGCCAGGAACACGCCCACATGCTTAATTAGGCCTAATAAGCTTTTTTTTTTTTTTTTTTTTTTTTTTTAAGTCGTTGCGGTTAATAGTTAAGAAAGAATGCTTTGATCTTGCTTTGATGTGGGCAATTACCGGCCTTTTCTTCAGGGGCCATTTCCGGTCGCTAATTACACGCGCATAATCATCCCTGGCCGATTCTGGACACGCCCACCTTCGACCAAAAGCACTCGTATGGCCTCTTCGGCCACGCCCCTTCACGATTCGCTAATTGAATTAGCCATTCCTGACGCTCACGCCCACGCAATTAAATGGTACCTTAAGCTTTTTACTATGCCATATACTGTGTACAGTAGATAAGTTTTAAGGTACCATTAAATTGCGTGGGCGTGAGGTGGGGGATGTGACACCTAAACCACATCAAAGTCATTAGTGAGGTGCATGTTGTGTAACCACGCCCTTTTAATTGCACAGGTCTCAGGGGTGTGGCTGCTAGAGCCGGAAGTGTTCATTTAATATCCTCCATGGACCGGAAGCCGAGCCGGAAGGGAGGGGCCAGGCCACGCCCAAAACAGCCCCACCCTGTTCCCCAAGGACCACCATTCTCAATCAAGTGCCTACTAACCACCGGATGTCCACCGGAAGCCCACAATCAATCCCAATTAAAACACACAGCTTCCTCAAGGCCAAAACACACACAAACACTTGGAGGCCGTTCTGCCACACCGCCCACGCAAGAGCTCACCTCATTTCCTGTGTGGGCGGAGTAACAACACGTCATCGCAACCACATCCGCTTCAAACCATCGTCAGCTTCCGTCCAGCCGTACAGGCCCCTCGATCGCACCGCCGTACAGTGCCTCATTAACAGACATGGCCTCACCTTTGACCTCCTGCCACGCCCCCAAAGCCTCCTCGCGGGGTTCAAAGGTCACCACCGCTTCCGGGACACGCCCACCTATCGCCGAGGCCAAGTCCCAGGCGCCGATGTCCAAGCACTGGCCCGTGAAGCCACGCCCAATCGGAAGCAATAAAACCTGCATTAACGCACACGCACACACTCCACACAGTGCCAGGAACACGCCCACATGCTTAATTAGGCCTAATAAGCTTTTTTTTTTTTTTTTTTTTTTTTTTAAGTCGTTGCGGTTAATAGTTAAGAAAGAATGCTTTGATCTTGCTTTGATGTGGGCAATTACCGGCCTTTTCTTCAGGGGCCATTTCCGGTCGCTAATTACACGCGCATAATCATCCCTGGCCGATTCTGGACACGCCCACCTTCGACCAAAAGCACTCGTATGGCCTCTTCGGCCACGCCCCTTCACGATTCGCTAATTGAATTAGCCATTCCTGACGCTCACGCCCACGCAATTAAATGGTACCTTAATGCACCTGAGCAGCCTTATTACTGGCTTAAAACTGTATTATATCATTAGATTAAGGTACCATTAAATTGCGTGGGCGTGAGGTGGGGGATATGACACCTAAACCACATCAAAGTCATTAGTGAGGTGCATGTTGTGTAACCACGCCCTTTTAATTGCACAGGTCTCAGGGGTGTGGCTGCTAGAGCCGGAAGTGTTCATTTGATATCCTCCATGGACCGGAAGCCGAGCCGGAAGGGAGGGGCCAGGCCACGCCCAAAACAGCCCCACCCTGTTCCCCAAGGACCACCATTCTCAATCAAGTGCCTACTAACCACCGGATGTCCACCGGAAGCCCACAATCAATCCCAATTAAAACACACAGCTTCCTCAAGGCCAAAACACACACAAACACTTGGAGGCCGTTCTGCCACACCGCCCACGCAAGAGCTCACCTCATTTCCTGTGTGGGCGGAGTAACAACACGTCATCGCAACCACATCCGCTTCAAACCATCGTCGGCTTCCGTCCAGCCGTACAGGCCCCTCGATCGCACCGCCGTACAGTGCCTCATTAACAGACATGGCCTCACCTTTGACCTCCTGCCACGCCCCCAAAGCCTCCTCGCGGGGTTCAAAGGTCACCACCGCTTCCGGGACACGCCCACCTATCGCCGAGGCCAAGTCCCAGGCGCCGATGTCCAAGCACTGGCCCGTGAAGCCACGCCCAATCGGAAGCAATAAAACCTGCATTAACGCACACGCACACACTCCACACAGTGCCAGGAACACGCCCACATGCTTAATTAGGCCTAATAAGCTTTTTTTTTTTTTTTTTTTTTTTTTAAGTCGTTGCGGTTAATAGTTAAGAAAGAATGCTTTGATCTTGCTTTGATGTGGGCAATTACCGGCCTTTTCTTCAGGGGCCACTTCCGGTCGCTAATTACACGCGCATAATCATCCCTGGCCGATTCTGGACACGCCCACCTTCGACCAAAAGCACTCGTATGGCCTCTTCGGCCACGCCCCTTCACGATTCGCTAATTGAATTAGCCATTCCTGACGCTCACGCCCACGCAATTAAATGGTACCTTAAGCTTTTTACTATGCCATATACTGTGTACAGTAGATAAGTTTTAAGGTACCATTAAATTGCGTGGGCGTGAGGTGGGGGATATGACACCTAAACCACATCAAAGTCATTAGTGAGGTGCATGTTGTGTAACCACGCCCTTTTAATTGCACAGGTCTCAGGGGTGTGGCTGCTAGAGCCGGAAGTGTTCATTTGATATCCTCCATGGACCGGAAGCCGAGCCGGAAGGGAGGGGCCAGGCCACGCCCAAAACAGCCCCACCCTGTTCCCCAAGGACCACCATTCTCAATCAAGTGCCTACTAACCACCGGATGTCCACCGGAAGCCCACAATCAATCCCAATTAAAACACACAGCTTCCTCAAGGCCAAAACACACACAAAAACTTGGAGGCCGTTCTGCCACACCGCCCACGCAAGAGCTCACCTCATTTCCTGTGTGGGCGGAGTAACAACACGTCATCGCAACCACATCCGCTTCAAACCATCGTCGGCTTCCGTCCAGCCGTACAGGCCCCTCGATCGCACCGCCGTACAGTGCCTCATTAACAGACATGGCCTCACCTTTGACCTCCTGCCACGCCCCCAAAGCCTCCTCGCGGGGTTCAAAGGTCACCACCGCTTCCGGGACACGCCCACCTATCGCCGAGGCCAAGTCCCAGGCGCCGATGTCCAAGCACTGGCCCGTGAAGCCACGCCCAATCGGAAGCAATAAAACCTGCATTAACGCACACGCACACACTCCACACAGTGCCAGGAACACGCCCACATGCTTAATTAGGCCTAATAAGCTTTTTTTTTTTTTTTTTTTTTTTTTTTGTCGTTGCGGTTAATAGTTAAGAAAGAATGCTTTGATCTTGCTTTGATGTGGGCAATTACCGGCCTTTTCTTCAGGGGCCACTTCCGGTCGCTAATTACACGCGCATAATCATCCCTGGCCGATTCTGGACACGCCCACCTTCGACCAAAAGCACTCGTATGGCCTCTTCGGCCACGCCCCTTCACGATTCGCTAATTGAATTAGCCATTCCTGACGCTCACGCCCACGCAATTAAATGGTACCTTAAGACTGGTTTCCGCTGGGCTTATACCTCTGTAGGTCGGTTGCTTATATGTGCGTATTCGGGCTTAAGGATATCGTTTAAACCGACAGACAATTACATTTACTTGATTTGGCTTGAGCTATGGCAGGTAAAACGACGCCCATAGAAGACTACAGCGATTGAATCGCCACTCAGATCAGCTTCAAGGCTAATGCCACATTACCGATCGACGTTATGAGCTCATTTAATCAAAAGCGCATGCGCACGGCGCTGACATGCGTTAGCCCCTCCCCTCATAGGTGTGGCTTCTTGATGGGTGTGGCTCGTAAAAACTAAACCACAATGGCGGAGCAGGCAGTATCAACCAAACCCAGCGGCCGAGAGGGTGAGCGAATGAGTATTGAATCAACGGAAAATAAATACCAGTAGTAACTATATAAGGATAAATTAATTCGTTGGGCAGAGTGGCGTGGGATAGCTACCACTCCGATGATAGTATTTCAGTCGGTAGAATAATCAGCTCGAGGCAGAATCGGTGTCCATAATTAATTTTGTATGTAATTTAATATTAAATAGTTAGCTATATGCTCTGCTCCATAGCACCTCAGCTATACAAGTAGTAGGAACCCCAATTCACAGGAATTGAACTGGGAGGTGGGTGGCTGTGTGCAAGGGGGGGGGGTCACTCCCATAGGCGCCGTGTCCTGGGCTGCCACCGGGGTCACAAACGGTCAAGACACTTTTTGGGGATTGGTCAAACGGTCAAGTGGTGTTCTGGGCCCTATCTCCAACATAGATAGGCGGCCAAGAGGCGTGGCCAAGATTTTGCACATGCAGTTAGTCGATGGTCAACGGGTCAAGGGCAAAAATTCACCGTGGTCAAGCGGTCAAGCCGGGCCACTTTTAGACGGTCAAAAATCTTGACACCGGTCGCAGCTCTGGACACAGCGCCTATGGGAGTGACCCCCCCCCTTGTACATGTATGTGTTATAGAAATTATGATACTTTTGTATTTGTGAATGTTATCTATCCTGTACAGCCCTGCCCCTCACCTTCAATAACATATTCGAGGCAGTGAAGACAATGAGAAGCTGGAGAGAGCTGGCCCATAGGCTGATGGGCTGGGGTGACTATCAGGGTACTGAAGGTAGAGAGAAGCTAGATGCCATCCAAAGACAGCACATCTCCCATGATGCTTGTTTAAAAGCTGTGGTGGAAGCATTCCTCCTGGGGGAAGGTCACTACCAACCCTCATGGAGGAGGCTGATTCATGCTCTACACGAGGCAGAGCAAAGCCACCTAGCTGAAAAGATCAAGACCAATGCTGAACCACACCAAGGTGAGTACGTCTAGGTGTGGAGGGGGAGATGATTATGAGTATGCACCATGGCTTACTGGGGTCAGATTGTTATATATTTGTGAGAATGTATACATGTAGTCTCACGTTGTCACCGCCTTCACAAGAGAGGAAGGGTCTGGTCAGCATTGTGTTGTTATTTCATAAACATTATGCCTGGCACGAAGTCAGGCACATGTGAGAAAAATAAATAATATGCACATGTATGACTGGTGCATACATGTATATGCATGTGCTGTGTGTATACAGTAGATATAGTGACCGAGTTCCATTGTAAAACTAATCAAATTATTTTTGCTTGCATCCATATACATATTACATGTACCTATAAAACTTATGACACAATTATCAAACCTCAAGGGGTTCTCCTCACAAGCTTATTTCTTTCATAGCGCTGGTCATTATAATGAGTATCTTACTGCACGTACATATAACTCTGTTCCCCCAGACCCCACTATGACGGTGGATAATGTGTCTCAAATACTGAACAATATACCAAAAGACAAGTGGGAGAGGGTGATGAGTATAGATGGACTTAATATTCCCGGGCCACTGCTGGAAGAGATCCAGAGGAGATACTCCACTAACATAGAGAAGAATCATGCTTGTGCAGACTACTATGTGAACTACCATCCTGATGCTGAATGGGAACATCTTACCTGGAAACTGTATGACTTGGATGAATTTGCCTTAGCAAGGGAATCCAAGTCATTCATGTCAACAGGTAAAAATACATAGCTACCGATATGTTATGCTACAGACATACTCGTATGATAATGCTATTGGTACCACTGTTATGCTCATTATTAGTACTGTCTAGCTAGTTTGCCATGCACCCAACATACATGTACTGGCATGAGGTTGTGTGATTTAGTGTACAGGTCTAGTAGTGATATTGTCCACCCTCTTTTCCCCAGACCCTACTCTAACAGTGGACAATGTCTGTCATGTCATGGAGAAGGTCGAGCCAAAAGTGAAGAGGAAAGTGTGGAAGGATGCTTATTGGGCTCCATTGGATACAGGAAAGGTTAATAGGATGTCAATTACAGAGCAAGGGAAGGATAATGAATATGCTGACTTGTATGTCAACTGTAACCCATATTCTTCATGGGAAGATATCGCCGGGTCACTATACCATCATCACCAGGTGGCTGCAGTTGAGAAAGTGAGGTCATATCTCCCTCCTAGAGGTGAGCCTGGCTCTACTCATGTTGCGTAATTAGATTGTAATAATGGTGTATCCAGGGGCGGATCTAGGATTTTTAGTATGGTGGGGTTGAAGGTATAATTGCGCGCCAAATTTTTTGCAACCACGCCCACTTTCAATCATCTTCTCGCACCCCAGAGAGTGACTGTGACCTAGAAAGGTACTATAACACTGTAGGTATAGAGCTCTACCATACCCAGCACCACAGCTGACTCTTGTGGTCTATAGTAGATTATTCAGCTGAAGCCATGTTCAGGGTGTACCATGCACTAACCACCGTGCACCACCTGTTGGTTTGAGGCCAATTATGTACTACACAGCTTCTCTGCTGCTAACCATACAGTGACAGCTACTGTGTCAAGCTATAGTAAGCAAGTGGGAGGGGCTGCTCAAAATCATTTGGGGGAGTTGCAACCCCAGAAACCCCCCTAGATCCGCCCCTGGTATCTCTGGATAGATAATTACCTAAATAGAATGGGGGATGGGATAAGTAAATCAAGGATACCTCAATTATTACTAGTAGTGATGAAAATCATCTGTGCGGGGCGAGCCTTCGCAAAAGTCACAAGATTTCTTTGATAGCACACAGACATGCATGCATACGCGCACATGGGGTTGGTACCCCAATAGCTAGGCCTGAGAAGCTACCACAAAAGTGAAAGTATCACAGATTGCTAGTATAATAGCTATAGTCCAATAATGTTGACCACCTATACTATAATATTAGTCCAATATGTCCAATAATGTTTTAGTAGTCTACATGCCATGACCATGAGTCCAGGTACCTGTAGCCAGGCCCTATCAGGGGATATTAAAGCCTCCATGCAGTCATCTTCATGCTCAGGAAAGTGGAGTCTACCAGTGATGTTAATTGTGGACCTGAGCCTTGCCAGAGTGGTACAGCACTCACCTTTCCCAGCTTTATGCCTTGCCTACACTCGAGTTGTCCTTCAGATCGATGGTGCAGTGTGGGCATATGCGCATGCGCATGACGACCATTACCTTGCGCATTCAAAATTTAACTCTCTCCTCACTGAAATGATCACCCCACAAACATACAAATATATATATATATATACATATAAAACCGCTTTCTGTCTCTTGCGTATTCGGGGCTCGCTCAGGCTCGCCCCGAATTATGGGTTTTATGGAATGTTTATATGCCATAATTACCCCGTGCACATGCGCAAGGGGTAAAGTAATTGGTCGTGTCGTTGTTGTTGTCGTCGTGAGCACAAAAATTGCCATATCTCAAGATATAGGCATCTAAGCGACTCGTAGGCACAATGAATCAATCAAATTCAGCGAAAAACTGGCTTCAGTGTGCATCAAAATCAATGGACACAGACAGGCATCACAAATAGTGCCTTTTAGTTGGCTAATGTAGCCACGCCTATCGACAGTGCCTAATCAATGCATAATGCATGCCCATTGTGTTTTCTGCTCATGTGCATAACTAAGTAGCCAAGAGTGTGATAAAGATTCTCAAAATTACAATGTAATGATGCTCTTCACGGAAAATTTATAGTCTATCCGCATCCGCTGACGGAGCTGAAATCTGCAGCCCTATGGAACCAAATCATAATGTAGACGGCTATACTATTACAACATAATAATATTGGAAGTATCAGTTCATATCTCCTAGTAGTCAAGATCTGGTGCAGAGAAAGTGCTTTTGTCACCGGGACCTCCGGTAGCTACATACAATTAAGCAGTATTTCCACTAATAATTTTCTGAAGTTCAAAATCATAGCCATGCACACAAAAGCAACTCTATAGATTGTGCAATGTGTGCGCGGGGTATATGCTCTACAGAGCTCTAGTTGTTCTGGTATCATTGCAAACATTTTATCCTTGCATAGACCTCACCATAACAACTGAGAAACTAATGGAGCTGTTTGCACCACTGGACCCTAAGAAGGTAGATAAGCTTGGAGGTGAAGGCTACCTAAGTCTACCACAGTCTGACATAGCCAGAATACAGAAGGTCTACCAGAGCCCCACCCAGAGGAAAGAGGCCTACCTAGACCTCTACGTCCATCAACACCCTTGCCCCACTTGGAGGCAGGTTGCTATCATACTCCGCTATAAGGTCGATCTTCACCAACAGGCTGACTTCGTGGAGAATACTTATGTCAAAGGTATGCAAGACCACTGTAGCGAGACTATAGTCTGTATATCAATAGTCAATACTGCATGTGATACAATAGGAAGCCCTGTATACTGCTCGACATACCCACCCTGTCAATGCTCTGTGTTCTATACTATAGTTGTTGTGACCATTAAATTTTAAATACCTCAGTCCTTGTATTTGGTCACGTGCATGTTATGTACCAGATCTCGAGTGGTATTATATTTTTGTGTGGAGTATCAATGCATGTGAACATACATGTAGTACTATGTTTATGCTATGTGTGTACTGTGCTACATGCATGTACATGTATGTATTGTCATGTGCTTCTTATGTACCGGAGTATGTAATTATTGACATTGTATGGTCGTACACATAGGAGCTTTATAGGTGCAGCTTGTTAGCCACACATGATTTAGCCACCAACTTTTGGGGAGTGATGTTATTCATGTGGAGGATGCGTGCGTGTACATGTACACAGAGTTTAAAATAATGGTCGGACATCAGACCTTATCTGTGCATATTGCCCAGATGTCTCAGCATAGCATCATTTATGTGGATGTAATAGCCTGTGGTTGCCTATAGCCACAACTAATTATTGCTAACAGTTTATATTAGTACTATTATGAAAACTTGACCATGTCCTCGGTGGCTGCATAGTGGAAATGGTCCGTGTGGTAAAGGTCGTCAATATAGTGGGTTCACGGTACAGTATGACTCAGTCGCAGACTAGACTCTGATCATCTGGAGTCTGAGAGTTGCTCTCGACCTCAACAGTGAAAAGTTTCAAAGCTGAGAAGAACTCAACAGCGCAGTACAGCTTCCGAACTTCAGATCGGTCCGGCGGCACGCTGTGCGTGCTTAGCCTGGCAGGCCAGCCCCTTCAAGAGCGGGGCTGGCCCGCCAGACTAGTGCGTGTTATATATAGTGCAGGGCTATCTATATATATCCACGGGATTACGTCAGCCAAGAGAATGTGTGAAGTTCGGCCATCGCTGCTCGTCAGAGAAGGCAACATGCTGCTTGTAAGGTATTCGCTGGATACACGTGCAAGATACTCTACATACCGTATTTATTCGAATAGAAGCCGCACCCCGAATAGTAGCCGCCCTCGAATAGTAGCCGCACCTGGAGCTTCACCAAAGAAATAGTAGCCACACGCATGCGTGAACACAGTTAAGTGGGTGTGGCCACGTTCACACGCCATGAAGGATCGTTAGTTCGAGGCAAAAGCATGATAGAAGATGTCCCTGGCTTGGTTCTACTGCTGTTTTCCGATCATAATATCTCGAATATTCGAAAAGGAGTCCGAAAAACTAGTCTATCACAACAAGATACCACCGGATGGGCGCAAAGGTATCCCTCCAAATAAATAAAAGCCGCCCTCGAATAAGAGCTGCCCTCGATTAGTAGCCGCACTCCAGCAAGGCTGAAATTAATAGTAGCCGCGGCTACTATTCGAATAAATACGGTATTCACTGAATTTCGAGTCGCAGAAAGGCTCCATCAAGGCTCTGAATTTTCTCATAATTACCTCATAGATTACACCATAGGTTTCATCATAATTAACGCATAATTACCTAATAACCGCAAAAAAGTAAATTGTTACTGAGGACATAATGAAATGATTATCCTAGTAGCTTCATTACATATGGTAAAGGGTCACTATGTCTGTATGCAATGTTACATAATCTTTAAAGTGGCACAATTTGAAAATGAAAACAGATAAAAAATTTACAGAACCATTTCCCATATTCACCTGTGTCTGTGCCCAATGTCACGATTAATTTTGATACCCTTACTCGGCAAATATTGCTTGTTCAAAAAGAGTAAAGTGCTACTAGTGATGTAATGTATCAAACCATGGTCACGTTTGGTGGTACAGAACAGAATCAGCTTTCTGACCTTTACTTCTGTGTATAGAAGTCTAGTTGAATGACAGTAGCTACATGCAGTATCTGAAAATATCTGAACAAAATTTGTAAAAATTAATATCTGTGCAAAACTGCAGTGAGTATAGAAACACTATATCTGTACACTTGTCAATCCTTATTTCAAGCACTGATATTCAATATGTATAAGCTACTACATGTATGTACTGTGATTAGCCGCCCCTCCCCCTTTCCCCTTGAAATTGACCCTGAATGTGGTGTGATTGTATCCACAAAATTAATCTAACAGTGATTTTGCTTTAGCCAACATCACAGTGTGAGGATTGTGAAAGTATAATAACTGTTGTACTATATACGGTATTCTACACTGATTATGGTATAATGGCATATATTATTCCGAGGACAAAGATTAGTCTCACTAATCTTTTCTGCCTGGCTTCCAGCAGTTATTCATGCCTTCTTCTTTTAGTGTTACATTTTTTCAAGCTCCTTTCTTTCTTTCATGTTCTAACCTATTCATCAGCCTCCCTCATGTGTTGAGGAGACTCTGATAGCCGGCCAGCATACGGTGCGCATTAAGTAGCCTTTATTCTGAACTGTGACAGTGTACATAGTTGAATACAACCAAAATGGCTGTGATTCTTGCTTCACTGTGCTCCATTCAAATAATAATGTATATTAGATAGTATCAGACTTTTGACCATTGGTGTTCTTCACTTTATGTATAAATGTTATAATTTCAAAGACAATTCCTATAATTCTAGATCACAGATATTATGTGCACTAGCTCTGCTGTAGACTCACTCAAGGTTCTATTCCTTCAGTTAGTGAGAAAACCCAGCAGTGTTTTGATGCAGCGGTGAAGTATCACTACGAAATGGCAGTGCCTTACTCTTAGGAGTAGGAGGATCAGGAAAAACGCACGTCCTTGCAGCTTTCCTCAAGGAAAAACCTCCATCAATACGAGAAAGCACTCCATGTGCAAAGAAGCCAGTGAGAGCTATATCTCACTGTAAGGCAGGAGTGAGCGACGACCACTTTGTACGAATCACCGACGAGCACTATTCTGATATGCTTGTAGCATCAGCTGAGAATTTTCCACAGTCAACCGATAGTGTAGCTATTGCTCAGCGGTCCGCCCAAACTGAGGCTAAAGATGACTTGAACAGTTCAGCTAGTTCTTCAACTCCTAGTCAGAAGGAAACCATGAGGCAGCCATCGTCAGTTATTAAAATAGATGCTTCACAAAAAGAAGAAACATGGTGTGTTCGTCGTGCTATGAAGAGACAGTACCTGAGTCGAATGCAGGAAGGAGCAAAGAAAGGTGATCTCAGTGATAAAGATTTGCTTGATGTCGATGATACAGGAGGCCAGCCCATGTTTCATGAGGTCCTCCCTGTGTTCATCCAAAACACCATGCTTGGCATTGTGACAGTGAAGCTCAATGAGACCTTAGACAGCTTTCCGCTAGTGGAGTTCTACGCCAGGGGAGAACGCGTTGGAGAGCCATTCAATTCACCCTTTACACACTTGGATACACTTCGCCACTGCATGAGGGTGATACGATCGACCTGTGACCGCAACACATGTCCAAAGATTGCATTTGTGGGCACTCACAAAGACCTCCAGCATGAGTGCCCACAGGAGAGCATTGAAATGAAGGAGAAAAAGCTTCGAAGCATAATACCTCAGGAGATGGAAGATAACATCATTGTCCACGGGGAGTCACTGCTGCTTGTTGTCAATGTAAAAACACCAGAAAAGGAAGATGAGGGAGTCATATCCATTTTGAGAGAAAGAGCGGTCATCGAGTTGCATAAATTGAAGCCGAAAAGGATGCCACTTCAATACATTCCCTTGGAAATGGCCTTTCAGCGAATGGCCAAGGAGCAACGAAAGTCAGTGATGAGCAAAGAAGAGTGCTTTGAAGTAGCAGCTACCTACAATTTCACACGAGAATCATTCGAAGCAGCACTGAAGTATCTTCATGGGCTGAAGCTGGTTTTCTACTATAAAGAAGTTCTTCCAAATGTCGTGTTCATTGATTCCCAGGCCATCCTCGACAAAATCACTGAGCTTGTGGTACACAGTTTATCATTGCAAGCGAAATCAGGCGATAAGCTTCTTGGAACTCTCAAGAAATTCGTGAAACGTGGAATTGTGACAGCGGAGATACTTGAACAGTTCTCATCTCATTACGTTCCTGAGCTTTTCATGAAGGAGCAGCTGATCTTGGTCCTCGAGCATCTGAGGATCATGGCGGAGGTTGGGAAAGGTGAGTATCTCATGCCTTGCCTCCTGAGGAAACAAGACATACCACGTCTTGTGGCAGGTGCTTCATTCCTAGTTATCCCAGCTCTTCTCTTCTACTTTGGTCGAGACGGCCCCAAGCTTGGAGTTTACTGCTTTCTTCTCGCTTCTCTCATCACTGAAGCCAAGTGGGAGCTTCTTGAAGAGGATGGCTACCCTATGCAAGTGTCTCGCAACAGTGCTCAATTTACTGTTCCAGGAAACAACCCAGGATGCATCACAATCACCGATTCCTTCTCTTCATACCTTCACGTCAGCATCGATTTCCCTGCTACTGTCAGTCGAGAAAGAGCTCAAGAGGTGTGTGAAGAGGTTTGTCCAACGATTCGCGAAATAGTTCTCACTGGAATTCGTAAAGCATCTCAGAGACTGAACTACAACAATTCGATTCCCTCCGTCGCATTCCCATGCTCAGGACACAAAGACACTCCACTCCATCCTGCAACCGTTTCCGAGAATGGAAAGCTTTTGACCTGCACCACTCACCCTGCTACAGTGAGCAGTGAGGTAACTGATCAGCACCAACTGTGGCTCGGAACTCCTGCCGCTGCTTCTGCAACCTCAAGTACTTCAGGTATGTGCTGATCAACATACTCTCTGTTTCACATGTTGTACAGTCTTACATGCATCAGTGATTTTAAGATTGTCAATGCTTTTTCTTTGCAGGAAAGCTCACCACGGACGATCTTGGTGATGTTTTGGAGGCGATGTGGGAGGCCAGGGTGAAGTGGTTCAACATTGGCCTCAAACTGGGCGTCTCAGCCGGCACTCTCAGTGCTATCAAGAGGAACAATAATCAGGACCCAGACGACTGCCTCACTGCCATGCTGGAATACTGGCTGAACAATGGGAAGCCCAAGCCCTCGTGGGCGGCTGTGGCCAAAGCTCTCAAGTCACCTATGGTTGGATATGCACAGCTAGCTGAGGAACTTCCTGCTTAGAATTGTAATTTCACCTTTTATCTCACTCTCTTGTGATGCATTTTTATTTTCTTCGTTCTTCTAGACAATTACATAAGCACTTTCCATTCAGAATAAATATTAATTTTTCCTTTTTTCACCATGCTAGCTACTCATAATAATAACAACATAACAATATTATTTGTGGACCACATTTGTACATTCATTCACAACAATAACTGTTGCAATTCTTTCATTACATGAATGCACTGAAGTATGGAAATTATTTCCCTCTCTCTCTCTCTCTCTCTCTCTCTCTCTCTCTCTCTCTCTCTCTCTCTCTCTCTCTCTCTCTCTCTCTCTCTGTCTCTCTCTCTCTCACTCTCTCTCTCTCTCTACACAATCACACTGATCATACAAATTAATCTATAATAATATATAATTCTATTTCTTCTCCATTATACTGTCAATTGAGAACAATAAATTATTATTATAGTGACACTGGCCTGATGGTGAATCATTAGTGGCTTTCACAGGAAAAGTAGTCCACGTAAGCGGACTAACGCGGTCCACCGTAGTGACAAAAAAAAACGGGCGCCACACTACAAGTGGAAGGCTTTCCTTTAACGCGGACTCAGTCAGTGCCCCGTATATGCACAGCACGGTAGCCACGGTCTCCGTTGCTTGCACGGACACCGTACCGTCCCCGTACGTGGCGAATGACGGACTCCGTTGCTACACCTAGAATGACTCCACCCTAATGCCACGCCTACATATTATAAGGATACGCTGGGCCTCCGCGCGCGCCGGCACATCAAGCATTTCTGCGCATGCGCATATGCATTGCCTGCCAGGCGCGCTATACGACAACCAAAGAGGTGTGGTTTTGAAGTTAACGATCGATCGAGCAGACAGTACTGCTACAACAGCAAGCATGGACATTTGTGGGTTCTCAGAGCAAGTCCTCATATCGCCACAAAAATAGCCGAGAATGGCCGAAGGAACAACCAATGAATAAGAGTCTAGAGTCGGAATCTGGACATACTTCAGTTTGCTGAGATAGTCTCGACGACCCATCGCCGCACAGCCAAGTAAACGGTCCATAACTTGGATGGGATGTGTAAATACAGGTATGGCAATACTGTTTAAGTTGCTACTGGCATAGATACTTCTGCTTGATAGAGCTGGTTCAGTTTTGTTTGAAGATAGAGCCGACGCGCCAAATAATATTATATTTAAAAGCTAGCTAGCAACCAACATTTAAGCAATATATTGTAAGCTAACAAAATCTAGCTAGTTTATAGCTAGCTAGTCTTAAGCAGATTGAGTAAACCAACACTTAATTGTATGTGATCACTAGCTATAGTTCCCCAACCTATAAGAGTCTTGCAAGTTAAACCCCATGGCATTGCATCAATCCTTAATCATGAGAATTAAGGTGGGTCTGGTAAACACACGAGTCGTTCTGTGACAGATTGTAATCGCACTCAGTATTCTATGCTGTGTATGTAGTGCAGTTGAGAATGTCATTTACAATATACTATAATTATTATTAGCATGATCATTAGCCTGTCATATAGCTAGCTGCCAATGATGCTTGACGAAATAATTAAATTTTAAATACGTAAATTAATTATTAGCCACCCCCACTCATGCTTTCTTCTATTAATATTATTATAATTATTATAGTGAAGATGATTTGAACTCCTAAAGTATTATATACTTTTCTGAACAATAGTCTACTTAAAGACTGTGAATCTGCACAAACATGCAGATTTGCCATAGTATGGTTTCTGTACCGAAATGAATGCATGCTGTTCATCTGTACAGAAACCATGGCAAACTTGTTTGTGCAGATTCACTGTGTATTGTTTAATAAGTGTTATTATGTATTGGCTGATTGCTGTTTACATATCTCAGGTGACTTAAGGCCTGGGTCCAGTGGTGTTTTCTCATTAAATATGCAAAACTAACATAGAACGGAAAATAATTCATCTATGAAGACCTAATTTGAAACACATATACACACCATTGACCTTAACATGTGCACCAAGTTTGGAAGTCACATGATCTGTACCTTTCCCATAGTAAGCCGCTAAAGTTGATACTCACGGATATGCATTTACAGCGGTCAAAATTTGTTAAAAATTACCTTAATTGGATCCATTGAATAGAATTTCTTTTAAACTTTAACAGTTCACCCCGTTTTTGAAGAAAAAACAGTAAGCAGCTGGGAAATAACAGGCTTCTAATTAAAGCGCACCTTTTTTAGGTGTGTATTATTTAGAAAACCAGTCAGCTGTTTAATGTTTTTTCATCAAAAACGGGGTGGACTGCTAAAGTTCAAAAGAAATTCTATTGAATTGATCCATTTAAGGTGATTTTTAACTAATTTTGACCGTTGTAACTGCATACTAGTGATGATGTCCACCGGCTCAATATACAAAAAGTACAAGTCACATGACCTCCAAAGTTGGCATGCATGCTTAATTCATTGATATCTTGTTATATCTGCAAATTTATAGTCTGCAGCAGTATAGTATTTTCATTACAAAATTTGCGTATTTGGGACCCAGGCCTTAAGGTACCATTTAATTGCGTGGGCGTGAGCGTCAGGAATGGCTAATTCAATTAGCGAATCGTGAAGGGGCGTGGCCGAAGAGGCCATACGAGTGCTTTTGGTCGAAGGTGGGCGTGTCCAGAATCGGCCAGGGATGATTATGCGCGTGTAATTAGCGACCGGAAGTGGCCCCTGAAGAAAAGGCCAGTACTTGCCCACATCAAAGCAAGATCAAAGCATTCTTGCTTAACTATTAACCGCAACGACAAAAATTAAACACTAAGTAGTTATACACTAAGTATATAGAAAAATAATTCACAGGGGAGTTGAGAGCACTTGGGGAGATAATTTTTATATTGGCACGCAGAATGGGTTGAAATTAGAAATTTGACCTTGGGAAATTTTGATTCACGCCTTAGAATTAAAGTTATGGCCCTTTGAAGTTATCCCATATGTTTGTATAGGAAGCCATGCGTTTGCAATGTTTTGAGTCCCGGTGTGCGTTATTTAGAAAATCGCTAGGCCAGTACATGTATAGCACCTGGTAGCATATGCAGAGGCTTGCTGAATGGATGAAGAATCAACCACAATAGTAGATCTCTCTTTTTTGCTGAGAGGTAGGTGGTATAATACAGCTATACTGAGTTTTACATTGTGCATGCATGAATGTGTGGGAAAGCTGAGAAATATAACTAAAATTATTTTGTGCTTTTCCCCTAGCCTTGTGTGTGTGCTGTGGTGATCTTAAGTACTAGTAGGAAGTAATGTGTTGCTGGAGCCACTGCTACTGAACCTCAATTATGAATAATGCTGATCATATACTCTGGGCTCTACTTGTCTCATGCCCAGCCCCCTTTCACGCATGCGGAGAGAAGGGGTCTGGCCAAACGTGTATAGGGCCCGTGTCGCCTGTGCAACATACAGTGCGCGCCAATCAGACGCACGGATCAAGTCACATGATTGCACGGGCATGAACAGAATGCACATTAATGAATGATTGTGCGCTTGCGCATTCGTACGAAATATAGCCATCGGTATCCAAACGAATGTTAATTTATTCGCGTTTCGTATTCACGCACACCATGAATACGTGACGGCATACATTCCTCGGCAATACGGGCCCTATACACGTTTGGCCAGATCCCTTCTCTCGTGAATGGGGGCTGGGTGCGAGACTAGGGCTCTACTAGGAGTTTAATTCTTCTATTTTTATGGCTCTCCTATATGCATTCCACCAGTACTTTGTGGTGCTTTCTGGACAATTATTTTTTTTCTGCTTAGTGTATCGGCTTGCTTGTTATACACTAAGTAGAAAAAAATATAGAAAAATAATTCACAGGAGGATTGGGAGCATCTGGGGCTGTAATTTTTATACGGGCACGCAGAATGGGTCGAAACTAGAGATTTGACCTTGGGGAATTTTGATTCACGCCTTAGAATTAAAGTTACGGCCCTTTTAAGTATCCCCATATGTTTGTATAAGAAGCCACGCAGTTGCAATGTTTTGAGTCCCGGTGTGCGTTAATTAGAAAATCGCTAGGCTAGTACATGCATAGGCTACCATGCAGCTGGTATTGTATCCAGAGGCTTGTTGAATGGATGAAGAATCAGCCACAGCAGTAGCTCTCCCATTATGCTGAGAGGTAAGTGGCGTAATACAGCTATAGTTTTACATTATGCATGCGTAGATGTGTGGGAAAGTACATGGAGTTGAGAAACAACTAAAATTGTTTTGTGCTTTTCCCCTAGCCTTGTGTGTGTGCTATGGTGATTTTGAGTACTAGTAGGATGTAACGTGTTGCAGGGGCCACTGGTACTGAACCTCAATTATGGCATTCCACCAGTACTTTGTGGTGTTTTATTTTTTTCTGCTTAGTGTATCGGCTTGCTTGAAAAAAAAAAAAGATTTTTAATTAATTATTAATTCAGGGGGGAACTGAGAGCACTTGGGGACATAATTTTTGCACCGGCGCGCAGAATGGATCGAATGCAGAGATTTGACCTTCAGGAATTTTGATTCACGTCTTAGAATCAAAGTTACGGCCCTTTGAAGTTTCCCCATATGTTTGTACAGGGAAGCCATGCGTTTGCAATGTTTCCGCCCACGCGCTACGTGAGGGGCGGGGCCACGCGCGCACATAAACGTGACGACCTTTACCAAATTAAAAAAAAAAACAAAAAAAAACTGAAATTTAGGCTGCCTGCTTGCATTGTATGGTTCCACTATGCACCCAGCTCGATTATATGGTGGTTTTTGGACAATTTTTTTTCTGCTTAGTGTTCAGGTCGCCTTGAAAAAAAAAAAAAAAAAAAGCTAATTAGGCCTAATTAAGCATGTGGGCGTGTTCCTGGCACTGTGTGGAGTGTGTGCGTGTGCGTTAATGCAGGTTTTATTGCTTCCAATTGGGCGTGGCTTCACAGGCCAGTGCTTGGACATCGGGGCCGGGGACGTGGCTGCGGCGATAGGTGGGCGTGTCCCGGATGCGGTGGTGACCTTTGAACCCGTCCAGGAGGCTTTGGGGGCGTGGCAGGAGGTCAAAGGTGAGGCCATGTCTGTTAATGAGGCACTGTACGGCGGTGTGATCGAGGGGCCTGTACGGCTGGACGGAAGCTGACGATGGTTTGAAGCGGATGTGGTTGCGATGACGTGTTGTTACTCCGCCCACACAGGAAATGAGGTGAGCTCTTGTGTGGGCGGTGTGGCAGAACGGCCTCCAAGTGTTTGTGTGTGTTTTGGCCTTGAGGAAGCTGTGTGTTTTAATTGGGATTGATTGTGGGCTTCCGGTGGACATCCGGTGGTTAGTAGGCACTTGATTGAGAATGGTGGTCCTTGGGGAACAGGGTGGGGCTGTTTTGGGCGTGGCCTGGCCCCTCCCTTCCGGCTCGGCTTCCGGTCCATGGAGGATATTAAATGAACACTTCCGGCTCTAGCAGCCACACCCCTGAGACCTGTGCAATTAAAAGGGCGTGGTTACACAACATGCACCTTACTAATGACTTTGATGTGGTTTAGGTGTCATATCCCCCACCTCACGCCCACGCAATTTAATGGTACCTTAAGTTACCTGAGATGTCACTAAATTAGCTACTAGTAGCTACTAGCTGCTATAATAGATGTACATAACAAGCTAGCTATAGCTAATCAAAACTTAATTATTTTATTTTCAGCGATCGATATCTCCTGCTCAAGCTACTTTCCAGTTCTGTATGCAGTATAATTAACCACTATTAATACAACTTATTAAAAATTATGTTAACATTCGTCACAAGCCGTAGGCAGAGGTTACTGCAATCATTTGGCGATTTTTGACATAGGCTTATCAGCCAATTACATGATCGTGAATCACTGACCCTGAACGACCCCCTCCATTACGCTAGAAGCTGCCGTGTGTAATTGAGGTCGGGAGCTACAAGCGACTTTCCAGGCCAACGCACTTCAATCTGTGTAGCGTTTCCAGGTGATTTGGAATTCTTATATTGCTAGGACCTTGCTGATGTCCATTAAATTTCAATGGTGTCCTCGAGCATTTTCATACCCGGAAAATACAAGAACGTAAAATTAATTATGGCAGCCAACATTGACCCCCACCAATCTAGTTAATTAAATGATGTAACCATGGCAACTGATGTTTTTAATGAACTTCATTCCTTGTAGACGTGTACTTGTGGTGCCGCTGCATTTTGTTGTTTTCCTTTAATGCTTAGTACATTTGTATCAGCATATTTGCCCATTAGTAGTGATCGTACCTTAATAAGAGGCCTGAGCAACCCTCCTGTGCTAAATGGTAGCTAATTAAGGGTCTCTAAGAGAAAATATGCATTCAAGAAAGTATGTCCTGCCCAGTGGTGTAGCTAGTAGCTAGTGTGCAGCTATATAGCCATGGCAGTCTGTATTTACATGGCACCTACCTCATCTGATTGATTCAGTGGCGTAGCCAGGGGGGGGCTCAGGGGGCTCGAGCACCCCCTTCTGTTCTTGGACTAGTTGACATGGTACATAGAACAGCCTCATCCAGCACCCTCTTAGCTACTCCAAACAGTCATCTACTACAAAAATATAGCTTAGAGGAGTTACACACTTACCTTATTCCAAGATTTGGCCGAAAATCTTGAACTAGCTCGCTATAGCTACGTCCAGAAAGCATTTTCTGTGACAATTTGAACTTTGACCTTACCGTTAATAAGTGGGCGTGGCTTAAATTTTTGCGCGCGCTTCGCACGCGTAATCAAGCACCCCCTTACTTAAATTCCTGGCTACGCCCCTGTGATTGATTGCCATTCTGTGCTTTGCTGATCAGTTGTCAATGCAGTTCATTTCGTTGCATTATTATTCATTTATTTGGCTCTATTTTATTAATTCATCTGACCGCTCTGCCATTGCTAGTTTAATCAGAGATATATACTTGATCTCCTCATACAGTTATTCCAAATTTCAGTCACTATAATTGCAACCATGATCTCTAGGGATTTCTCAACCTCAGCTTATATAATTAGGGCAATGATCTATACGTATTATGAATGATTTCTTGATAGGTCCAAGTCAAGATACTGACCTTAATTTTGTTGAAAGTTGCAAGGTAGGTTATCATAAGTGAAGGAATTAATAATAATCATTATAGGCTGTCCTTTTCAATAATCACAATCTTTTCTTTAGAAAGCAAGCAAGATACTTACAAAGCTTCACTCAAAGCATGGAGAAGTAGTGTTTCCTGATAAAGAGTTACAAGCAATGATGAAGACAAATGAAGTGTTGGAATTAAAGGACATCTGCATCAGCGTATTTGGTCAACACAACTGTGGAAAGAGCACCCTGCTAAATGCATTAATTGGAGAAGAGTAAGTGAGCAACGTGAAAATATTGAAAAAAATTTTTCCGGAATTTTTTTCCGGAATATATTGGCTAAGACTTCCTATGAAAGTATCAAGTAAGGCTATAAGCTTAATTAGAAACAAGTATGTTTGATGTCACAATCATGGGCCATGGGATAATGTGACTGAACACTACTAACAGCCAGTCTCATGCCCAGCTCTCCTTAAGCCTTGCGTAGAAGCTCGAGGGGCTGGGCGCGAGACTAACTAACAGCATGCTATTGTACAATCGAGTGCCAGTTAGTACAATGCGCATGCGCAGATGAAGACCACACCCCTCACTGCAGGCCAAGAGTAGCTCAGTGCTCAACTCACTATGTAATGGCGACGTTCTCACTCCGTTCGAACGTCGAATCTACCACCAGACCATGATAAAGAGCAGACATCGCCTCTCGCTTCGCTCGAGGCTCGGTGGCCTGCCGAGCAGGCCTGTCAAAACGCGCGGCGCTTGCGCCGCTCGCTCGAGAATGCATCTCTATGGCCCCTAGGCCCTGGCAACCTCGTTTGTGCACACGGCACAACAATTCTGACCAATCGTGAGTCTTCTAAACTTGTAGGAGAGCGCATCTTTTATGCCCTCCAGGTTAGGACACGGACTATATAAGAAAATTGTCGCTCTGAAAAATATTTTTCGTTGTATATAGTATAATGATTCATTACTACTGTAACAACAGTTAGTATGCATATGGAGAGTAGGGTAGGGTATTATCGGACGGAGGCAGTTACTGGACGCCTCGCACATAATTGCATTTATACAGCCAATGGTATTACGTAATCTTTCACCATTTGCCATTAGGTAGAGGCCATGTAAGTACTGCCTATATCTCATTTCTTGTGGTGTGCATCCACACAGAAGCTGCACAACACTGCTCTAAACAGTCTCAATTTTTTCGTATTTTTTTCAAGAAGCTGTTTTTTCATGGTAGCTAAGATTTATAGATATTGTTACCATGGCACAGCGGCATCAATTTTTGATGAATTATTTTTTCATTTGGTATGTGCATACTAGAATGTATGGAGAATTTTTAGAAAATTTTTTCCGGAATTTTTTGATCTTATTATAGGCATAAACCAGATTTTTGTAAAAAACTTTCAGAGGTAGTTTCTGGACAATGGGCTTTTCCATTTAATAGCCATACACCCCCATGGAAGAGCCATAATTACATCTGAGGGGTCTAAATTAATGCCATTTTAATGACAGGTAAAAATAGATTTTTAATGAAATCTTAATGGGTAAATACCCAATTTTAATGAAATCTAGATGGTTACCATGAAGACAATAATGAATCCTGGGGGGTTATCATGTAAATGACACTGCATCTTGTTGCATTTTAATGAGTCTTGGAGGGGTCAAGCCCTCTTTTTAATTGGTTCTTGATGGTTAAAGTCAGTAATTAGGCTTCCTAAAGGGGTAAATCAAAATTTAGTCTTCCGTGGGGATTTATTTTTATATTATATTGGAATAGCCCAATTCATATATTGCATTACTTTATGTATTCATGACATTGTATTATTTTGACAATTTTTGGATGAATGTTCAAATTTAAAGGCAGAATGTAAGAAGGATGTTATTCATGATGCATTTGATGCCATTTATGTATCATATTATATTGATAACCGCAGCCGCGATTTTTTATGTATTTTCTTTCATCTTCGTCCGGTAATGGTTGACACTGTCCGCTCTCTACCTCCGGAACCAGCAGTACTTTGTGCACACGCCCTGCACGAACGGAAGTAGGTGGAGCCACGGCTAAGGACTCGTCTAGTAGGTGGTGTTTGGGCCAATCTGTGGTTGCATACTCGCGATCTAGTGCTGCTCGTTTATCCGTGATATAACGCTGTCTTTTCTTATATGCCAACCCTACTCTATTAGTTTTCTGTATAGGTTATTGCCCTAAGCCGAGGCTCTACGGCGTTTTTGAAACCCGAGGAATGTTGCATAATCGCGGAGGGCGGAGCCCGAGGCGATTATGCAACATCCCGAGTGGTTTCTAATAGCCGTAGAGCCGAGGTGTGGGCGATAACCGGCTTAGACTATGGGGCGCGTGGCACTGTGCATTTGTGGTCTGCTATAGTGTATCCTGTTGCTAGGTTACCAATCAGCTGTGTGAGCGTGGTTTTGTGGGTAGTTGTTTAGTAACCGTACTGCATTGAAAAAATTAATGACCAATCAGATTCATGTTGCATAGCAGGAAGTAATCAGCAATGATCTCATACTTCCTTCACCGTGAATCACGAAGCTAACAAGCCAACCACGTGCGTTATTACCCCGCGCGCATGCGCAAGGGGTAAAGTGATCGGTTCCGCGTGCATGCGCAAGGGGTAAAGTGATCGGTTGTGTCTGTTGTTGTTGTTGTTAGCACAAAAATTGCCGGATCTGGAGATCTAGGCATCTGAGCGACTCATAAGTACAGTATATTCGTCAATATCGTCGAAAATTTGGCTTCATTATGCTTCGTATCGTTTGGCAAGGTCCACAAGCATCGCAAATACTGCATTTTGTTGGCCACGCCTATGGACGCTACCCACCATGTGCTTTCTGCTCATGCGCACAACCTGGCTTGGCACAATGTGTAGGTAAAGGTCGTCAACACTGCAGCGCGCGGGTATGTGCTCTATAGAGCTCTAGTTCAGCATGCAATGCCTGTGTAACGTAGTGCTAGTGCTGGTGGCTCTGTAGATCTATTGACCGCCACGTATGGTCTCCTATTTGCTACTAAAGCTGTTTGTGACACCCAAGGCTTGGCTATAAATCCAGAGGAAATTTTTTTCTAGGCCCTTTCGACCATGAGATCTGGACTACGCTGGGAATGAAGGTGATTCTATGCTTCAAGCAGCTGAGGAGCAACTGTCTCAGCCAGGTCTCATGCGACACCCCGGCGGATCTAGGATTTCTGGAAGGGAGGCTCTGAAATTTTTAGAAGCCACGCCCACTTTCGGGAAAACCACGCCCAATTTTGATCGTTTTTGACTCTGAGATCCAGATACAATCACACATTTGCGTTTTCTGATTCTGGGTGGAGTATGCAAGTAATGCCAGAAGTAGAGAAATATTAAATTTCGTATTTAGAGTTGAGATGCCACTGCAACAAAATAGCTCCATCATTAAAGTTTTCTCTAAGATTACTTATATAGCTATACTGAGCCAGTTGTAACATGCAAGAGCGATAATCATCCATTACTAGTATAAAATATTTATGAGTGCATAATAATATGTTCAGAACCTATTCACAGGAAAACATCCTTACACTTCATAATAATTATTATTGTATATTATATGATTGTGCCCTCCAAAAATTTTATATGTATCCCTTCAAAAATCTTATATGCACAAGAGAAAGTCCTTAGCTACACAATGTAGTATTGAGATGGCTAGAAGTGCCCATGTGCCCTTAAAAAATCTTACACAAGAGAAAAATCCTTACACATTATTTCCATGCTCAGTGGGTGGGGCTGTGCAGGCCGGGACAGATAGGAGTGCCCATGTGCCCTTAAAAAGTCTTACACAAGAGAAAATTCCTTACACATTATTTCCTTGCTCAGTGGGGCTGTGCAGGCCGGGACAGCTAGCTAGATAGGAGTGCCCATGTACCCTTAAAAAGTCTTACACGAGAGAAGAATCCTTGCATATTAGCTATTTCCATGTTCAGTGGGACTGTGCATGCAGGGACAGATAGGAGTGCCCATGTGCCCTTAAAAAAATCTTACACAAGAGAAAAATCTTTACACATTATTTCCATGTTCAGTGGGACTGTGCAAGGACAGATAGGACAGGAGAAGCGCATAGAAACCACTTTTTCAACAATATCTACCGATTGATCGTGCTTATAGTACGCACAGACGCCTAGAACTCGAGATCTGGCGATTTTCGTGCCGACGACGACAACTACAACAACAACAGACGTACAAACCGATTGCTTTACCCCTTGCGCATGCGCGCGGGGTAAAAATTGTGGATGTGGGTACATTGGTAGGAAGCCAAAAGTAGGCCAATTAGTGCACTGAGACTGCTAGTACACTTGTTGAACTTTGCAAGCTCATTGCTCAAAACAGGAGAGTGTGGCAAAGGTTGCCTTCACTCATTAAATTCAAAAGATCAAAGCATATTATGCATACCACAGTGTAATTATAGGTACTTAAGTTAGGAAATTAGTGACTATAAAGCACATATTTAGTACGTATGGAAAAAAAAAATTTCGAATTTGAAAAACGCGCACTTTTCTGGTAAAGGTCGTCAATCGCTCCATATATACACGTTATGAAAATTTGTAAAAATTTAATGCTAATTTCTTACGTTGGATTGGATCATACGTTATATTTGATTAACTATGGTAATAATTATTATATAATGCATGCTGTATTACTGTATGGGTCCCGAATGTATATAGCTACGTATAACTATAGCTAATGGCCTATATAGCTAATAATGCATAATAATATTATTATTATGGTTTGATATTCAATCACTTGCCACCAAGATAGTACAGCATCACACCAGACATGATAATAATAATAATAATTATTATTGTTGTAAGGTCATGCAGATCAGACTGAGTGTGTTCAACTATAGCTATAGACTATGTAATTTCCTGAATCATCATCAATATAAATTTATTATAGGCTACTCCCAGTTTATGAAATGAGTGAAACAAGTGTCAAGATAAAAGTGCAACACGATAGCAATATACATCAAGGAGTTTGTGTACAAAATTGCCCAAATCAACATGGATCTCATCAGCAATCAAAGGTAGCTATAATTACAGCTATTTAGAATAATAATAAATTTGGCAGCTACAGGTCTGATATTAAACTTAATGATTTAATGTGGGCACGATGATGATGTAATTAATGCTAGAGGTGGTGTATTTAATGAGTGCATTACTCCACCAAGATCGTTATTGCATCATCCGAGTGCATCACACTAGTTAAATCACACCGTGCTATATAAGTGTGCTCTGACCAAAGTGACTTTCAACCAAGCTGATGCGTTGAAACTTGCACGATTGATGGTTCACGTGTTGTAGCGTGTTACAATGGCTCCGTGCCACAATGGCTTCGTGCAGCCTGCTGGAATGGCCATAGGGAGGCGCGCGCAACAATGGTTCGTTCATGTATACTCTATATAATGTACATATACGCGGTATGGATGGGAGGGACTGGGGGGTTGGGGATGGGTTGCCAATGGTTAGCAGGGTTAGTCTCTAGGGTTTGTCTATGATAGGGGGGAAATAATGTTTGGCAGCAGCGACAATAGCGGTGGTGTAGTGGTTGGGGCTCTTAATTGTGTGCGGAATAGAATGTAGTGGGTTCGAACTTCTCGCTTCATGCTTTGATTTTTTTTCACTTGTCAAAATTTTTAAGTTCTCGCGAGCCATTCTAACATGGAGCCAGTATATAGCATGCTGCACATGCATCTACACTCAAGCACTTGAAATTTGCTTAGTGTCTTCATGCAGTGTTCTGACTTGTTTAGACTAAGGACACACAAATTTGAATGCTAGTTTCTCGTCATCTCCCGTGACTGTTTCTACCTACCGCATCTGCCTTCATTATTGTGTTTGAAACACCAGCCACATGCACCTCTTTTTTGTTAATTATTTGAGTGGTTCCAGGAAACCACACCCTCAAAATTCCATAATTAACTAGAGCTCTCTAGAGCACAAAACCCTCGGCGCGTTGCATGGCATTAGCTGCACAAGCAGGCGATGACAATAAAATGTTATAGTAGCTTCCCTTTGCCCACTTTCAATGCTGCATGCAGAAAAGGGTCAAGGACCAACTGCATGAGGGCTGGGGGCGAGGCTAATGCGTTGTTCAAGGTATAATGGCTTACAGCAGCAATAACCTTGATGTGTTGTATCCATTTCCACACTCATGGCAGTCCCTACATGCATCAAGTCAGCTTCCAGCCTCCAGGAGTCCTTGAGGACAATGACCATAATATGCAAGCAAATGATCGACTGTCATGCCCACTGAGCTGCTGCCACGGTGCTCCAATCAGTGATGAGTTGTAGGATCTACAAGTATAGCTATAACCGTACAGTATAAAGGATCCGTCGAAGTTTGCCAGCGAACGGAAGAAGGCGGTGTCAACGATTATCCAGTACTGCGCATGCACTGAGGATTAGCATAGTAATACTTATAGACTGACCGTATATAGCGCATGACACACAATAATATATGTTCTATTTATACGTAGAGGCATACCAGCGGTAGCCTGGAAAAGTCAAGAAACTTAGAATCGGCAAATGACGCCAAAACTGGCGAACGAAGCGTTTTCGGCGAAATCCACACAAATCATACGTTTGGCCCGTCATAAGGAACCTTGCAACACCGAAAAATGGACTCGCAAACGAGGTATGTAGCAGCTAGCGTGGTAACAGACAGACAGACAGACAGACACACAGAACGACTACCGTAACCCTACGGCGCATGCGCCGAGGGTTAATAATGACTGTCCTCCCGCATAGAAATATAAAAGTGGGTGGACGAGAAACCATACAATAATGTAGCTAGTTTGATTGGACTAACATTTAACTATAGTCTACATTCAAACTATGCAATATCTATTTAATGCATACTTAGCTATTAGTATTGCAGCAATAATATTATGATTTAATGCATACCGTATAGCCGGAAATATTGGCGGGCATTAAATTTGGCGGTTGAGCCCCAAATCGCTATTAGAAGAATATTGGTGGATTTAAATTTGGCGGTTCGGTACGGCATCGCCATACGTATATATGCGAGTAGGAAATTTTGGCGGATTTTAATTTGGCGGTTGTAATATATACCGCCAAACCGCCAAATTTAATTCCCCGCCAAATTTTCCGGCTATACGGTAGTTGCTTTCAATGTATCTGATTGCATGGTTGAAAGTCACGTGACCTGAATATGACTAGTGCCTTTATCATATTGATACTTCAGAGTTGTCCGAAGCTTCAAGTGACGATTAAAGGGAGTAAGAAGGAAGTCAAGGGAGCTGAAGCAATCTATAACTACCTCACACAGTTGAATACACGAATACGACAGGTTCTTACAATTGACTCATAATATGTTAAATTAGGTATAGCCTCGCACTCCCAGGCAGTGATTAAAAACATGGGAGTGGCCTGGGGCCGGGAAGAGGCGGCTAACTAGCTATAGGTATAGGTGGGGTTGGTAAAAAAGGGTAAAAGTCCGGTCCCTACCGCTGTGATGCATGTGGCCATTGATACATACCTAGCTAGCTATAGCTAACACCCTGTTGCATGGGATCCAGGTTGGAGTTTGGGTATGAACACCACACTGACCAATTTGAGTGTAGTCTCACGCAGCCAGACTCTTACACCTCGGGAGGGGGAGGGAGAGAGTCTGGTAAAGTGCTATACATCGAGTTGTTCCAGCGCCTCGTACGAGGTGTGACCAATCAGATTGCATCTTTATGGCATTACATAGTTTGCGGTGGCGTATCCGACTATGGACGGACGAGATACTATTGTGCACGCGTGTTTATTTTCCGTTCACAATCGGATATACCACCACAAACCTAAGATGCAATCTGATTGGTCGCGCCTCGTACGAGGCGCTGGGATAACTCGATGTATAGCACTTTACCAGACTCTCTCCCTCCCCCTCCCGAGGTGTAAGAGTCTGGCTGCGCAAGACTAATTTGAGTGAGTGTCTGAATCAGAGTTAAGCTTTGTAAATCATAACTATGGCAACACTTCAAATTCTTAGACTAGTTTACCACCGCCACATGCATTAAATTAAACTTATATTAAGCTACACAAAGCATAGCTAGCTGTTATAATATAATTATGTTATGGTGATGATTTTAATGATGATTATACATTAATTTTCAGGCTGATCATGAACCACCTGTTGTTGTCCTTAAAGTCAATATTCCACTGCTTGCTGGGAGAGTGCCTCCAGGATGGACAGTGAGTCTGGTTGACAACCCAGGATTTGGAGAGGCCAAAGAACATGTTGTCCAGTTGGCTGATGCTTCCTTAGTGACTAGTTCTGCCTACATTTACCTCCTTCAGACAGAAAATATTGGTGGCACTGAGGCTAGAGATTTCTTTAAGGAACTATCTGCAAAAGACAAAAGTAACAGCTAGCAGCTAACCCATTTTGATTTTTCTTGGTAGCTATGTCTTATTTCTATACAGCTTCACTGAGCGATGGTCGGCTAGCAGTAGGTGTCACAAAATTTGATACTATCTATTCAAACAAATCAAGAAGGCGTGGTCGTAGAGCAGTCCCTACTACTGTTGAAAAGGTCAGGGAAAATTTGGTCACTAGCATAAATGAGGCAACTGATACTGTCATATCTGATGATACTATTATCCCCTTGTGTGGTGAGTGGGCTATGGCAGCCAGCAGGCTGGCTAGCTGTTTGATCAGTGATCCAACTGATGAGAAACAGGAGAGGTTGGAGGAAGCAGCCCAAGCCCTTGAGAATTATCCTCATCTCTCTCTGCCAGGAGGTCAAGAACAGAGTCCAAAAGATACTATTATGAGTCTACAGCCTATGGTTTTGATTGATCATTTAGAGAAAGCAAGTGGAGTAGCTGATCTGAAAGCGAGGTAATGTAATCCACGATAATTGAGTACAAGCCGGAGGCATATACTGTATACTTTCTAATATAGGCACCAATAAAATATAATTACAGATCATGCAGACGCCTCCAATTACAACCGAAAAATTCATGAGCAGGTCAAAGGGCGCCTAAATTAGGGAGGTGCCTAAAGGGGTGCAATTAGAATAATTCTGGGAAATTTTGCAAGCGCTAGCTATCGCTAAACGGTAGCTAATATTTAGTGGCGGTGGATATGATAGTGGAGAAAACAACAAAAATATGATGTTGTAGAGGTTCATTGCTATGTTCTTCGAATGATAAATGAGTTACTTAGCTTAGCATAGCAAAGATTTTCATCGAAAAATTAGACGTTTGGGTCTCGTGGACCTTTGTCAGCGATAACATACAATGCACGATGCAATGGCAAGAATGTTGAGCGGAAGTGGGTTATGATGTAAAGGTAATTAACTTACTGATAAATGGAATAAAGGAGAAGTTTGAAAACTGGAAAATGAGTAAGTTATTTATGGATGAATCTACATCTTTGTTGAAGTATTGGTGGAAATAGCAATTATTAAGCACATTGGCTTTGTCCCAGTTTGCCACATATGAAGAGCCATTGTGGATGAGTGTTGGAATGGCAGTTTCACGATTGGTCAAAATCTGGATAGCTTTCCAGAAGGCTTTAGAGTCTCAACATCTCAAAGATTAAAACATTCAACTTATTCTTGACAAGCGAATCATTACTGTAACAGTGACTCTGTTTCTCACAGCCCTATAATTTTGGAAGATTGCTTGCATTACTTTCCAAGGCAAATTTCTGCGTGATCTCACTATAGATTGTGGAATACATAGACAATTTCCAAAAGTTTCTTTTTCCACTTTTACCAGCGTCCTCTAGACCCCTAGTCTATAGCATCTAGAAGCTCACAGGCATGGTGATAATCTCCATGGGTGTATCACCAAATCTTGCGACTCCTGGTTTTGGGAGCAGATTTCCTTTGCCCTACAGAAATAGAGAGATACATGCCAAGGTGATCAGAATTCACTAGAAAAGAAATGGTTGCACTACTGAAAACACAGAAAGGCACAGATCAATGAATAGTTAAGTCAATGGCCTTTTCAGAAACGAAATGCGTGAGTTCAGACACAACCTGGCTTAGATTAGATGAAAAAGCCTGCAACTTTGGCAATAGTGGATGAGAAGTATTCAAAATATCGACATTTAAGTCACCAATAAGAATAGAATTATAATAGCTATAATAAAAATGTAACTTCTACGAACACAAAACTGTGAGTAAAGTATCAAATATGGAATGAAGTGAACTAGGGGGATGACAAAAGAGTAACCATTTATTCCAGGTCATCCGACCCTGAAATAACAAGAGAATGCGAGGAAGTATATGAACATAAATTTAAATGCCTCCACCCTGCCCTGTCAGTTGCGATCATGCACGTCGAACAATATCAAAGTTATGTAAATTCAGTTCATTATTGAAAGAGTTTCGTCCAACCATGTTTCAGTAATGCAAGTTATGTCAGGGTGATGGACAAGGCAGACAGCAATGAGTTCATCGAGTTTGGGTAACAGGCTCCTAGCATTATAGTACAGAATGCAGAATAATTAAAGCTGCAGGCTTGAATATTTTATTAGTGGGGTTTGGGCTTGGGTCTGGCAAAAGGAAGCACGTAACAATTCATTACCTGCATTGAGAAGTCACATTATATTGTTATCTGCTTTATAATATTTAATTTAGAATTAGTGGGAGGTTGGCCTTCTGGTTCTGGATTCAAATCACTATAGGCTAATAGTGGTTTTCTTGTTTGCAGTTGAACCTGAAACTGTCAAGTTTTTCAATTAAGGACTGTGTCTTCCCCTCATATCATAAACCACCAAGTTGTTGCATTATTCTCTCCATCTGTCTATATTTGTTTACAGAATTCATTATGTTGTTGGAAATGCTTGTGTGAAGGTATGGGCCACAAAAATCATTTCTGAGTTCCAAAACTATCTGAAAGCTGGAGAGAATGGAATAGAAGGAAGATGTGCGTATTTAGCAGATGCATCAGCAGGTATGTATAGGTGTACATACACAATGTTATAGGACAAAATTAATAATGATCATACTAATTTGACAGAAAAAGGAATGGACTTTCAAAATGCACAAGACCTGTACAATGAGATCTTATCATCCAGGGCAGATACCAATTAGCTAACAGAAAATTTATATAGCCCACAGAATAAGCTTGTATACTTTATGATGGGAACGGTATCTCATCGATGGATGTGAAAGTTTACTATAATTATGTTAATAGAAATCTAAACCTCAAGAAGAAGGAAGGATGAAAGTGAGGGACTTAGTGAAGGAGTTTAGAGATCAGTGCCAAGCTAGGATTGCTTCAAGAAATTTCAGCCCAGCAGATTTTGAAAATAGTATGGCAAAAAAAAAAGATTTGAATTGATGCTAAATTTTGTTCACAATAGGCATTCATGTGTTCTTGAATGATAGTGGTCCAAAGTTACAAAAGGTATTTGATTGTTCATGTGGGTTTTGGAATGTTCAATCTGTTTTAATGCAACACATTGAGTATATGGTTGAAGATATAATCAAACTCCGATCAAATGCAAGGCTGTTGTGCAAAATGGGTCCTGAAGAAGTAACTGAATCACGTAAGTTAATTTATAGCTGGCTAAATCATCTACAGGCAGCATAGCTCCATGGCCTCTAAGAACCGCCCATTAAATTAAGATTTGGTGGGGATGCAGGAGACCATATCTGCTGTGCTGTTCTAAATCTTGACACTTGACCTTTATACTTTATCCTTAACCTTTGGTCTTATTGCCCAGTGGAATTGAGTTATCACCTATGCCCTGGGTGTATATCAGCATCCCAGCCAGTGAATGCAAGCATTAACCAAACCAGCTCCTGCATCTGTTTCATCTCGAGAGGAGAGATACTGGCTATGTATATTATAGATATTAGCTATTCCTTATTGCGGCCCTTCTTGACTAGAAATGAAATTACATTTAGCTAGTTACTGAAGCAGCTGGCTCACTCAGTTTTACCATGCTTTCATTTATACTGTTTACTACGTGCATGTGTGTGCAGTGCCAGTAAAATTATATAGCAAAAATTAATAAGAACTGGGACAGAAGAAGTCAGCAGCAGTATAAGCCTCAAAGGCATAGAAATGATTTTCACTGTGGGGAGGTGGCTTTATGATAACTGCGTGCTAAGTGTCCGAAAATTATTTATCAGAACCATAAAATGCATTAAAATCAGCAATTCCTTCATGGCTGGGAATATTGGCTGTTACAGTATTATCTTAATTTATTACACATTTTTGGCTATACAACATTATTAGATTGATGGGCAACAATTATATTATTAACTCCATTAATGGGACATTAAAACATTATATTATATAGATCGAAGGGAAGCTACAACAAGTACAGCGTTGACTGCTCCAAACCTAGCAGATATCAAATTAAAAGTGAAAATTCCGTAAGATTGCTGCATAATGATTATCTTGCATTGTGATTATTGACTTTGTAAGCATATAGGATTGTCTCACTGCGTTGGTGGGAGAAAATTATCAAATTTTTTAGGTTAGGTTTATCTAATTACATCTTATTAATAATCTTTTTTAACAAGCTAGGAATCTGCGTGGTAATGTAATGAGTGAAACAGAACAAGAGAGCGATGATCATGAAGAGTCAGAAAGGGACGACAAAGTCAATGAAGACATCAGTGGTTTACCCGGATCATCCTTAAGCAACCAAACCAGTGCAATACCAAAAGAAAGAGGAGATGACTCAGATGAATCAGACAGTGCATGATTATGATGAAGAATGTGGCAAACATGCGAACGTATTCACAGGGGTCGATTTTGATGTGTCCACTAATCAACACCCATTAAATTCTGAATCAATAACAGAATCAGGGAGCATAACAAGTCACTGCAGTACCTCTACAGTTGAGGATGAATCTGATGGTACAGGAATATACTTAAGCAAGCAAGGCTCTTCTAATCGAATTAATTCTTACAGGTTAGCCAAGGTTTTGTGGCTATCTGCTAAAGATTTGCATATTATATTATGTAAGATGTATTCTACAATGACATCGTACATTGATGCAGGAAATGGACTCAAGAACTGGAGGATGCTATTTGTGAGCTTCAACAGAACATGGAAACAGAATGTGATAAATATTTTGAGGATATTATGCCAAAAGCCATCAAGGTACATAATTATTATTGTATCCTAGCTATTTTCATATCTCATTTTACAGGACATTAATAATTCTGTTACAGTAATGAAGTACGGCATTTGCATGCATGCCTAAAGGTTTGATATCTACCACTACAGAGTAGGTGCACATGCATCAAGTGTTACTTCCTTACTATTATTATGAAAACTTGACCACATCCTCAGTATGTATATAGCTGCATAATTCTAATGGTGCATGAGGTAAAAGGTTGTCAATAATATAGTACAAGCGGCTTAGCCACATCGATGCTGGCGCCTCAATCGCAGAGATGGAATCTGAGACCGACTCACAACCTCAATAGGGACAATTATGTTTAATTTCAATGCTTTAATCATAGGAGATGAACTTGATCATGACAGTGCAGTATACAGCTTCCGATCTTCAGATCATGGCGCTATATATAGCTATTTTTGTCCACGAGATTATGTCAGCCAAGAGAACACATGAAATTCGGCCAGTGGTACTTAGTAGCACTCAGCTTTTAGTATATTTGCTGGATACAGGTATCAGATACTTACCAATTTTCAAGTCTCAGAAAGGCTCCATTAAGGCCCTAAATTTCCCCATAGTTATCTCATAGGTTACACCATAGGTTTCATCATACAATACACCATAATTACCTCATAACCACAGAAAAGTACACTGTATATAGATTGCTACTGGAGGAGCTCAGTTAATAGACGGTAGAATAATAATAGTCTGCATCAAAGCCACAAATGGGAATGGATACGAGAGGCTTTAAGCAGTGTATAGGGGGATGTTATTATAATAGAAAGATGGAAAAGGCTTGGAGTAGGGCTTAAGTTCTGAGCCCCCCTACTTTTGAGCATTGAATAATAATATGATACGCAGAGAGAGAGCGTGATTCTTCAAAAGGCTGAGTCCAGTCAGTTAGCCACCACTGAAAATCAAAAACTGCCTTCAGCAGCTAGAAGGGAGCATAATAAATAAAAATAATAATGTGTAGCACTTAGAGCACTAATAACTCTGGAGCTTATCAAAAATGAATGATAATAAATATTATTATTAATGGTCATAATTAATACTAAATCATAATTTTTCAGTTCTTTTATAAAGATTACTCTCGGAAGACACATGATCGTTTGGAGGCCTTTGACAAGGATTTTAGTGGGCCCCTTGAACAAGAAAATCGACGACTAAAAGAGGTACTAATAATTAAAATTCTATTTAAACTGATCGGATAGAAAAATTAATTCATCAACTTGTGTAGCTAATGCGTGATATTAACTCCCTACAAAAGGAGTATTATGAGCTGCAAGCAAAACAGATTGATATCAAAAACCTTGTCCAACAGGTATTTGATGCATATTTAATTGAATTTGCAAACTCAGGTATTTCAAAGACATAATAGACAATAATTACAATTGTGAGCATTAATTTTTATTAGTGGCCTTGTGATAAATTAGTGTGACATAAGTATTATTATTGTGTAAATGCAAAGCATTTACCCTAGTGAACTAGTGATCTATTTTATAAAAAATAAATTACATTAATTATTTTTACAACATGATTATGTTGAACCCATTACACAATGATATCCTTTTTGTTATTAGGTAACTACATTTTACTTATATTCGGTGTTTAATAACAACAATTTCGATATTAGCCAATATCCATCGTTATACATAGGTGTAGGAAATGGGGAGGGGGGAATGGCAGCAAGTAGTGGCCCTGATATATAGTGTAAAAATGGGCGTGGTTTGAGGTGATGTGGGTGTGGTCAAAAAATTCAGACCCGCTACGCACACAACCCTATATTCCACCCCCACAACCTGTAGCATCTTCCTATGCCTAGTACATTATTATACTCTCTCTTACTGTCTATAGCTAATAGCAGAATTGTTTCTGCTGATCTTCTGGGGTGTCTCTATTCACTGGAATGGACTACTGGACTGGATTACTGGACTGGACTACTGGACTCGCCTTTGACACCAAAACAATAGCTAGAACGGCCATAGAGTTTGGTGTTTTAATAGATTAGTTGTGTCACTTTTATTGGTTGGTGAACTATGCACAGGTGGTGGAGAGCTATGGACAAACCAGGCAGTGGTGCAAACGTACTGATCTGAAACTGAACCGTCACTCAGGGGCAGATCTATAGAATTTTCAATTGATGGGGTTGTATATGCACACGGATATATGCAAATATGGAATCAGCTACACAGAATGTGTACAAAGTTAGCCACTATTTTGTGGGGAGAGACCTTGTCTTAGGAACTAATCCACACAGTTGTAGGAACTTATGGAAATTATCAGTTTATACCCAACACCTGCATTATAGTTTAGTCCCCAGTCTGTTAACTTAATTAACTGTAAATGTTTTATTTACATTAATAAATCTTTGTACCGGATACAGGACTGGCCAATGTGGAGTAGTTAGTACAAATCATCAGTAAACACGTCACGTCTGTGCCTGTGAGACTGGGGGCAGTATAGTTATCACCTCACCTATCTATTTACTGTCCCCTGTCGCGGAGGCACAGATGTATTTTGGCAAAATCAGAATGTAACCCCAGCATGCACCTCCCCCCTCTCCCCTGTCACTGGTCGCTACATATCAAAAATTAGTTTTTGCGGCGTTCTAAAACTCTGTTGCATCATGCAGTAATTCTAAAAAATGGCACATTAATTTAATCTGTGCATGGTGGATGATGAAAGGGAATTCACTACCACAACCTTGTTCAGGTGGCTTGTGCATGTCAATAATTATTATGCCAACATTTAGCTACGTAAACAAATTATTGTTCTGAATTTGTTCATAACCTATCTCGCCACCTCCACTGCTTGTGGATAGTTCACCAACAAGAGTGACAGGGCTGCTCTAAATACCCATAGTTGGCTCATACTATGGCTATTTTAATGATGCTTTTAGGGTCAAAGGTGAGTCCAGTAGTCCAGTCCAGTAATCCAGTCCAGTAGTCCAGTCCAGTGAATAGTGACACCCGATCTTCTGTTTAAAATTGACAATCAAACTAAAGAAAGGGTCTGGTGACTTTGGGCAAAAAGATTGGTCCAGTCAGTGACGACCCACAGAGGAATTTGTGTGTCCCAATCAGATCGCAGCTTTAGCCCTGTCATATGACTCGCTGGCCACAGGGCCCATTGCCTGCTGTAGCTACAAATTTGAATCACCTAGCTACACAGCCTTACTGAGCAATCAAATCTAGGGTTATTTTAAGAACACCCATGTCGGCACTAGCTCAGAGCCGGCCAAACCTAAAAGAAAATGATCCAAAGCTACCAGACCCTTTCCCCTCATTTTAATGGTGCATGGGGTCTGGGGACAAGCTTAGACTAAGTCATAGACCCTGACTAGAGCTCATAAAAGCTATAGCTATATGTCGAAGATTGATTGTTGACACACCTGTCCTGTCAATCAGTTTGTTGCTGTTGCACGGTCTTGCTACCTTTGCAAAGAGGAAAGACAAGATTAATTTTAAGTGAGGTGACACACATACATTTACTCAAAATTGCATACCAAGCGGTAAATAGAATGGAAATACACAGGGATTACACACTTTAGTACACTACATGACATTGTACATCTACTGAGCTCGAGATGAGTGTTTAAGATAATTTAATTTTAATTAGTACTTAGTTCCATATTAGAGTAACTTTGTTATTATTTACTTAGTGCACACAACACAGGAGAGGGCTCTGTCATTCTCATAAGGTGGACAATCAAATCCATGACAGGTGGATGCCACATAGTAAATCACAGCACCATTTTCATTGCCAGTGCTACCCATATTCTCTGAATTGATATCCACACAATTATACGAAGACCGATAATGCCCCTCGTGCTCTGTTGTCAAGTACCCGTAATATTCACGAGTCCAGCCAGTCGGACAATTTATTTTAGCAGGGATCACATTCACTGTGCTTCTGGTCGGAACGTAGCATGAAGCACAGGGTACATTGTGATTAGCAAGGTTAGCAAGTGGACTTGAGCGGAAAAATTCATATTCGGTTCCAAACATTCGGGGAATTCCTCCTAAGGTGGTACCTATTCTAGATGTACCGCTGAGGTATTCTGGAGTTTCTGGCAGACAAAGTATCTCACCACCACCTCCTTGTATGTTGTAGAATGTCCCACCTGCTCTTCCAGCATACAACATTTCAGTTCCAGGGGTTTGTGGGCAAGTGGGCTTCCCCCATCGGATGTATGTCGCACCAGTTGTGTCTATGGGTAGGAAAGGATCATCAATTGCAAGGAATAATAACTCTACTATAGTGATTATAGTCACAAAAATTAATATTACTATGGATTATAGCTGCAATTGTACTTTCAGTCTGTAATCGGTACTCTTAATTACTTCAGCCTAGCTAGGGCAAAATTAATTATGTAACTATTACAGAGGTCTCACTGACTTACAGTTAGCTTCAGCGACGGCTCTTGCAACCTTCATTTCGATGTACCTGTCGAGGGCTTGAACACTGTTGAATATTATTGACAGTTGCATCCTTCACCACATGTGTCAGAGCTGGTATCTTGTGCAGATACGTATGGAAGCCGAGAAGGGCAATTTCCTTCGATTCCGCAACCCGCAACCCGCATCCCGCACCTTGCGGGATGCGGGATGCGGGATGCGGAGCTCCGCATCCCGCATCCCGCATCCCGCATCCCGCAAAGTAAACTTTTATGTAATACTCTGTGAGTGTCCAGCTATAACGTATGGCGGATAGCTATAGCTGGTTAAATTTATCGATGAGAGCTACTGTTTTGTGCTGGAGCTATAAATGTAATAAAAGCTATAAAAGTTAACCTTGCATGCGGGATGCGGGATGCGGGATGCGGGATGCGGAGCTCCGCATCCCGCATCCCGCAAGGTTAACTTTTATATAATACTCTGTGAGTGTCCAGCTGTAACGTATGGCGGATAGCTATAGCTGGTTAAATTTATCGATGAGAGCTACGGTTTTGTGCTGGAGCTACGAAGGTCCATTAATAATATTAGTGGCGATTAATGCCTCTATAGCATTAAGTATTGTCACGATACAGGACGGCCATTCAGAGGGGCGTGGCTAAAAGATCGTGAAGGCACAGCTAACTTTTCAGTGCTAGAATAGCACATGAAAGTGATCGATAATCACTACTATAGCTAGCTATAGCTATCATCCAGCAGACGGCTGTGCCGTCTGTATCGGCGATTACGTCATCTGTTTATCGTTGGCACAGCACCACGCCCTTGGCTTATTAATTACTATTAGCTACGACCGTCTAAAGTTTATACTCCTGAAGTCAGACATATAATATACACTAGCTACGTAGCTCGAGCTTGAGTGCGGGATGCGGGATGCGGGATGCGGGATGCGGGCTCCGCATCCCGCATCCCGCATCCCGCAACCCGCATCCCGCATCCCGCATCCCGCATCCCGCATCCCGCAGCTCGAGCTAGCTAGTGTGACTTCAGGAGTATAATTTTCAGACGGTCATATTGCTGTAGCTAGCTATAAGCTAGTGGTTGGGCTGACAGCAAGTATATAGGCTTAGTAGCTAATAGTAATTAATAAGCCAAGGGCGTGGTGCTGTGCCAACGATAAACAGATGACGTAATCGCCGATACAGACCTCTGGTCAGGGCAGAAAGCATAGACTAGACACCTCAAGTAGCTACGCCGTCTGCTGGATGATAGCTTTATAGTAGTGATTATCGATCATACACTTTCATGTAGATTCTAGCACTGAAAAGTTAGCTGTGCCTTCACGATCTTTTAGCCACGCCCCTCTGAATGGCCGTCGTGACAATACTTAATGCTATAGAGGCATTAATCGCCACTAATATTATTAATGGACCTTCGTAGCTCCAGCACAAAACCGTAGCTCTCATCAATAAATTTGACCAGCTATAGCTATCCGCCATACGTTATAGCTGGACACTCACAGAGTATTATATAAAAGTTTACTTTGCGGGATGCGGGATGCGGGATGCGGGATGCGGAGCTCCGCATCCCGCATCCCGCATCCCGCATGCAAGGTTAACTTTTATAGCTTTTATTACATTTATAGCTCCAGCACAAAACAGTAGCTCTCATCGATAAATTTAACCAGCTATAGCTATCCGCCATACGTTATAGCTGGACACTCACAGAGCATTATATAAAAGTTAACTTTGCGGGATGCGGGATGCGGGATGCGGGATGCGGAGCTCCGCATCCCGCATCCCGCATCCCGCAAGGTGCGGGATGCGGGTTGCGGGTTGCGGAATCGAACGAAATTGCCCTTCTCGGCTTCCATAGATACGCTTCCCAGAAAAATGAGCACCACAGTACTGTATACCAGTTTAAAAGTACACATTCTGTTTCTGTGACTTTTCGTGCGATAGTACACTATTAGCTATTATGCATAGTAGTTTGTTCTAGTAACAGTATAATGTGCTATTTATATATGCGTGTAAGTGCACCACAGATCCTCCCACTTTGTGCCAGCTCACATAAACAAAGGATGGAGGCGTGTCACAATAATGAATAATACATAATAATTATTATTGTGCAATATCTGCCAGTCCGCACCATGAATTGACTATGTGCATATATCCAATCACCAACATTATTAATGATTAATCATAAGCTCTACACTAAATTTGCATAAAGTCCATATCTGGCAATTGTCCATGGCCAGGACATTTAGCTATAGCTATAATGTTCATGATATTGTTTAGATCACTGAACCACATCAGTTGATAAATTTGTCGAGAATTAGCTAACTGTCATAAGTATGTGCATGCGCTTAAGTGTGCGGTTACGTTAGAAGATGAATAATGAAGTCCAGTTGAAGTTGACAGAAACACGTCACGTAGCCTAATAATATTATTTGGTGTCCAATGATAGCAAAGGAACTAGAACTAAGTGCAAATGTCTGGTATTTGCATAAATCAGGTGGATGAACATTTTTGTCGACATCTCTAGCTCACACATGAAGATTAAATTTTGGTTATGCATACATGCATCAGTATATATTATATTTGACCAGAGCTATCAGTTAGCGCATGATTCTTAGAATGGTGATCATAATAATATCTATATACCCATACAGAAGCTTCTAGCAAGATCTTGTAAGAATCTTACACAATTCATGCAAGTTGTATCTTGCACCTACTTACCCTCAGAAATCTTGCAAGATTTTGCAGGATTTATGTATGGGCATCAAGAATCTTGCATTCTACAGCAAAATCTTGCAGTTAGATGACTTCAAAAATAAAGATGCAAGATTTCTTGCAAGACGTGTTAGGCATCTCACAAAATTTAATACTATGATTATTATACGTAGTAGCATGATGACGATCTTTACCAAAAGATCGTATCCCGGGGCTCATTAGTATGGGCGACCCTTACCCATTAACGTTGTATAGTAGCATATAGCAACACATCATTTCATCATCATCATCATAATCATGAATAATATTATAGTAATAGCAATAATTAACATTCTTGTAGTAAGTGAAGTAAAGAGTATACTCTTGGTGAAGTCCACACCAAATTTTTGACATCATAGAATCCTACAATGCATGTAGTAGACGTAAATGAAATTGGCTATGTCTCTCTCGCTCTCTCTCTCACACACACACACACACACACACACACACAGAGTACATACACATGTCATGGATTATGGATAGGTCATCCTAATTCTTAATAATTATGATACCCTGGTCCTTTGCTTTGGCGTGGATCATTGCTCCAGGGTGCTACTTCTAGCCTCGGGCCTAGCACGAGAACAATCCCACTACAGCAGAGACAGTGACTGCAGGGGCATGGCACTAGCCAACTGAGGAAAGGCCGTGACTCCACACAGGCCACAGCCACATTCCCACCGACAATGGTCATGTCCACCCCAGCATGAGGCCAGGCCCCTATTTACAGTTGGGTTCGGGCTTAAGCAACTTAACAACTGCACCAAGTCCTCCCCCCCCCCCCCCCCCCATACACACACACAACAGTCACATCCCTTACCATAACAAATTGAGAAATCAAGTGGCTGAGCCTTAATCAATCTTGTCTCAGGACACCAATACCATGATCCTCACAAGCGTAATGCGTAATACTGTTATCTCAATCTCGTGGTACCTACAAGTAACAACATCAGATCAAAATAAATAAATCTTATCTTAAGTTGTGATACAATTAGCATACTGCTAAGTCGACCGACCAGTACTAGTGTGTCTCTGTATGTACGTAGCTGACCAGTGTAACTGCTGATGAACAGCTAAGTCGACTGACCAGTGTGTCATGTCCGTAACTAAACAGTGTAACTGCTGATAAACAGCTAAGTCGACTGACCAGTGTGTCATGTCCGTAACTGAACAGTGTAACTGCTGATAAGCAGCTAAGTCGACTGACCAGTGTGTCTCTGTATGTCCGTAACTGAACAGTGTAACTGCTGATAAACAGCTAAGTCGACTGACCAGTGTGTCATGTCCGTAACTGAACAGTGTAACTGCTGATAAACAGCTAAGTCGACTGAACAGTGTGTCATGTCCGTAACTGAACAGTGTAACTGCTGATAAACAGCTAAGTCGACTGAACAGTGTGTCATGTCCGTAACTGAACAGTGTAACTGCTGATAAACAGCTAAGTCGACTGAACAGTGTGTCATGTCCGTAACTGAACAGTGTAACTGCTGATAAACAGCTAAGTCGACTGAACAGTGTGTCATGTCCGTAACTGAACAGTGTAACTGCTGATAAACAGCTAAGTCGACTGACCAGTGTGTCTCTGTATGTCCGTAACTGAACAGTGTAACTACTGATAAACAGCTAACCAGTGTGTCTCTGTATGTACGTAACTGAACAGTGTAACTGCTGATAAACAGCTAACCAGTGTGTCTCTGTATGTACGTAACTGAACAGTGTAACTGCTGATAAACAGCTAAGTCGACTGAACAGTGTGTCATGTCCGTAACTGAACAGTGTAACTGCTGATAAACAGCTAAGTCGACTGACCAGTGTGTCTCTGTATGTCCGTAACTGAACAGTGTAACTGCTGATAAACAGCTAAGTCGACTGACCAGTGTATCTCTGTATGTCCGTAACTGAACAGTGTAACTGCTGATAAACAGCTAAGTCGACTGACCAGTGTGTCTCTGTATGTACGTAACTGAACAGTGTAACTGCAGATAAACAGCTAAGTCGACTGAACAGTGTGTCATGTCCGTAACTGAACAGTGTAACTGCTGATAAACAGCTAAGTCGACTGACCAGTGTGTCTCTGTATGTCCGTAACTGAACAGTGTAACTGCTGATAAACAGCTAAGTCGACTGACCAGTGTGTCTCTGTATGTCCGTAACTGAACAGTGTAACTGCTGATAAACAGCTAAGTCGACTGACCAGTGTGTCTCTGTATGTACGTAACTGAACAGTGTAACTGCAGATAAACAGCTAAGTCGACTGAACAGTGTGTCATGTCCGTAACTGAACAGTGTAACTGCTGATAAACAGCTAAGTCGACTGACCAGTGTGTCATGTCCGTAACTGAACAGTGTAACTGCTGATAAACAGCTAAGTCGACTGAACAGTGTGTTATGTCCGTAACTGACCAGTGTAACTGCTGATAAACAGCTAAGTCGACTGACCAGTGTGTCTCTGTATGTCCGTAACTGAACAGTGTAACTGCTGATAAACAGCTAACCAGTGTGTCTCTGTATGTACGTAACTGAACAGTGTAACTGCTGATAAACAGCTAAGTCGACTGAACAGTGTGTCATGTCCGTAACTGAACAGTGTAACTGCTGATAAACAGCTAAGTCGACTGAACAGTGTGTCATGTCTGTAACTGAACAGTGTAACTGCTGATAAACAGCTAAGTCGACTGAACAGTGTGTCATGTCCGCAACTGAACAGTGTAACTGCTGATAAACAGCTAAGTCGACTGACCAGTGTGTCTCTGTATGTCCGTAACTGAACAGTGTAACTGCTGATAAACAGCTAAGTCGACTGACCAGTGTGTCTCTGTATGTACGTAACTGACCAGTGTATTAAACGCTGGTCCCAGGCTGCTACGAAGTTTAGCCAGAGTGATTGTTTATTGTATTTACTCCCTGCAGTCACAACTTATCTGTCTTAAAAAGATTTCCATTCTGAAGATATAATAAACTTTCTATAGCATCTAGTTCAGATACCTGACAGAGAAGGAGAGAGAGATATAGATCTATAATATTTATATGTACATGTATTATTATTATTAGTGCCTGTATTTACCGAAAGGAGGTGTGGTCAACTCGATCTAGTTCGAAGGAGTGTATCTCTAAGAGGACACGGGTCGTTTGTCATCGTTCAGTTTGCAGGCTCTTCTCCTGGTGAGCATCAAAGACAAGAATGAACACGAAGTCAGCTCTGCTCGAGCGAATGCTCGCACTAGTATCCCGCCACGACCGCGCTCTGCTTGCATTTGATTGGTCGTTTCAAGTCACATGATGCGCGGGCCGCCGTATCGCAGCTGAGTTTCAGTCAGAGTTTCAGTTGCCTGCAGCTGCACAGAAGAGCGAACTCTCACTGGGTATGAACTAAAGAAATAAAGAAATTTTCTACAGAAGCTCTATTGAAGAGTTACAGTTCGAGTCAGAAGAAGGTCTGGCAGAGTTTTGAACTTAATTGGTATGATATTTGATATGTATGGGAGAGCATAGCTAAAGGTGCTAGCCGCTATCTAATACCAGGGGCAATCCACTTTAATTTTGTCAACTTTTGCTGCACCTATTCTACATTGACGGTAAATACCTCTTTCCTTCATAATTCAGTTCTGAAAGAGAGGGTAGCCACCAGACTGAGGACACTATAAGAGCTAGCTATGCAATTCTGGACAAACACAATGTCATGACAGTTGGACTTTTCTGCTGCATTTTAAGGTAATTTTGAATAATATAAAATTTCTAGTATTTATCATATTTGGAGGGGCCAGGTGGTGAGTAGCCTCGTCCCCAGGCCTTCTGAGGAAAGGAAGACCTGCTAATATCCACTGCATGTGCATGCACTACGTTTTCCATATATCTAATTTACTGTAAAATTAAAGTGTCCGTAAACTAATTCCTACCACGTGCTAACAAGTGAAACGGTCCATTTGTCTAAAGAATACAGAATGACCTCCTGACCTTTGTACTAGCGACTGTGGTGCTGTTCAGGCCTTTCCTTCCCCCCCCCCCCCCCCCCCCCCCCCACCCCCAGAAGGCCTGGGAAGGAGATTAGGTGGTGAGGGGCATCCCACTTTATTTATTATTTTGCTTCCGGAGCAAATTCCTTCACTTGCCCAATGTTTTCCTGCAGTCTTATTTGCAGTCTATACCTGGTATGTGTTTCATGTGCATCCTGCTGTTGCTTGCAAAGTGCAAGTGAACACTCTTTGAACAATAGATCATTGCAGTGAATGGTGACAATGACTCTCACTTGTGTGCATGAGCAGAAAGTACTGTATAGCGGGAAACTTTCGAGGGAGAAAACTTTCACGAATTTCGCGATTTTTCAGCCATCCGCGAAAGTTTTCTCCACGAAATTCTAGGCATGCCACACCCATTATGCTACCATTCCACAAAAGTTTTCTCCGTGAAAAGCTCCTTTCTACCGATCCGCGAAAGTTTTTTCCCTCAAAAATTTCCCGCTATATGGTATGTGGTCGGCTAGAGCTGTGGTTGATAGTTACAGGTGTGCATGACCAACGCTAAATGCCTTAGTGGCCAGTCAACCCTCAGCTTCTCCTCCCCCTCTAGATTCAATGTAAATTCAATTACTATTATTGTATATTGAACTTTGACCCGTAATACAAACATATGGGAAATGCGTGGGCGGAAACACGTATGATAATTTTCCATATCAGTCGTGTTCGTCACATGCAAAATCCGTATCAGTCATGTTCGTCACATGATCGCCATATATACAGTGTTGAAACGTTGAACAATGGTTGAACGTTGAGCGCCAGAGAAGAAAGTAAGTTGCTGCTATATCAGTCATTTTTGTTGCCCGAGTTAGATAAATGAGCCACGGTGCCGCTGCCCTTACCTTACTTAGCTATACGCCTTAGTCTTCGGTGCCTGAAATGACGGCGGCCATCGCCAAAACGTAGCAGTCCCTTCTTAGCTTTGCCGCTTGAGCTACTAAAGCTCCATTACAGAATAGGCTTCTTAAATATACGATAAATACCTTATTGCCATAGTAGAACGACGATACCTCGGAAATACCACTCGTTCATTGCCTTTTGCATTGTTACTCGTGCTTCGCACTCGTAACAATACGCGGCAATGAACTCGTGATATTTCCCGGTATCGTCGTTCTACTATGGCAATAAGTATATATTATTGTGTTGCTTATAGGACCACTAATCAATTTATGCTTTAACTTTGTGCATGCATGTCACACCTCCTCCCACACCCACCCCCTCAGGCAGCCCATTGTCCCGTTCCCCCCCCCCCCCCCCCCCCCCCCCCCCCCCCAAATTTCAGACTAGATAAAATCATGAGTATTTCAAGCTCAATTTTGCCATGTTTGATGGTTTGGTTGCCGTTACAACTCAGCTACTAGTAGGGCCCTACATATCCATTGTAGCATATTAGATAATTATATGCACAGCTAGCTTTACCCTTATAATAGCTTTGGATGCCTCAACCACTCTCCAAGACCTATGGACCTATCATTACTATAATCGTAGACTAGCCTTGTACCCAGGCCTGGCAGGAGGAAGAAAGAGGGCTTGGTACTTATTGCATGCGCATGTGCCAACTACCCCAAGAAAACTTGGGGTGCCGCAAACAACTGTATGCTTTTTCGCTCTCCTCCCGTGCGTAGGGTACGAAGCGATGTCACATTGGTGTAGCTTTGTACCCTATAGGCCGCAGCAAGAGGGCAATAAAGCATACATAGTACCCCAAGTTTTCTTGGGGTAGTTGGCGCATGGGTGTGCATTAGGTACCAGGTCCTTTCTCCTCCCCCTCAAAGTGCCTGGGTTCAACGCTAGTCATAAACCTAACAGAAGAGGTATAGGATACGACACAGAATTTCTATTCAGTTCAGCCGTTAAATAATTATAGGAATTAACATTTTCATAGCACAATATACAATAGGTGATATTTCTACTTTTCTTGAAGTGTTGTGTTATGTATCCCAGCATTCATCCCTGCACGCATGCACCTTACATATTAAAGCATACCTCGATGAAACACAATGTCATAATAATAAATTAAATAATATAATCATCTGATAATATTATTATTGTGTTATTATTCAGGTAGCTGATCTGGAGAACAAGCACCTTGAACCCCACAAGAATTTTCTGATAAACACTGGCTACCTGATTGTCTACTATAAACATATCAGTGACCACAAATGCACATTATAATAATTATTATTATTGTAGTGTGTATGTGATCTTAACTCTTATTATTGTGTAGAATAATCGTAGACTGAAAGGATGTGGGTGGAGCAACTGGTTTCCATAGCAACAATCCATGTGCATGCAGTATAGTAGTCATGCAAGATTATCTTGCAAGATTCCTGTAGAAATCTTGCATGAATATTGTAAGATTCTTGCATGCAAGATTAATGTCTTGCATGGCTGCAAGGCTTGCAAGAGGTCTTGCAAGCCAGTGCTTGTAAGATTCTTGCAAGTTCTTGTAAGATTGTGGCCATTTCTCTTGCAATTTGCAAGATTTTTGAGCAAGCATACAAGATTTTCAGGCAAGATGTGTAAGATTTTGCTGCAAGCCTGATATGCAAGGTTCTTGCAAGAAGCTAATGTATGGGATAATAGCTCTCTCCATTCCAGGACCTGAGTCTGAGATACGTACAGGCATCTGATTATATATATGCAGTGGCTGATAGCTATTCGATTGCTTACTCTACATACTCTCTTATTAGTACATAGTTATTATTATGATAGCTAAAGTCTCTAATTTACTGCACTGAGGGTTGTGTTTATAATATTATAGTCTACTATGGAACACCCCTGGGTGATGATGCTGTCACCTGTGACACTGATCAGCTAGGTGCTCTAGCCATCAGGCCCAACTCATCAAAGTTAATAATCATAAGCTCTAGCATTTTTATACATGTACAAGCCCCATGGCAAGTTATTTTTTACGATTTTGAGGAAGCTGTTTGGGATTGATTATGGGCTTCCGGTGGCCAGTCAATACTTGATTAAGAATGGTTGGTAGTGCTATTTTGGGCGTGGCGCACAGCAAGAAAGACTTGAGTGCACAAGAGTTCCATGGCTTGTACACTGAGAGTTTCCAACCAGTTTCCAAGTTTGGGAAATGAACTCAGTGTGCAAGCTTGGACACTCAGGAAGTTAATGTTATCTTACATTTGTGGTTGATTGTACACTGAGTTCATTTCCCAAGTTTGGAAACTGCTTGGAAACTTCAAGTGAACAATGAGTGTAACACTTGTGCACTGCAGTCGTTCATGCAGTGGCGTGATCTTGAAGTTCCTTCTGGTTCGGATTCTGATCCATCGGAAAGTTTAATGGACAAGTATACGGCTCTAGCCGCCACACCCCTGAGACATAGGAGATAGATATGCGGATGCACTCCCCGGTATACGAGATTGATTATTGTGTATACATATGTACCCATGTAATATTATGTATGCGCACGTGTGTAATCATACGATGCAGGAAAAACATCATTTCCGTTTCGACATTATAGCTAAACAGGAGATCTTAGTGGAGACTGAAGATTACAAGTCATTATAGGAATGGAAATACAGAGGGATTACACACTTTACTACACTATATTATGACATTGTATATTATTATCTGGTTATTAAGGTTAGAGGTATTATAATATTTAGTTCCACATACATAATATAATATTATTACTGTCAATAATGAGACAGTAGTCTATCACGATGTATAATATAATGTAGTCTATTTTGTACACACAACACAGGAGAGGGCTCTGTCGTTCTCATAAGGTGGACAATCAAATCCATGACAAGTGGACGCCACATAGTAAATCACAGCACCATTTTCATTCCCAGTGCTACCCATATTCTCTGAATTGATATCCACACAATTATACGAAGACCGATAATGGCCCTCGTGCTCTGTTGTCAAGTACCCGTAATATTCACGAGTCCAGCCAGTCGGACAATTTATTTTGGCAGGGATCATATTCACTGTGCCTCTGGTCGGAACGTAGCATGAAGCACAGGGTACATTGTGATTAGCAAGGTTAGCAAGTGGACTTGTGCCGAAAAATTCATATTCGGTTCCAAACATTCTGGGAATTCCTCCTAAGGTGGTACCGATTCTAGATGTACCGTTGAGGTATTCAGGAGTTTCTGGCAGACAAAGTATCTCAGCACCACCACCTCGTATGTTATAGAATGTTCCACCTGCTCTTCCAGCATACAACATTTCAGTTCCAGGGGTTTGTGGGCAAGTGGGCTTCCCCCATCGGATGTACGTCACACCAGTCGTGTCTGTGGGTAGGAAAGGATCATCAAAGAATAATAATAGTATAGTGAATGCAGTCACAATGCATTACTCCCATTGGCAAGAGTACAGATTTACAGCTGTAATATTTATTGTACCCTCACTCTGTAGTCAGTAGCTACTCTTGCTTTAGCCTAGGGCAAATTACACAACTATTTTAGCGGTCTCAAACTTACAGTTCGCTCTAGCGACAGCTCTTGCAACCTTCATTTCGATGTACCTGTCGAGGACTTGAATATTATTGAATTGACAGTTGCATCCTTCACCACATGTGTCTGAGCTGGTATCTTGTGCAGATATGCTTCCCAGAAAAGCAAGTACCACAGCAAAGTATACCAGTTTAAAATCATACATTCTGTTTCTGTGACTTGGTACTACCTTTTGTGCGATAATACAAAGAATGCTATTCACTATTGTGCACAGTAGTTCGTTCTAGTGTGCTGTGCAAAACACACCGCAGATCCTCCCACTTTGTGCAAATTCGCGTAAACAAAGGACGGGGGTGTATCATAATGAATATTGTTGTTATTAATGCAACGTCATATGGCATTGCGCATATCTGCTGTATAGTCCACACCATGAATTGACCATGCAATCACTAATAATGATTAATCTTAGATTCTATAAATAAAATTCGTACTGGCGATGATTAGGGGTAGGCAATTATTAAACTTTGAGCATGTATAATAGGTGTGCATGCTTGAGAATTATTATGCTAGCATTGTGGGCATCAAATGGCATAATTAAATTTTCGAGAATTTGAGGGCATAACATGCGTAAAATTAATTGATTTTTGGTCACAATGCGTGCACTACGTATATAATAATTATGGACTGGTAATACACTATACGTCAAATATCTGGTACCCACGCATTTTTCACTGAATGGCCACACTCAATGATAATGTAACTGAGTTTCATATTGGTTTCTGTTCAACTTGAGCATAATGGACAATGTATTGGGAACGATAGGTACACATCTTACAGTCAATTAATTTTAATCAGATGAGATAATTTATTTAAATCATTATACAATAGAGAGAGATGATGCCAGAGTATACCTTTTATGGTAGCTAATTGCTAACAGATTTCTGTATGGACAATGTATGGATTAGGTAATGAATAGGTAGCAGCCGAAGGGTTTGGGTTAGAATAATTAGTAATGATAATCACAAATGTGAATTATATTAATTTATTATACCATAACATCACAGTGACTCTGGTGTTGCAGTACAACAGTACAGCACCTACAGCTGCAATGTACACACATGGCTCCTTAATTGCACATCATCTGTGACATGCACTATACTGATGGATGATGTGACCGTCCACGAGAAAACCATGCATAATGCGCTGGATATCAATCTGAGATACAGGCCAATTTAGTCATCTTAGTATGGTGATAACTATCGATTTTCACTTTTTTGTATGGATCGATAGAGGAATCATTCCTCTACACAACAATCTGCTTCGTAGCTTCTAGAACGCTATACTCACTGAGTTATGGCTCGAAGAAGTCGGCCGTGTAGCTAACATTGGCCGTCCATGATACGGAGCCGTTGCCATAGTTGCAGGTAGGCAAGCACGGCAGCTGCACAGAAAAAACTCTCCAGCCACTTCTTTCTTCGAATTTTTGTACTAACGATCTTTAGACACGCTTGTCTTCTTGTTCTTTTCCATCGAAACGTTGGCTGCTGCTCTCGTTCGAGCGTTTTGGCAGCCAGCTAGCTCGTTGACTTTGTGGGCGGGGCCACGTATTTACCATAAACGGCGAGTATACGGACTTCCGCGTGCAACGTAGTTCATTGCAATTTTTTGCAATACTCGAGTACGGGCGATCCGGGTACATTTTTGCTCATATCTCCATGACTACACGGGCTAGAGACTTCAAAATTGCTGGAGCAATAGTTCAAAGGTTGTAGTTGGTAATGGTGGCCTTAACTCAAAATTTTTTTTCCAGCGCATTACCCATACAGAAGCTTCTAGCAAGATCTTGTAAGAATCTTACACAATTCATGCAAGTTGTATCTTGCACCTACTTACCCTCAGAAATCTTGCAAGATTTTGCAGGATTTATGTATGGGCATCAAGAATCTTGCATTCTACAGCAAAATCTTGCAGTTAGATGACTTCAAAAATAAAGATGCAAGATTTCTTGCAAGAAAGTGCTTGGCGTCTTGCAAGACGTGTTAGGCATCTCACAAAATTTTGATTATTATACGTAGTAGCATGATGACGATCTTTACCAAAAGATCGTATATCCCGGGGCTCATTAGTATGGGCGACCCTTACCCATTAACGTTATATAGTACTAGTAGCATATAGCAACACATCATTTCATCATCATAATCATAATCATGAATAATATTATAGTAATAGCAATAATTAACATTCTTGTAGTAAGTGAAGTAAAGAGTATACTCTTGGTGAAGTCCACACCAAACTTTTGACATCATAGAATCCTACAATGCATGTAGTAGACGTAAATGAAATTGGCTATGTCTCTCTCGCTCACACACACACACACACACACACACACACACACACACACACACAGAGTACATACACATGTCATGGATTATGGATGGGCCATCCTAATTCTTAATAATTATGATACCCTGGTCCTTTGCTTTGGCGTGGATCATTGCTCCAGGGTGCTACTTCTAGCCTCAGGCCTAGCACGAGAACAATCCCACTACAGCAGAGACAGTGACTGCAGGGGCATGGCACTTGCCAACTGAGGAAAGGCCGTGACTCCACACAGGCCACAGCCACATTCCCACCGACAATGGTCATGTCCACCCCAGCACAAGGCCAGGCCCCTATTTACAGTTGGGTTTGGGCTTAAGCAACTTAACAACTGCACCAAGTCCTCCCCCCCCCCATACACACACACAACAGTCACATCCCTTACCATAACAAATTGAGAAATCAAGTGGCTGAGCCTTAATCAATCTTGTCTCAGGACACCAATACCATGATCCTCACAAGCGTAATGCGTAATATTGTTCTCTCAATCTCGTGGTACCTACAAGTAACAACATCAGATCAAAATAAATAAATCTTATCTTAAGTTGTGATACAATTAGCATACTGCTAAGTCGACCGACCAGTACTAGTGTGTCTCTGTATGTACGTAGCTGACCAGTGTAACTGCTGATGAACAGCTAAGTCGACTGACCAGTGTGTCATGTCCGTAACTGAACAGTATAACTGCTGATAAACAGCTAAGTCGACTGAACAGTGTGTCATGTCCGTAACTGAACAGTGTAACTGCTGATAAACAGCTAAGTCGACTGAACAGTGTGTCATGTCCGTAACTGAACAGTGTAACTGCTGATAAACAGCTAAGTCGACTGACCAGTGTGTCATGTCCGTAACTGAACAGTGTAACTGCTGATAAACAGCTAAGTCGACTGAACAGTGTGTCATGTCCGTAACTGAACAGTGTAACTGCTGATAAACAGCTAAGTCGACTGAACAGTGTGTCATGTCCGTAACTGACCAGTGTAACTGCTGATAAACAGCTAAGTCAACTGAACAGTGTGTCATGTCCGTAACTGACCAGTGTAACTGCTGATAAACAGCTAAGTCGACTGACCAGTGTGTCATGTCCGTAACTGAACAGTGTAACTGCTGATAAACAGCTAACCAGTGTGTCTCTGTATGTACGTAACTGAACAGTGTAACTGCTGATAAACAGCTAAGTCGACTGACCAGTGTGTCTCTGTATGTACGTAACTGAACAGTGTAACTGCTGATAAACAGCTAAGTCGACTGAACAGTGTGTCATGTCCGTAACTGAACAGTGTAACTGCTGATAAACAGCTAAGTCGACTGACCAGTGTGTCTCTGTATGTCCGTAACTGAACAGTGTAACTGCTGATAAACAGCTAAGTCGACTGACCAGTGTGTCATGTCCGTAACTGAACAGTGTAACTGCTGATAAACAGCTAAGTCGACTGACCAGTGCGTCTCTGTATGTACGTAACTGAACAGTGTAACTGCTGATAAACAGCTAAGTCGACTGAACAGTGTGTCATGTCCGTAACTGAACAGTGTAACTGCTGATAAACAGCTAAGTCGACTGACCAGTGTGTCTCTGTATGTCCGTAACTGAACAGTGTAACTGCTGATAAACAGCTAAGTCGACTGACCAGTGTGCCTCTGTATGTCCGTAACTGACCAGTGTAACTGCTGGTCCCAGGCTGCTATGAAGTTTAGTCAGAGTGATTGTTTATTGTATTTACTCCCTGCAGTCACAACTTATCTGTCTTAAAAAGATTTCCATTCTGAAGATATGATAAAGTTTCTATAGCATCTAGTTCAGATACCTGACAGAGAAGGAGAGAGATATAGATCTAATATATGTACGTGTATTATTATTATTAGTGCCCGTATTTACCGAAAGGAGGTGTGGTCAACTCGATCTAGCTCGAAGGAGTGTATCTCTAAGAGGACACGGGCCGTTTGTCATCCTTCAATTTGCAGGCTCTTCTCCTGGTGAGCATCAAAGACAAGAATGAACACGAATTCAGCTCTGCTCGATCGAATGCTCGCACTAGTATCCCGCCACGACCGCGCTCTGCTTGCATTTGATTGGTCGTTTCAAGTCACATGATGCGCGGGCCGCCGTATCGCAGCTGAGTTTCAGTTGCCGGCAGCTGCACAGAAGAGCGAACTCTCACTGGGTATGAACCAAAGAAAATTTCAACAAAAGCTCCATTGAAGAGTTACAGTTCGAGTCAGAAGAAGGTCTGGCAGAGTTTTGAACTTAAGGTACCATTAAATTGCGTGGGCGTGAGGTGGGGATATGACCCCCAAACCACATCAAAGTCATTAGTGAGGTGCATGTTGTGTAACCACGCCCTTTTAATTGCACAGGTCTCAGGGGTGTGGCTGCTAGAGCCGGAAGTGTTCATTTAATATCCTCCATGGACCGGAAGCCGAGCCGGAAGGGAGGGGCCAGGCCACGCCCAAAACAGCCCCACCCTGTTCCCCAAGGACCACCATTCTCAATCAAGTGCCTACTAACCACCGGATGTCCGCCGGAAGCCCACAATCAATCCCAATTAAAACACACAGCTTCCTCAAGGCCAAAACACACACAAACACTTGGAGGCCGTTCTGCCACACCGCCCACGCAAGAGCTCACCTCATTTCCTGTGTGGGCGGAGTAACAACACGTCATCGCAACCACATCCGCTTCAAACCATCGTCGGCTTCCGTCCGGCCGTACAGGCCCCTCGATCGCACCGCCGTACAGTGCCTCATTAACAGACATGGCCTCACCTTTGACCTCCTGCCACGCCCCCAAAGCCTCCTGGACGGGTTCAAAGGTCACCACCGCATCCGGGACACGCCCACCTATCGCCGCAGCCAAGTCCCCGGCCCCGATGTCCAAGCACTGGCCCGTGAAGCCACGCCCAATCGGAAGCAATAAAACCTGCATTAACGCACACGCACACACTCCACACAGTGCCAGGAACACGCCCACATGCTTAATTAGGCCTAATTAGCTTTTTTTTTTTTTTTTTTTTTTTTTGTCGTTGCGGTTAATAGTTAAGCAAGAATGCTTTGATCTTGCTTTGATGTGGGCAATTACCGGCCTTTTCTTCGGGGGCCACTTCCGGTCGCTAATTACACGCGCATAATCATCCCTGGCCGATTCTGGACACGCCCACCTTCGACCAAAAGCACTCGTATGGCCTCTTCGGCCACGCCCCTTCACGATTCGCTAATTGAATTAGCCATTCCTGACGCTCACGCCCACGCAATTAAATGGTACCTTAATTGGTATGATATTTAATATTTATGGGGGAGCATAGCTAAAGGTGCTAGCCGCTATCTAATAGCAGGGGCAACCCACTTTAATTTTGTCAACTTTTGCTGCACCTATTCTACATTGACGGTAAATACCTCTTTCCTTCATAATTCAGTTCTGAAAGAGAGGGTAGCCACCAGACTGAGGACACTATAAGAGCTAGCTATGCCGCGTGAATTCTGGACAAACACAATGTCGTGACAGTTGGACTTTTCTGCTGCATTTTAAGGTAATTTTGAATAATATAAAATTTCTAGTATTTATCATATTTGGAGGGGCGAAGTGGTGAGTAGCCTCGTCTCCAGGCCTTCTGAGGAAAGGAAGACCTGGTATCCACAATTTACTGTAAAATTAAAGTGTCCGTAAATTAATTCCTACCACGTGCTGACAAGTGAAACGGTCCATTTATCTAAAGAATACAGAATGACCTCCTGACCTTTGTACTAGCGATCGTAGTACTGTTCAGGCCTTTCCTTCCCCCCCCCCCCCCCCCCCCGAAGGCCCGGGGACGAGATTAGGTGGTGAGGGGCATCCCACTTTATTTATTATTTTGCTTCCGGAGCAAATTCCTTCACTTGCCCAATGTTTTTCTGCAGTCTTATTTGCAGTCTATACCCGGTATGTGTTGCATGTGCATCCTGCTGTTGTTTGCAAAGTGCAAGTGAACACTCTTTGAACAATAGATCACTGCAGTGAATGGTGACAATGACTCACACTTGTGTGCATGAGCAGAAAGTACCGTATAGCGGGAAACTTTCGAGGGAGGGAATTTTCACGAATTTCGTGACTTTTCAGCCATCCGCGAAAGTTTTCTCCGTGAAATGCTCCTTTCTACCGATCCGCAAAAGTTTTTTCCCTCGAAAATTTCCCACTATATGGTACGTGGTCGGCTAGAGCTGTGGTTGATAGTTACAGGTGTGCATGACCAATGCTAAATGCCTTCGTGGCCAGTCACAGGGGCGTGTCCAGGATTTGAGGAAGGTAGGTACTGAGCCGAACGCGCGCGAAGCGCGCTCGCAAAAATTTTAGCCACGCCCTCATCAACGCGTTCTTGAACACAGCTTGATGACAAAGAAGGCTGTTTTGGGCCTAGTAGCGACGAGAAACTGCCGTTTAGAGCGAGTCCAGTAAGTTTATTGTTGGTCTTAGCTACCAATTGTTGCTTATCAGTAACAATAGTTGTCACACAGCTACTGAGTTGGCTGTTGTGCCAGACCTTAGGGGGGTGCTCGAGCCCCCTGAGCCCCCCGCTGGACACGCCCCTGAGTCAACCCTCAGCTTTTCCTCCCCCTCCAGATTCAATGTAAATTCATAATAATAATTATTATTGTGTTGCTTATAGGACCACTAATCAATTTATGCTTTAACTTTGTGCATGCACGTCACACCCCTTCCCACACCCACCCCCTCGGGCAGCCCAGAAAGCATAGACTAGACACCTCAAGTAGCTACGCCATCTGCTGGATGATAGCTATAGCTAGTAGTGATTATCGATCACTTTCATGCAGATTCTAGTACCGGTAGCTGTGCTTTCACGATCTTTTAGGCACGCCCCTTTGAATGGCCGTCCTGTATTGTGACAATACTTAATTAATACTGTAGAGGCATTCATCGCCACTAATATTATTTTGTGGACCTTTGTGGCTGCCGGATAGCTCTAATACAAAACCGTAGCTCTCATCGATAAATTTAACCAGTTAGCTATCCGCCATACGTTATAGTTGGACATTCACAGAGTATTATAATATAAAAGTTTACCCCAAGTTTGCAGGATGCGGGTTGCGGAATCGAACGAAATTGCCCTTCTCGGCTTCCATACAATAGGTACCAGGTCCTTTCTCCTCCCCCTCAAAGGGCCTGGGTTCAAGGCTAGTCATAAACCTAATAGAAGAGGTATAGGATACGACACAGCATTTCTATTCAGTTCAGCTGTTACAATAATTATTATTGTCAATAGGAATTAACATTTTCACAATATACAATAGGTGATATTTCTACTTTTCTTGAAGTGTTGTGTTATGTATCCCAGCGTTGATCCCTGCACGCATGCACCTTACATAAGCATACCTCGATGAAACACAATGTCATAATAATAAATTAAATAATATTGTTATTATAATCATCAGATAATATTATTATTATTATTATTATGTTATTATTCAGGTAGCTGATCTCGAGAATAAGCACCTTGAACCCCACAAGAATTTTCTGATAAACACTGGCTACCTGATTGTCTACTATAATAATATCAACATATCAGTGACCACAAATGCACAATTGTACTATTATTATTATTATTATTGTAGTGTGTATTATGATCTTATTATTGTGTAGAATAACTGTAGACTGAAAGGACGTGGGTGGAGCAACTGGTTTCCATAGCAACAATTCATGTGCATGCAGTATAGTAGTCATGCAAGATTCCCATTTGCATCTTGCAAGATTCCTGTAGAAAATCTTGCATGATTCTTGTAAGATTCTTGCATGCAAGATTAATGTCTTGCATGGCTGCAAGGCTTGCAAGAAGTCTTGCAAGCCAGTGCTTGTAAGATTCTTGCAAGTTCTTGTAAGATTGTGGCCATTTCTCTTGCAATTTGCAAGATTTTTGAGCAAGCATACAAGATTTTCAGGCAAGATGTGTAAGATTTTCCTGCAAGCCTGATATGCAAGGTTCTTGCAAGAACCTAATGTATGGGTATGCATGGTTTTCTCGTAGACGGTCACATTATTATAGACCATAATACTGTGATTTACGATTTACTGCCCATAATATTATATGGAAGAAGACCACTGGACCAAATTAAAAATAAGATTTCCTTTATGTCGTGCTTACCAAACATGCATATGAGCCTGCCAACACATGATTGGCAGAGGATAGAGAATGTAAAGTAAAATAAATGGGATGTGTAGAAAATTTTGCCCTATCTTATACATTTCTTACATGCATAAAATCCGAACATTTGTCTAGTGGCCGGACAACTGTACGTGCTTACTTTGGTAAATCACCTCCAGGATGTTAAGGATACTTCAAATAACTATTCTGTTTCTTGGGCTGCAGGCCTTTCCTCAAGATAGGGTCAGTAGGTCTGCTTATAAATGAAAATAATTCAAGGTATATATAGGCATGTTCGTGGTTCCAGTATAGAGAAAGTTAATGAGCTAGTTGGAGCAGGGGGTATATATACCTTGAATTACAGGCTAAACCCTCAGTTCACTACTTTTGTTCAAATGATAAGGCCACTCCAAATTAATCATTAGTTTCTGGTCACCCACCCGCATGATATTTTGAAAACTTTGAGTGAGGACTATTATGATATTCATAGTAAAAATGACATAAAACTGAGTCACATGATACTCTCGAGATCATACATCTCGAGCTCATTGCCTGCTGCACATTCCATGATGGTGATCAAATATTATTATTAGCTAATGCCTGTACATGGTTTGTCATTCTGCATTAAATTTTGCTGTTAAACTGCCTATGTAATTGTAAAGCTCATAGCATGAGCTGTGTGTGATGCATGATCTGATATTATGATCTGAAGCACCCACTCCCGGATAAGCCCCATGTACCGCATTAAGTGGCTACTGTAGCAGCTTGTATATAAAGGTATGGATTTTATCCCGGATAAGCGCCCATGTGGCCCATAATCGTGAGTTATGTTTAAGCGTACATGGGTACTTACCAGGAACACTATGGTAGTTCCGATCAGGTGATTAATTACGATGTCAGTCCCACGCAATACTGCTAGATATTGAACTATAGGTAAATATGCGAACTAGAGCTCTCTCAAGCACAAAACCCTCGGCGCGTTGCATGGCACTAGCTATAGCATACTTCAACAGTTGCATGCAGAAAAGGGGGTAGCTAAAGGCTGGGGCCGGGGCGAGACAGGAATGGGGCTAATGTACAGCAGTGCTATTCAAAGTTCAATGGCTCATAGCAGCAACAACCCTAGTGTGTTGTATCCACACTGTGGTATCGACATCAACTCAACTTCCCTCACGTGCACTGTAGCATAACTTTCAATTCTTGGGGACTTAGCTAGCTGCATCTTAACTTAAAGAACTGTGATGCATTGAAGCATGGCACAAGACTGAAGTACACTAAGCAATACTGCATGTCCAATTTTATCGCAACTCACTTGGGTTCAATCACTGTAATGTCATGCATGCATACAAGCCAGGGATTCAAAGGGTAACAGACAGCTACGCCTTAGAGTTGAAAAGAAGCCACTGTCATCCCACGATCGTCAAAAGATCAACAGATGATGCAACCGCGCATGTGCTGAGGATTAATAGACATACATACTGTATACCGTATAGCGGAAAACTTTCGACGGAGAAAACTTTTACGGATCGGTAGGAAAGGAGCATTTCGCGGAGAAAACTTTCGTGGAATGTTAAAACTGGTCGCATAATGGTTGTGGCATGCCTGGAGAAAACTTTCGTGGATGGCTGAAAAAACACGAAATTCATGAAAGTTTTCTCCCTCGAAAGTTTCCCACTACACGGTATAGCGCGCAACCTATTTATACATTAAGTCATGCTATCGCTAGCTCGGGCAAGAAGCTCTAGAATCAGCAAATGATGCCAAAACTGGCGAACAAAGCGTTTTCAGAGGAATCCACATAAATCATGCGTTTGGAACGCCATAAGGAACCTTATAACACCACAAATTGGACTCGCAAACGAGGTATGTAGCAACTAGTGTGGTAACAGACAAACCAACTACTGTAACCCTCGCGCATGCTCCAAGGGTTAATGAATGGTCTTTCAGTGAGTTTCCAGCAATAAGATGCATGCTAATCTGGCAGTGAAGTTTAGTTATTATAAGCTAATTTATAGTTACAATGAAAAAAAAAACGAAGTACAGCGAATACTCTGTTTTGAGCTCCAAGTTTACAAGACTTATTTAATATTCCTGCAATATGCACGCAATACCAGGAAAATGTGACCCTTAAGTGTAGGACCATGCATAGGTAACTAAAACTAAAGTGTCAAGGGGAGCACTAACTACATAATAGACTTGCAAACACAGCGTACACTCCAGAAGTAGCAGTGTTCTTAGGTTCTCTCTCGATCTTCCATGCAGTGTATATTGTTGCAAGACCATGGGGATGAGCCGGATTACCCCAGAACTCACCATAAAATCATTCTAAAAGTAGAGCTCATAGAGCACATACCCCGCGTGCCATTGCAATATCCCCCATGGCCATGCCTGAGACCTCTATTCTTTGAAGTTCAGTCTCTTGCTACTCATGAACTTTTTCATTCCCTTCTTAGAGCCATGATCACAAATGACATTAATTTTGTGCTAGAAGTATGCTGTAAAGCAGCTCTAGCATGCACAGTAGACTCCCAGAGCAGCTCGAGCATACGCAATAGACTTCATGAGGTGCCTGGTGGGCATGTCCGATGAAGGCGTGTCCGACATACTCGCACAATTTCTAGCTTCCTTGGATCTCTTGCTATAGTACTCTTGAACTTGTTCATTCCCTTCTGAGATCCATGATCACATATAACATTAATTTGTGCTAGAAGCATGCTGTAGAGCAGCTTGAGTATGCGCAGTAGACTCCCTAGAAATAGTGGAATAGCTCGAGCATGCGCAATAGACTTCATGAAGTACTAGGTGGGCGTGTCCAACATACTTGCACGATTTGTAGCTTCCCTGGGCATTGCCTAGGGTTAAGAATGAGACAGAACGTGTTTTTTCGCGGTCTTACACCATTTTATCCCATTTATTGACGTTACTTTTGGTTAAATGTTGAGATTTGCCGATTTTTATGCTGACAGACGACAGACGACAGACAACAGACAACAGACAAACCGATTGCTTTACCCCCTGCCTGCGCATGCGCGCACGCGGGGTAATTATTGCTCAAACATTAGCTTATAGAATGCAATTGCTCCCTGGTAGCAATGTTAATAATTATTATAAAGTTTCAGTCACTCAATGTTGGCTGTATTAAAGAGGAGAGCATGCATGTGCACTGCATTATTGCACTGCATTATTACATTCCTTGTTTATACTTTCTCCTTGAGCCCTTGAAGTTGTTTACAAACTATAAATATAGTTTAAATTCTTGTTAACTACGAATAATTCCAGAAATGATGCTTGATCGTTCTTCTAGCATAGCCTCGACCCTTGGCTCCCTTGAAAGAGGTCTTAGAGTCATCAAAGCTACTAGAATTGACCATCAAGCATCGTTTCTGGCTGATCGACACGAATGGCTGAATCGGCGTGGCTAGAACAACTTACAGACGATCTCAAGACTCCATAAAAAGCTTCAAGTCTGTTCTTTGGACCTTTTGTAAGCTTTAATACGATCTCAGGTCCACGGGAAAGCTCCCAAAGCCTTATCATCTGGCTGTACAAGTCGAGACTCCAAGCTTCTCTGCCTTCGTCTTAAAATAAACATGCTAAATATAGTAACACAACTAGCGTGGTAAAAACTGGGATTTTAATCAAATGCGTGGTCGTTTCATTCTCCCTCCCCCTTCCCTTTTTTCAATTATGCACTCCAGATACCAAATATGTACAGCTAAGTGGCTTTTGTGATTGTTGTATTACGAAGTCTGTGAATTAAATCTTCAGTTATGGGACGTATAGCTTATAGGTTTCCTATACTAACTAGTTTACACTAATACCTAAGGGCTGCTTAGCTACCTACCCACACTTGGCAATGCCCGAGTGGAAAATGGGTATACTTGGCATGGTGGATGATGGCAGATAGGTTTATGTGTAATTCACTCAGTGAGGCTTCAGCTAATTTAGTCTATTTCAGTGTACGATGAGTGTAAACTTGCCGGCTTTTAATTAAAGATTCATTCACTAAACAGAAAATTTTCATGGTCTTGTACTTCATCTCCGTTCGTGTGCGCGGACACAGGCGATGCGGTCATGCGCGGCGTCACTGACTCGTCACATGACTTCACCATGGCAACACATGCATTATGAGTGTGCACATTATGTGACAAATTGGCAAATCAGATGCCCCCCACTCGCAAAATGCGCTGTACACATCCACGATTAAATCACTGTCATGATAACACAAAACCGGCTTGCCACAGACGTGTGCGCTCCAAAATAGAGTGCATTTATACTTGAACCAAGGTGAGTGGTCAGGGAAGTCGTGAGTTGCCCTGATAACGAAAAGGAAAGATTGACAAAATGCACTTTTTTACAGCCAGTTTAGGCATACCTCATTATTTCCATCCATGGATGTTTGAGGGCTTGATAGATAGATATTCTGGCGTAGACTATGAATGATAATATTATGTAATAATTTATGGCATCGATCGCATTTCAATAATTATTAATACACAAGCACTCAAGATACTGAGCTACCACACTTGGATGTACAATCTGTAAGGTATCTACCTGGTACTTTTGGTCCTAAGTAGCTTCAGAATCTCTGAGCCTGGTGATGAGGATTGTTACTGAGCTGACTGTTCCAGAGCTGAGGGGCCACGCCTATAGGTGCGGTAAGGCGAACTATTGAGGGGCGTGGCTACGATGGTTGTGCGCTTATCATCCAGGATAGAGTAGAGTTGGACAGCTAAGAAAAGATTGCGCTATATTAACAACTAAACAAGCAGCACTAGATCGTGAATAATTATATTATAATATTATATTATATTATAGCTACCTCTAACTTTCTTTCCAAATAAATTTTAATTCGCAGAAGATTCTCCATGCATATTACCGGTTAGTAACCGCATGCGCATATCACTCCCGGTGGTAAGGAAATATGCGCCTATTAATAGACGATGTCCGAGAGTGGAGTTTTGGCCCCGCCCACTGCCAGCACGTTCGAGCGCTCTATGACTATAGCTAGCAAGTTATGAACACAGTATTTCTTGGAATAAGCTCCGTAATAGTTCATGGGAGTATGATCGGAAGCCATCGCTGGAAGAAAACCGTAATAACCGATTTCTTTGGCGCTCGCTTCGGTCAAGGCAGAGGTCAAGAGTCCGAACCCGTCTCAGTGGAGCATCGAAGTGCATGCAGCTGGCTGTTGGAAAATAGGTTGGTAAATTAGTTCTAGCCATGTGGAGCATGGAACACTCTTGATCGAACGATAACTATTACTGTCGTCGTAATTGGACGCATGCGCTTATTAGACAATACTTAGTAACAGGAAGGAAGCATGCGCTTATTAAAAAAAATATGCGCTTAGGCCAAGCAAAATTGATTATTAGTTTCTCATCCTATGTTCAGGAATTTCCCCAGGCGGGAGGGTGGCTTTTTATTTTATTTTTTGTCATGAATATCATTAAATATCATCATGAATTTCATAAAAAAAATGGGCGAGTCTATGACGTAATGCCTTGTGGACTTTTTAATGATAGTTTTAATGATATTCATGAATTAAAATGTGGTCAGGCGGAGGAAAAACTAGAGGCGGGCGGGGATGAGAAACTAATATTCAATTTTATTTGGCCTTAATAAGCATGTGTGCTTATTAACCAGATTTTACGGTATTATGATAATCATTCAAAACTTGATGGCTTGGTCTGGTCTATAAATCATAGTATAGGAAATCTTAGCCACCATTGAAAAATAGCTTTTAGACTACAATGAAACAAAAATTGAAACTACCACGGTTTATAGTGGTGCTGTACAGCTTCTATGTGGATGAATCCTGGGCCCACCAAAAACGAATATATCTTACATTGCCCCTGCCTCATGGTAAAGTGGTAAAGGATTACACAATACTATTATTAATGAGCGATTGTATAAACGCAATTGTGTACGAGTCATCCGTTATACCCTACCCTACTCAGTCTCTACGTAATACTATAATAATATGAGTAACTGTTAATGGGAAAATCATGTCAGATACCCTAAAGAGGAAAAAAGAACAGAAACAAGCATAAGAAACAATGTAATTGAGAGATGAAGTAGGGATTGTAGGGTCAAAAAGTACACATTGTCAAACAAAATTTGTAGGGACAATCACATCCACTATACATCCCTATGCTTTCTTTTTGAGTAGGTGCAGGAATTGACTAACCAGGCAGTAATACAACAGTTAATCCCTGAGTATACAGTACATGTAGATAAGCATGATGAATTCTCCCACATATATAGAAGATTTGAATTAAGGAAAGCTAGCACCAATGGACCATCAACAATAATCGAGAAAAGCAAGCATGTGATTATCCCTACAAAATCTTGTTTGTGTACTTTTTGACCCTGCCATTCCTACTTCATCCTTCAATTAGCTACATTTTTTTTATGCTTGTTAACCCTCAATGCATGCGCCATAGGGTTACGGTAATCGTTCTATGTGTGTGTGTGTGTGTGTGTGTGTGTGTGTCTGTCTGTCTGTCTGTTACCAAACTAACTGCTACATAGCTACTTCATTTGCAAGTATGTAGCAGTTAAGGTTCCTTATGGCATTCCATATATATAGGCATGATTTGTGTGGATTTCTCAGAAAACGCTTTGTTTGCCAGTTTTGGAATCATTTGCTAATTCTAATTAAGCTTCTTGACTTCTCCCGCGCAAGAGATAGCATGACTTTACGTATAAGTAGAAAGTTGTGTGTCGCATGCTAGCTATATACAATATATATACACGGCTATTAACCCTCGGCGCATGCGTATTAGGTACATTGCAAAATTAATCCTGGCCGCCACCTTCCTCGCTCAGTCCGCTGGCAAGCTTTCGACGATCGTGTGATGACAGTGCACATGGCTTCTTTTTAACTCTAAGGGTATGTATGCTTAGCTACCAATTGCCATGTGCATTCTATAGGTGGTACCCTTAAAGTTTGACTCTCTGGCTTGCATGCATAATATTATGTCATGGCATTGAGCTGCAATACCATAGAAACTGGTTGTTAAGTGCATGCGCTTATAACACACGGCAGCAAGAAAATATGCGCTTAACAGGAAGCATGCACTTAATTGAAAGTGCTAAAACACGGTAGGTGGGGCGTGCGTAAGGAACGTGTTGAGGGTAGAAACGCTGGCCTACAACTGTGGCTAAGAAGCGACCAGAGAGCGTAATTCTTGACGTTTTCTTCTTCAGCCTACTTTTAGCCTTCATTCTGGGCGCATGTAACCGATCATTCGTCGTTCAGGTGGCTTGCTGGGCATATGCGCCTAACAAAGAGTGGTAAAGCTCGCACAAAACTATGCGCTTAATAAAAAGTATGCACTTAACAGCGAGCAGCGCTTAACAACCAGTTTCTACAGTAATACTGGACATGCAATATTATCTTGCACCAAGGCTTTGCATCAGAGTCCTTTAATAAATTTTGAAGAAGCTAGCTTAGTCCCCAAGAATCGGCAATTACTATAATTATATGAATGAGGGAAGTTGAGTTGATGTTGGAACCACAGTGCAGAGTTTGATAAACACACCATGCAGGGTTGTTGCTGCTGCGTGTCATTGAAACATTGCTGTGCACTGAGTATAACATTAGCCTTGTCCCCAGCTCCTATTATTATAGTAGCATTGCCCCAGGCCCTTTACCCCCTTTCTCTACATGCAACACTGAAGCATGTAGCTAATGCCATGCAACGTGCCAAGGGTTTTGGTGCTCGAGAGAGCTCTAGATAACAATGGATTCATTAGTGAGCATATTAATGTTTGCCACAGCTATTAGCAAACAAATCTGAAGACAAAGTTGTTGACGAATATCAATGGGACAAAATCAAGCTAAGGTAAATATTCATACAGCTCCATGCCGGCTCATGATAATTATATACTAGTAATATAACAAGTATGTTTAATGTCACAATCATGGCATAATGTGGCTAGCATGCATGATCATCTATTAATAGCACATGCTCATAAAAATTTAATGAAAACTTGACCACTTGCCCAGTAGCTGCATGCATAATGGTTCATATGGTAAAAGGTCGTCAACATAATGCGTACGCACATTGATACTGGCGCCTCAATCGCAGAGATGGAGTCTGAGAGTCGACCGCGGCCGACTGTCGACCTCGACACTGACAATTTTCAACTTCGAACTCAACAGCTTCTGAACATCAGGTTAGTCGCGGCATGGCACACAGCATGCGTGCTATATATAGCACAAGGCTAGCTTTATTTATCCACGGGATTACGTCAGCCAAGAAAATGCGTGAAGTTCGGCCGGCGGTACTTCGCAGAGGAAGCAGCGCTCAGCTTATAATTTATTCGCTGGATATATGCGTCAGATACTCTACATAGCTATATAGCTACCGATTTTCAAGTCTCAGAAAGGCTCCACGAAGTCGTGGACGGTCACATATAAGAAAAATGACCGTCTGAAAAATATTTTTCGTTGTATATAATAACGATAACTGCTATCAATACTGGAACTTCAAGATTACATTACAAATCACCAAAAAATATTAATGATTGAAGTAAGGGGGCTTGTCCAAAGTCCTTGTGGAAATATAACGTCATTATGACGTTAGGGGGGGAGGGAGTCTTGGTCCATGACGTTTTACACTGACTGCATTGTCAGCAGACTTTAGCTTTATAGTAGTTGTGATTATGCATTCTTGTGGTTGAACAAGTCTAGACACACCTCCAACTGTGTTAAAATTTAGTAACAGCTGTGTCAAGCACTATACAGCTAAAAGTGTTCACGTAGCTACAGGCAAGCAAGAAACTGTCAAAGAAGCACAGGTATGCATGAAGGCATAGCTAGCACTGTAGAATACAAGTAGCTAAATATCGAATGTGTAGCCTAAATAGAGCAGAATCAGAGTTTCGGTGTTGAATCTATACTGAAATGCTGTGACGTTAATATAAGAGAGGGGGGGAGGGGGGTAAAATGTTAACATCATAATGACGTTAATTTTTCCACAAGGACTTTGGACAAGCCCCCTAACCCTTTGCTTGCGCTCTGCGGCAAGGGCTGAATAACTAATAACAATAGTGACTGTAATAATATTATTAATATTTGTCTGTTACATATTATTCGACAATTCAGCAACTTCTAGTCTTTTTAGGTGACATCCTCAGTGCTCTCAGTGATTACAATTGTTCCCAATGTGATGTTATCTATCTATAGATCTCAAGAAAGCATTTGATAGCATACCACACCAAGAGCTCATGTTAAAGTTATGGAAGGCTGGCACTCAGGTGACTTAAGGCCTGGGTCCAGAGGTGATTTCTCACTAAATATGCAAAATTAACATAGAAAGGAACTTGAATAATTCATCTATGAAGACAGAATTTGAAACACATATAGACACCATAGACCTTAACATGTGCACCAGGTTTGGAAGTCACTCAGGTAATCTAAGGACTGGGTACGCGCGCGCCACAGCAGGGGTCACGTGTGCGCAATATACTTCAATACGTTTAGTCACATGATCACGATCATGGCCATATAGTAGCTATACAAAGGCAGAGGTTGGCTGAGGCGGCGATGAAGACGCTTAACTATGAAGATATCTCCATTGTACGAAGCGAGTATAACGACGATTTTAAGCCATACTGCCCTGGGGCAAGAAGAACTGTTGAACGAGACGGGAGATATTCAGGTAAATAACCCTCGTGTGACCTTAGGTTTATCACACTTTGGGGCATTCCCACTCAAATAAACACCTATCCACCTACAACCCAAGCCCAATTGATGAAAATGATAAGTGCAAATGTACCCCTAATGAACAAAGTATATCTCCTCCCTGTACATCTACAAACAAATCCAAGAATGTCATACTGAAGTGGAATGAATTACACTCCTCTTTACAGTATGCTCTCCCACCTGATGATGACTACTCATACGTAGTTGAAACTTACCAGGAAATAGATGATGTAGCAGATGATTCACCACACTTTTCTGCAACCATCAGGATCAACATAATCAGTGAGGAAGATGCTAAAGAGTGGATGAAGAAGATGTCCAATCACAGTACCTGTACATACCGTACAACAAAAACGGTGAAAACTAGCAATAAGAGAGTCAAATGTAAATTTGCTAAACACTGCCAACATTTTGCCAAAAGCTCTCTCAAAAACAAAAAGAGAAATCAGCACTTTCAAGGGCAAAAAAGAATGCCAAAGCTCCACTAGCCTCTCAACTCCGAAATAAAAAAACAAACTGTCCGTCATCATTTACCTTAGCCATACAAATTCCAACTAAAGCACAGAAAAGGAATGCTGAAAGTCACCCACACCTTCTAAGCCACCGTGGTGTCCTAAAGATAATCTTTCATCATAATCATCCAGTAAGGGCTGCACATACACTATCTTTTCGTGATGTGTCCGTAGAAACCAAAAAAGAGCTCACAGACCTGTTTGAAATGGGTCATAATGCTTCGTCAGCAAGGCATGCACATGAGCAGCAACTACTGTATGAAGCAGAAGTCAACAATCAAGCAATACTAGCAGACCGAGCCCAAAATCCAAACCCTCAGGATATTTACCGACTCTATAATAAGTGGAGACAAGGCAGTTATGGTAACGACAACGGAAAAGGTCTGTTTGAAAAACTCCAACAAGCCGTGGACACCTACAACAGTCAAAATGAAAATGAGTCAGGAGGGCAAGCCTTGCTACAGTGGTATGACGCCAAAGGGCAAGCTAGCGAAGCATCAGACAGTGATTCAGAAGGTGATGAAATTGGACCACCAACAAAAAAGAAGAAAATAACTTCAACAGTTGCTACTCCCATGATCCTAGCAATATGCACACCAATAATGAAAAGGGCACATCAATACATACAACAATCCAGAGACGTTGTATTTATTGATGCAACATCCTCGTTCGACAGGCAGAATACTTCAATATTTCTATTGTCAACAGTAACACCAGGAGGAGCAGTGCCACTGGGTGTAATTGTAACTTCTGATGAACAAGAAGAGACAATTACTGAAGGTTTAAGGAGCTTAGCATCCATCTTACCAGATAATGCTTTCTTTGGGGAAGGCCCACAGATAGGTCCCTCGCTCGTCATGATTGATGACTGTAGTGCTGAACGAAATGCACTCACCACCACCTGGAAATCAGCAACTCCACTTCTTTGCACATTCCATTTCCTGCAGCGCCGCTGGACATGGCTACATGATTCAAAGAATGGAGTACGGAATAAGGAGCACAGAATCATGCTAATAAAAGCAGTAAAAGGGTTGGTATATGCTGAGGAAGAAGATAAACTTGAAGAGCTCTACTCAAAAATGAAGCAGTGTCAAACAGCAAAATGCTACCCACAATTTCTATCTCACATGGAATCATTATGGCCCAGAAGGAAAGAATGGGCACACTGTTATCGAAAAAGGTTACTGCTTCGAGGAAATCACACAAACAACTACTCGGAGGCTTGTATGAAAATTCTGAAGGAGCTAATCTTTAGTCGTGTTAAGGCTTATAACATGGTCCAGGTGTTTCACTTCCTCTCAGAAACACTTGAGAGTTATTACTGTCGAAAGCTACTCAGCATCTCTAACAACAGATTGGATACCTACATCGCTCTTCGGTTTCAAGGTTTACATGCTCATAAGATTGCAAAAGAAAGTATTATTGAAACCGAAAACAAAAACGTCTTCACAGTCAAAAGTAAAACAGAAAGAGGAGTATTCTACACAGTCGACATGACAGTGGGTGTATGTACATGCCCGCAAGGAATCGATGGATCTCCATGCTCACATCAAGCTGCAGTGTCAATACACTATGATAAGGCATCAATCAACTGCATTCCAACTCTAGCACCAATTATACGTCAAATTTATGCTCAGATAGCTTTGGGAGAAAAAGCAGAGAAAAATTTAGCCTTCTATGCAAGTCTACATGACAAACCATCTACCACCAATATGGAAGTAGACATGTTTAATCCAGATTTCACATCACCATCCATGGACCTCATTCGGTCTGGAGCTAAACCAGACAACGATAACAATGACATGAGTATTAACTCAAATGACATGCAACTACAAGCAAGGATCCAAGAAGCATGTTCAGCAATTGACAAAATTGCTGATGACCTCAAGGAAAAATTGAAGGAACAAAATCAACAGCTTCTCTTTGGCGTTGAGAAGTTCAGCGCTAGGTATCATAATCTGAAAGGTAGCATTCCAATTCTCACCTCATCGTTGTACCGCTTTGGGTGGACGTTTGGTGGATCAGTTACAAGCCGAAAGGGAGGCCACCTACGCCGTGGAAGAAGAATTTCTGTACAAGCAACAGCTGCAGGAAGGAGGAAAGGTACCAAGTCACGAGGAAAGGCTCGAGTAACACCAGGAGCACCAGTAAAATCTGTAAGAGGGAAAACGTCAGAGACTTCTGAATACTATGATACAGACTCTAGGTACTACATACCAACAAGAAGACCCCCAAAAGGGCGGAGACCACACTCACTTACGTGCAATGTTGAAAAGGGACAACAAAATGCTGGGAAATGGTAACACATTTAACTTTCCACTTACTTTTTCTTTTGTGCTTGTTTCTTGTTTACACTCAATTTTCATAATGCCGTCAGGAAAAGGTTAAATGAGTATCAACGAGCATGCGCAATGTAAAACACTGAGCCATTTATGACCTTTGAACCTGCACTCGGTGAAGAGTTTAAGTCCAAAGCGGTTCCAAAAAAAAAAATCGCCCGCCGCGGAAGCGCTTTCGGCGCGAAGGCACGCCGACCTCGCAGCCAGCCTCGCAGGCCTCTAAAGTCTCCTACTGCTTCGAAGGACAGTGCTTCCGGCATCCCAAGCCATGCGATAGGGAGCACAAATGCATCCGCTGTGGGAAGGACCATCGCATGGTGGATTGCAAGGCCTCGTTTGTTCCCACTACTTCATAGGTGCAGCAGAGTCTCGGAACTCGTACCAATCATGACTATTGGCTAGCTGCAGTGTAGCAGTTCTGAACTATATTGAATTGTATACTATACAATGTTATGGCACGCATGCGTGCACAAAAGAAAAATGAAATTATTATAATTCTATAAAAATTAATAGTGACAGCAATCATTCTCTGAGTAATGGATTGCAATTACTAAACATCCTTAATGGCATGCTATTGCTTGTATATATTCCAATACAGTTGGTAACGTCTCTGACGGTTGTTACGGCTACACAGAGGATCTGTTGGCCCTGGAGGCAGCTTCTCATTATGAAGTGCCCCTACCAGGAGATTGTTGTCTTATAACCTCCCCCCTGAAGTCTAATATCTGGGAATGCCTCCTATCAGCCCACCCAGATAGGCGATATGCCAGTTTCATTGTTAACGGCATTCAGAGAGGTTTCCGCATCGGCTGCAATGCGGGTAGAACAGATCTTCGATCCTCCACACAGAATATGTTAGCTGCATACAGCAACTCCGGCGTCGTGGATAAATATTTGAAGGAGGAACTTGAGTCCAGTCGTCTAGTAGAAGTTCAATCGCCGCTCGCAGAGGTCATTCACACCTCGAAGCTGGGGGTCATCCCCAAGAAACACCAGCCGGGGAAATGGCGATTGATAGTGGATCTGTCGTCTCCCAAGGGAGCGAGTACCAATGACTTTGTCAGCCCCACATTATGCTCACTTTCTTATGCATCGGTGGATTATGCAGCAGCCTATGTCTATGAGGCAGGGAGAGGAACGCTGCTGGCGAAGCTTGATATAAAGTCGGCATACCGTAATATACCCGTGCACCCTGGGGATCGGCATCTGCTAGGTATCCAGTGGAAGGGCAAGACGTATGTGGACACCTGTCTACCATTCGGCCTCCGGTCAGCCCCAAAGTTGTTTAATGCTGTGGCTGACGCCCTGGAGTGGGTCATCGTCAATGAAGGTGGATCTCAAGTCGAGTTTGTCATCCACTACCTGGACGACTTCTTGTTCGGGGGACGTCCTGGCTCAGAAGCCTGTGGCAAGGCCTTGGACCTTGCTCTTCATCTATGCCGAGAAGTAGGCTTCCCAGTCATGCAGGAAAAAGTCCTTGGCCCAGCTACGGTGCTAGACTTTCTGGGCTTCATAATTGATACCACATCCATGGAAATCAGACTGCCAGACGAGAAGTTGTCACGTATCAAGCAGATGATTTACTCATGGAGATCGAAGAAAAGCTGTACTAAGCGTACTCTTCTCTCTCTGATAGGCAACCTGCAGCATGCGAGCTCGGTGGTGAGGCCTGGTCGTACGTTCCTACGCCGAATGATCGACCTATCAAAACGTCAGGTCCATATGGACGGTCATTTGCGGCTTAATGCCGAGTTCCGAGCAGATCTTCGGTGGTGGGCAACCTTTCTCGATACGTGGAACGGAGTGTCGGTGATATCCGCTCTGTGCAGATGCCCGATTGATGCCAGGCTAGTCACCGATGCCTCTGGCTCCTGGGGGTGCGGAGCCTATTTTGGCAGCAAGTGGTTCGCTCTGTCGTGGTCCTCTTGCCCTGCATGGGCAGAGGTACATATCAGTGTGCAAGAGTTATTACCGATTGTTGTCTCCTGTGCCATATGGGGGAGTGACATGACTGGTCGCCATATCCGTTGCTTGTGCGACAATGCAGCTGTTGTTGTCATGATCAATAAACACACAAGTAAGCACCCTATGGCGATGCATCTGCTCAGATGCCTTTTCTTTATATGTGCACGATCCAACATCACGTTATCTGCGGAGCACATAGCAGGCATCTCAAATGAAGCAGCTGACGCTTTGTCGAGAAACAATCTACCAGCATTTTTCCTGAAGGTCCCCTCTGCCGCTAGGGCTGCCTCAGCGATACCTCCGGCGCTGATCGAGATTCTAATCAATCAAAGGCCAAACTGGTTGTCGGCCGAGTGGTCCAGCGCCTTTCAAGCCTGCCTCTAGCCTCTATAGAAACAGTTAAGGCCTGGATATCAGATTCTGTATCAGAATGTTATTTGTCTCTGTTGTTGTATCTTGTGAATTGTATGATTGTAGCCATTCTCAGTCATTATGCTCATTATAACTCTTAATATAGGACCATCAATGGTCTCTGCTGAATGGGAACAATGTCAGGCGAGCGCTGATGAATTCTTTGCGAAAGGTCTAGCGAAGTCTACACTCAAGTCCTATCAGTCTGGTATCAGGAGATATAAGAGCTTCTGTGTAAGGCTCAGTCGTCCGACTCTTCCAGCAAGAGAGGAGACCCTATCGGCATTTGTGGCTGCTCTCGCGAAAGAAGGTGTGTCCTACACCTCACTGAAAGTCTATTTGTCAGCAATACGACATTACCAGATACAAAATGGGCTGGGGGATCCTGGTATCTCACGGATGGCACGCCTGGAGTACATCATGAGGGGAATAAGGAGAGATGGCGCCCTAAAGCCTAATCCTAGGAAGGAACGCCAGCCAATTACACCTACACTTCTCAGCAAGCTTTTTGCAGTATGGGAAAGACGAACAGATTTGAGGAACGCCAAAATGCTATGGGCTGCTTCATGCCTAGCATTTTTCGCTTTCCTACGAGTCGGGGAGTTCACAGCATCAGGAGTCAGCCAATTCGATGACAAGGTTCATCTGTCCATCTCCGACATATCAGTTGATCGCCTCGAGGCCCCTTCTATGGTCTTAATTAACTTGAAGCAGTCAAAGACAGATCAGCTAAGGAAGGGTGTCACAGTCGTCCTTGGGAAGACAAATAAGTCCCCACTGTGCCCTGTATCTGCTTTGCTGAGTTATTTGGTGGTGAGGGGGACGGCTCCAGGTCCTGTATTCATCTGGGAGAATGGGCAGTTTCTAACCAGAGCCCACTTCGTGGAGGAGGTCAAAAAGGCTTTGCAGCTGGCTGGAGCAGATGCTTCAGATTTCAACGGACACAGCTTCCGGATCGGAGCAGCGTCTACAGCAGCTGCTAATGGCATGGAGGACAGTCTGATCAAGATCCTAGGCAGATGGGAGAGTGATGCATATCAAAGATACATTAAGATCCCTCGGCAGGAATTAGCGAATTATACACTCCTGCTTTCCTCCTAGCGGCCTACCTGCATCTGGGTAAAATCTCAATATGAATTCATCTTAACTTCTAATACAAACACCTTACATACACTTTCTGGCTTGGGGGGCATTGTATTGCTTGGATGCGGGGGTAGTGACGCCACTCCCCCTGGTGTTAGGGACCCCAAGCCTTCAGCGTTAGGAGGCGCCTCCTGCCGCACCGGGATCGTGGGGACTGGAGAACTCCTCTCGTCCCCGGCGAAGCGGCAGGGTGGAGGTCCTGCAGACAGCTCACTGCTCAGGGGCTTCCACCAACACCTAACTCTGGTCATAGACCAGCGGACGGTAGCATTATCCAAGGGAGTTACCCTGCAATTAAATGAGGTTTTAATGGTCACATTTAAAGCAGGTTAATTGCGCAGGAAGTCCCCGCCCTGCGCGAGCAGGCGAATCGCGCATGCGCGCGCAGGGGCATTACATGAGGCGCCACGCGCGCGTGGGGTAATTAGCGGGCGTCAAAACATACACAGTATACTGTTATCTGTATCGATAAACATCATACTGTTCATCAATAATAACAAATAAGAGTACAAGCATAGGCACCCCTGACGCAGGTTGAAACCTGTGACAGGGCTGGAAAGGACCCAGGGTACTTAAGCCGCTGCAAGCGTAGCGGGAAAGCGTGTTAGGTTGAGTAAGAGCTTAGTGTTGCTGTGGCAAGAAGAGCTGAGGAGCTGCATTCTCTGTCGCCCCACCCCCCCTCCACGAATTTATTATGTGTTTTCTTGTTTGTCTGTCCGTCTGTCTGTTTGTCTGTTCGTTTGTTTGTTTGTTGTATGTCATCTCCGCCGACTTGTTCGGCGTGATTAGCCCTTTGCAGCCGTGCTGGATGCGGGGGTAGTGACGCCACTCCCCCTGGTGTTAGGCACTATTTGTGACGCTCGTGGACCATATCCCTCGATTCGAGGCACAGTGAAGCTCGTTTTTCGCCAAATGCGACTGATTCATTGTGCTTATTAGTCGCTCAGGTGCCTAGACCTCGAGATATGGCGATTTTTGTGCTAACGACAACAACAACGACGACAACGATTACTTTACCCCTTGCACATGCGCGCGGGGTGATTATATGCCTCTGAGGGGTGCTCGAGCACCCTGAGCACCCCCCCTGGATACACCAGTGCGGATATGCATTTACAGTGGTCAAGATTTGTTAAAAATACCTTAATTGGATCCATTGAAATTAAACTTTAACAGTTCACCCCGTTTTTGATGAAAAACAATAAGCAGCTGAGAAATAACGGATTTCTAATTAAAGCGCACCTTTTTAGGTGTGCATTATTTAGGAAACTAGTGATTAATGGTTTTTTAATCAAAAACGGGGTGGACTGCTAAAGTTTAAAAGAAATTCTATTGAATTGATCCATTAAAGGAGATTTTTAACTAATTTGACCGCTGTAACTACATACTCATAATTTTGATGTCCACTGGCTCAATATACAAAAAGTACAAGTCACATGACCTCCAAGGTTGGCATGCATGCTTAAATCATTGATATCTTGTTATATCGGCAAATTTATAGTCTGCAGGAGTATACCCGGGTGAAAAGGACCGCGTTATCTGCTGAATTCTCGCGGATTAACGCGGAATTTGATTGAAATACCGTGCAAATTTCACGCGTTTTGTTCACCGCACACCGTCAGTTCGCGCCGAAACACGCCCATGCCCGTCATTTTCGCGATTGCACACGCGGTGACACGCGAGCGGTTCAACTATCATGGCTGTTGTTGTAGAAAGGTGAGAATAACAAACGCTGACGGTCAGCGGCGCGGTTATGAGCGTAGCGACGTGGGCCTAATAAACAAGTGCGGTGTCCATTTTTTAAACGAGACTATACGTTTGCTTACTCGATCTACGGCGATCGCCGTAGCTACGTGTTTTTGACAGTTTTATAGCCTTCATGAGCGTTAACGTCCATGGACTAGCTCCGAGTGGCACGCTCTTGAGGTACACAATGCATGCATGGGTTAATACTGGAAGGAGATCCTGAACGTTCTATAGTCAAGTAAGAAGGTAGGTGTGGTTATCAAACTATTTTTAGTATAGTAATAATTTTTGTTGTGTACTCAATGTTATCTTATGTCAATGATGCAAGAAACTATAATATTAATGTTAAACTATAATGTTGGCAAAGAAAATGATAGTCCAATCATTGATCAGTTTTCAGTGTCACTGTTGTCAGATTCAATGGCATCATCACCTTTCTTCTGGGCCTCCTTGATCTTCTTCCTACATCCCCTACATTTATTGTTGAGACTAGTACGGACGATTTTGTCCCACCGAGTGTCACCTTCAGTCCTACTGCTAACCGGATAATAGTAATTGGTGTGGGCTGCGTAAGTGAAGAAATGGGCATTACTATTGGGGGGACAATAAAAAATTTAATGATGTCATAATAACTTACCCTTTATAGCTAATAGAAGTTGTTGATCCAATAATTTGCGCCCTTTAGCTTTCGTGCAGCATGAATCTGCTAGCACCTCCTCCGAAAAAAATGCTGTTAGTAGATTTAGAGCAAACTGTTGTGGTCGACCAACTGGGGGGCAGCCCACAGCTTGCTGAAATAGTGCTAATCCAGCTTCAGAGGGGAGCCTGACTTTCACCTGTTGCTCTGTGCAGTTAGGATCCCCACAGATGACTTCCAAAGGATCTGAGTATCAGAACAACATGCAAGCTAATCACTACTAGGTACTAAAGTGCAAACAGTAACTGTTATCCAGAAGTGTATATAATAATATTCTCCTATCTTTACACGATTAACATTATTAGAGTATGTACATGTACACATGCATGCATATTGCATGTACAACTGCAATACACTACATGACTAGTGTCACTGAAACTGCACCAATAATAAGTCTTAATAGTACATAGTTGACATACCAGGAGCTCCGCTGATTTTGCTGGTCTCAAGATCACCATTGCTGTCGTCAAGTGCTGCCCCACTGCCACAGCTGATCCCACCAACCGGCTTCTCTGCCGCATCAAACTGAACCTAAAATAGAATTATATGTATGTATGTACATTCATAAATAATCCTTTAATAAAGTAGTGTTACTATACATGTTTATAGGCATAAATAATTTCTTACCTTCTTCACACGCTTCTTCTTCACCTCATTTGTCAGAGCATCCAACTTCTTGTGCACTTCCAAAAATTGGTACTCTAGCCAAAGCTTCAACTGGCTCAGCTGCATTTGATCCACGCTCCTTCCACTGTAGCTTGACCTGTTCATCCACCTGTCATTCTATCATCAACCCAATATTAACAACCTGCAATAATATTATATGGAATTCATAAGTAAAAGACTCACCCCATATAAATCATCACTAAAATCCATCACATTCGTGACATCACTAAAAGGAGCTCTAGGAGTAGACTGCTTGTGAACTGGTGGTGTAACTTTCGTTGAAGTTGTGGAGAGTTGTTTGGAAGGGTTTACTCGCTCTGTATCAGGTGAGTAGGGTGGGTCTACTATGGGAAGCTGTGAGTGGTCCTCCAGTGAGCCTATGTCAGGCTCTGGAAACCTGTCCACTTCTGCTCCTCGAGTTGTTTGCCCTTTCTCCTGAGTTGATGCCTAATAAAAAATGGTGTTTAAAATAAAGCGAATGAATGATACTGAAGTTACCTTTGACTTCTTGGTTTGAGCTCCATTGCCCGCAGATAGTTGACGGCTAGGGGGGGTTGTACCAGTTTGGTTGAAAGGGGATGCTCTATCAGATGGTGTGGCAGTGGGAGTCTGAGAGTCGTCTGGTGAGTCCTCCAAATCAGCTAACAGCTGCTCGGTCACCTTCTCGACTCTTTCAAGAATAGGGTATTTGGCTTGCATTTTCTTTCTAGTTGAAGCTTGTGAATTTGAAGTCTTTGACTTGCGTTTGGGAGGGTAAACTGAATTCATGTTAGACTCTTTCCTAGTCTTCTTGGCATTCTTTGTAGCTTCTGTTGCCGCCCTTTTCTTACTGGTTGACGTCTGTGTTAAGCAAAGTATAAACTATTATAAGCCTAAATAGATTTACAGGGTTTATTTTAGGGGCGCCAGGGGGTGCTTTCACCCCTCTCCCCCTCGGAAATTATTTTATGTAATAACATGGTTGCTCTCTTGGATTTGTATTTGCAATTAATTTTGCTGCTATGTGTTTGGGTGAAATCCTGAAATAAACCCAGGATGTACATACCTCTGACTGATCCACCAATGGAGCTGATGTCTCAATATCAGGTAACAGTGTACCATCTAGACTACTTTCATCATCATCATCATCAAGCTCTTCCAATCTCTCTAATAATTCATCCATGTTTTTCTTTGTTCCTAGTGATGGAATAATATTGTATTATTAAGTATAATTTGCACATTAAATTTTATAGCCTTGTCCTGTCAATGTAGTATTTGGACCGCCATATATACAGATCCTAGAAACTAACCCTGCTAACCATTTTAATATACCCGGAACCCAGCCCCTCACCCCTTACTATAATTAATCACAAGCATGGGGTCCATATAATTATTTGTGAAATTTTAATGGCGGAGTGGGGGGGGGGGGGGATTAGATATTTTGAAATATTTGGACTGGGGAACAAAAAAGGTGGGGGTCCAAAATTTTCATGACACTGTCCCCAAGGGCCTGGGCATGAGGCATATGTATAATCAAACACTTACCACTACAGAGTAGCTTTGCACTGTAAGGCACCATCTTAGCTCCTTCCCGAACACGAACACTGCACATCTTTCCAATTTTCACACCTTGTCCATCAACACCGGTCACGTTCTTTCGTTGTACAACATTTCGTGGGTTTCCATCTTCATCCCATTGAACCAAACAGTAAGCACCTAGTACAACTAAAACAAAAGCCTGTCAATTAGCTCAATTTTGTTTAGACATTTAATAAAATTTAATGATTTTGTACGCTTACCACACTCTTCTTCGGCCGCTTTTATTCTTTGCGCTAGACGCGTCGAGGTGACTTTCAAGCTGGAGTCGTCCATTGAGTAGATCTTTAACGTTGGAAGATGAATAGGCTGAAATTGTTTAGCAACGAGATGTACACTGGCACAAAGATCTGGCAGCTCGCTATCGCGGTATGATCGATCAATCAGCTGGTAATCAGGTGGCAAAATGTCACGTGCATGCATACGCCACACCTCCACGTACGTACATGTATGCACGTTTGTACAGTACTGTCCTGAAGGTGGGAATTTGAAGTGATCGATTATGATGGCTGGAATTTCAAGCGACGAAGCAAGCTCATCCTTTTTGTGGGCTTCTGATAGTGATTCCGATAGTGATACTGGATTCACGGGTACGTCTATACTATTAAAGCTACTACATTCACCGAGCACTTGATACAGTTTCTATGATCATTGCCCATAGGCGTAGAAACCATGGGGGCTCCGGGGGCTGGTGCCCGCTATGTTTTCTGATAGTTACATAGTTAGGCTCAATTTTATACACACTGATCATACAGCCCTTGCATATAAATATTATTAATATAGATCTATAGTGCACCCCCCCCCCCCCCCCCCATTACCAAACCATCTTCCTACGTCCCTGTTGTCTGCATGCTATTCGTAAGTCTCAAGTTTTATTTACCTCCTTACAGCCCTTTCTACATCCGAGAATTCGAGCAGTGATGATGAAAGTGGAAGTAGTAGTTTATCGGGTAAGAATTATATCATCGATGTGATGCTATTATTATCTATGAGTATGAGTAGGCTTACTAGTTCAAATTTGATAATACACCATCATGCATGCAGATGATAACGAGTCTGTTGATGAACAACCAATGGAAGATGGCAAGGACGAAGTGGAGGATCGCTTTTATGGGATGAATATTGATGAAACATTGCTTGAGCCTCTGTATGAAGGTGCCAACTTGTCTGTCCTGGAGAGTTACTTTAAACTTATGCAATTTTCATTACATCATAGCTTGACAAAGCAAGCATTCAGTGATCTACTAAATGTTGTTTGTCTACACTTGCCAACAAATCCATCTATTTCGGTTTACAAGCTAAAAAAGTTTTTTTTGAGCCTCTTCCATGACATCTCATTTTCAAAGCACCACTGCTGTTCATCATGTGATACCTTGCTAGACGACAGCCGGACAAGTACTTGTCCAACACCCGGGTGTAGGGGAGCAGCTATCGAGTTCTTGTCTGTATCCATTGCAGCACAGCTGAAAAGAAAGCTAGAAGGTATGATACAGTGCTATACTATGGAACATAATACTTTTAGTACATGCATGCATGCATGCAATACATGTATGCAAGCATACCAATACTTAAACAAGTCTCAACTGTACATATGCACACACTGGACATAGATCCAGTCACTTGGAAACAACTGCAGCAGAGATTCAGCAGGGTCTCATGTGGGTTAGAAGATGTATTGGATGGGAGGGAGTACCAGAGGCATTCGGATTTCCTGTCTGAGAAGGCTAACCTGTCAGTGACGATTAATACCGATGGGACAGATGTATTTCGTTCATCTACTGCCTCCTTGTACCCAATATGGGTGACAATCAATGAGCTCCCACCACTTGTTAGGTTAGCAGAGTAGCGATTATTAATTTTGATGGTAGTATTTAACTTATGGTTTTCTTATCTAGATTTAACAAGAGGAACATACTCCTTGCTGGATTATGGTTTCACCGATCTAAACCACCAATGGCAACCTTCCTGCGCCCTATTATTGAGCAGATGAATAGTCTGGCAGACAGAGGTAAAGATTTTGAATTTTATGTGATACCTTACAAATATGTAGCAGGACTGCAATTAGGGGGAATGGGCAATTGCCCCCCTCCCCCCTCAACCGTGTAATAGCATGTACGTGTAGACAGGTCCCTATGTTTTCTAACAGCATGAGCCTACATCTCTTTATCCTCATCTCTGTGTAGGTATGTCCGTGAAGACACCAGAGGGAGTGATGACATCAAGAGTGCGGCTGCTTATGTGTTCAGTAGATCTTATTGCCAGAGCACCTATACTGAACATGAAACAGTTCAATGGAAAGTATGGGTGCTGTTACTGTGAGGATGAAGGGCAACCACTGCCAACAACACATCTTCATCGCACCTGGCCTTACTGTGCCTCGAGCACATCTCGCACCCATGACAGTATCCTTGCTAATGCAAGTGAAGCTGTGAGAAAGAAGCAGCCTGTAAGCCAAGTCTGACTTTTACGTATTTTTGTTATTTCTAGGGAAATTTCTTAACTTAGGTTATGGGAATTAAGGGAGCCAGTATACTCTCTTCACATCTGCCGTTTGACATGTGTGCTGGAGTAGTGATAGACATGATGCACTGTGTGTTTCTTGGAGTGATTGGGAAGAGTTTAATGAAGTTTTGGTTTGGTTCAAGTCATCATGCCAAACCATTCAGCCTTAGAAGAAAGGTATGGTGGATATGTTTCTTTAAAACTGTACTTTACTACTGTATGTATACATGTATATAATAGATGTCTCACTGTGATGAGCGGCTGCTGAGTATTCTTGTCCCTCATGACTTTAGCAGAGCGCCGAGGAGTCTGAGTGACCTTGCACACTGGAAAGGTAATAATATATCGTGTGTTCATACTCCTGAGAGAGTTTGTGTATGCATGTATGTATGCCCATATAGCTGTATACTATGGTATGTGTGTACTGTATGTTTGTATGTGTGTGTACCCAACATAATATTATTATTATTATCATGTTTTACAGCCTCAGAGTATTGCTCTTGGGTCCTCTACCTCTCTCTCCCTGTCTTGGAAGGACTCCTTCCAGAGCCGTACTTCACCCATTATTCTCTCCTCGTTGCAGCTATGCACATACTTCTAGGCCAATCACTATCATTTCACTCTTTGCAGATGGCTGAAAAGTACCTACTTCGTTTTTATGAGATGCTTTCACCTCTCTATGGTAGGTCAAATAATGCGCAGTGTATAATACGAGCACTCATATTATTATACTGTGATGGGGACTATAATATTATAGCAAGATTCATTCTTTGGTACAGGAGAGGTAGCATGCACTTACAATATGCACTTACTGAAGCACCTGTGCAACTGTGTCAGGAACTGGGGACCCCTGTGGGGCTACTCATGTTTTCCATTTGAGTCCTATAATGGCTTCCTGAAGCGGTACTTCCATGGGACGAGAGCAATGAATGTACAGGTATAATTTTTATGACTAGTTTTACACTAATAATCAAATCAACATGCATATTGAATCATATTATCATCTTTTTCAGCTTGCATTTTCATTTGTGATGTCGCAAAACCTACCCAGGGAGAGAGGAGGATCACGGATGTAAGCATCCATCCACTCATTAATTTGCATAACAGTAATATTATTATCGTAATACACGTGCATCAATACATAGGTTGAAACTAGCAGAGTGTTCCGTTATTGGCAAGGTGCAGGTGGTTTCATTGGATGACGATATCAAGGATGCTATTGGGACAAATGTGGAGCAGGCATCAATGTTTATGAAAGTGAAGGTGAACAGTGAAATTTACTACAGCCAGAGATACGATCGTTTAAGATCTCGAAATCTGTATGCTATCAAGAAGATGATACAGAGAAGTATGGACTGATCCGGTACTTTCTTAGTATACCTGGACAGGTTGTGGCCGTTGTCGTGCCACTGTTCATCCGTGCACCTCCTCACTACCCAAGCCAACTCAACATCCTTAATAAGAGAATAATCCCTGTAGCTTTATCATCCACAGTCTGTGCAGTGCCTATCAAGGCATTAGTTTGTAAATGTGTGTATGTACATTGTGGTAGTGGTATGTTTATTGTCAGAAAGCCCAACCTGCTTAATCTTAATTAATTTTTATCTGTGTTACATCATGATTATGTAACATTCAATGATAATGTAACATTCAATGATAATATCAGTAGTCATCTATACATACCGAATGTCAATAAAAAGTCACAATACATAATATATAGCAACTTTACTAAGTATGTAGGAGAGCTGATCTTCAGGTATACTTCTCGCATCGACGTCGCTGCAGGGCCTCGAAAATGGCGTACAACAGCTACCCAAGCGGCCTGCTCTGTGAAAACCATCGAGTTGCTGTCCACCATCACGCGTACGAAGATACACAACATCGACAGCGAGCACGCTATTGTCGGCGATGAGACAAACGATCAGTGATGATCGCGCTCGCGATCGATGAAAGAGCACGGCAGTGCTAAAGCGAACCACGCGCCTTGCAAGCTGTCAGCTATTTAGCATAGTGTTAATGATATCGCCGCGGTACCACGCGTAAAACTCACCGATCCTCGCGCCTGAAGGTAGCCGTCTTGTCGCGGTCAACGGCGAGAAAAGGCGTGGCTAGGCGGGAAACCACGGTTATGCGCGAATCAACGCAATGACCGCGAAAACGCGCGGTCCTTTTCACCCGGGTAGTATTTTCATTACAAAATTTGCATATTTGAGGTACAATTTAATTGCGTGGGCGTGAGCGTCAGGAATGGCTAATTCAATTAGCGAATCGTGAAGGGGCGTGGCCGAAGAGGCCATACGAGTGCTTTTGGTCGAAGGTGGGCGTGTCCAGAATCGGCCAGGGATGATTATGCGCGTGTAATTAGCGACCGGAAGTGGCCCATGAAGAAAAGGCCGGTAATTGCCCACTTCAAAGCAAGATCAAAGCATTCTTTCTTAACTATTAATCGCAACGACAAATTACACACTAAGTAGAAAAAAAAAAAAGAATTTAAATAATTAAATAATTAATGTAATTCCCAGAGGATCTGGGAGCACTTGGGGAGATAATTTTTACATGGGCACGCAGAATGGGTCAAAATTAAAAAATTGATGGCGGGAAATTTTGATTCACACTTTAGAATTAGAGATATGGCACTTTAAAGTTCTCCATATGTTTGTATAGGAAGCCATGTTTGCCCATAAAAAAAATTACGGGCGCGCGGCGTACGTTGACGACCCTTTACCAAACATTGTATATATGAGTGTGTGCGTGTGCGTTAATGCAGGTTTTATTGCTTCCGATTGGGCGTGGCTTCACGGGCCAGTGCTTGGATATCGGGGCCTGGGACTTGGCCGCGGCGATAGGTGGGCGTGTCCCGGATGCGGTGGTGACCTTTGCACCCGGCCAGGAGGCTTCGGGGGCGTGGCAGGAGGTCAAAGGTGAGGCCACGTCAGTTAATGAGGCACTGTACGCCGGTGCGATCGAGGGGACTGTACGGCTGGACGGAGGCTGACGATGGTTTGAAGCGAATGTGGTTGCGATGACGTGTTGTTACCCCGCCCACACAGGAAATGAGGTGAGCTCTTGTGTGGGCGGTGTGGCAGAACGGTCTCCGAGTGTTTGTGTGTGTTTTGGCCTTGAGGAAGCTGTGTGTTTTAATTGGGATTGATTGTGGGCTTCCGGTGGACATCCGGTGGCCAGTCGGCACGTGATTGAGAATGATGGTCCTTGAGGCACAGGGTGGTGCTGTTTTGGTCGTGGCCTGGCCCCTCCCTTCCGGCTCGGCTTCCGGTCCATGGAGGATATTAAATGAACACTTCCGGCTCTAGCAGTCACACCCCTGAGACCTGTGCAAATAAAAGGGCGTGGTTACACAACATGCACCTCACTAATGACTTTGATGTGGTTTAGGTGTTATATCCCCCACCTCACGCCCACGCAATTTAATGGTACCTTAAAGAGCAGGTGCTTATGGGACCCAGGCCTTAAGTTACCTGAGCATATGATTGTGGGAAGCTTGTGGAAATGGTGCAGAGAATACCTAGCCAACAGATATCAACATGTAAGCATCGGCAACTGCAAATCCTCCACTATGATTAATTGCAGTGGAGGTGTACCATGCATATGATTGTTATGATGGAGTATATGTAGCTATAGTGCATGCTTTATAATACAATGTCATGAGAGAGCTATCATAGCAACTTTATTATTTATAGTGCTGCATGCACGTGCATGCTGCACCGAGATAGGTGGCTATTGGGCATTTGGTCAAGACTCAAGACTTAACGTTGAAATTGATGATGTATTAGCTAATGACTAAATTATCACAGTTATTATCTACGTATAATAATACTATTATTATACAACATCATTATTAATTTTTTTTGCTTCCACTGTGCTTATATTATACCATTACATTTTTATAGAGTTACGTATCTAAGTTCACACATTTTTCATCACTAATAATTATTAAGAATCAGGATTATTGGTAAAGGCACCAATACGAAGATATCCCGCCTGCTTCTCAAGAGAATCAGAGAGAGTTTTCACCAGCGTGGAGAATGAAGGTCTATCACCAGGTTCCATCTCCCAGCACCAACGCATCATCAAGTACCTGCATATATGACGTACAGTGAAGAATGAATATTGACTGGGCCGGGCCAACAGCCATCTTGACAGATTCATATAATATAGTCTGCTTTATTGAATTCTTACAAATCAGTATTGCAGGCAGAATTGTTAGGCATTTCCAATCTCTCTCCTCTCTGAAGAAAAGAGAGCAGTGCTGATGATCTAACACCTGCATAGGGGGCTTGGGCTCCAGTGAAGATCTCCCAGCAAGTTACACCGAAGCTCCACTATTTAGTAGTGTTTGTGTACATGTACGAGATTCAGTGTACAAAATATGTGTGTACATAATATAATATAGTTGGTAAATGATCGTTAATGGAAAGGTGTGGCCAATACCTGGCGCATGCGCCGCTAGCAATCGAGCACATGGGCAATTCGCAGCCAGCAGCGAAATTAGCAGCTCTTTGTCAGCGTTTCTCTGTGTGAAAAAGAACCGAGGCAAGCACAGCCGGCCGTTGCCAATCCTCACAGAAGCTTGGGAAGAGTCGCTAAGAAAGTCGTAGCCACGCCTAAACGCCTGAGGCCACTGATATCGCGGAGGAGATTGACGGCTCCATCTCCAAAAGATATCAGACAGCTCCCCAAAGAGACCCTTCGACAGCACTTGATAAAAAATAGTCTGGATACGTCGGGCACTCGCCAACAGATGATATCATGTCTCACGTCATTCCTCAAGACAGTCTCCAAGGACCAGCGTCCACAAGAGCCGGACCAGCGTCCGGAAGACAATAATGGAGATGGCAATGGCGAAAGTAGTTCAACCTCTGACAGCTCAGAGGCCACAGCTACAACTGCCCGAGACAACAAGTCTGGCTCATCAGCTCGGAGACCCCACAAAAATGTTCAAGAAAGAGGCAGAGGGACTCGTCCAGCTCTTCAGACAGTCACTCTTGCAAAAAGAGACATCGCAGACGACACTACAGTTCATCATCCTCCTCTTCCTCAGCTTCCTCGACCTCGTCTCGGTCATCCAATTCTTCCAGTGGCCACCACTCTCGCAGACGCAAGCACAAGCGACGCCACCGCAAACGCAGGAGACACCCCCCTCCGAACTATTACCCAGGATCAATTTCCTGTGCCCCCCCCCTCTACCAAAGAGTTTACGGCATCGTATTAGACGAGGTAAATTTGTCATATTTGATAAATTATTACTCCCTAAAAGCGTACCGCCTACTTCAAAGACCAAAGCAAAGCAGAGCCAATGGCAGGTTACCGATCTACCTTCTTGGCTTGAGGCATGGAACAGATACATATGCGTTAGGCTTGCGTACAATCGTTCCATGGCCCTCGAGCTTGTTAAGTATCAGACGATCATGGTGATGCTTTTCGCAAACCATTCTCCAGCTCGTTGCCTCGAGTATGATAGTTTGTTCCGGCAAGTGGCTGCACGTGATCCAACGCTACGCTGGGACACCATTAAGGAGGACATATATGTGTGGGCCATCACGCAGCGCCATGACACTAGTACCTCTCACTCCCAGTCGAGCAACTCCACTTTTCGTGACTGACTTCCAATATCAGCCCGTCTGGGGCCCCCACCAAACGAGATAACCAAAGCGACTCCACCGCATGCCACACACACGGCAGAAGGCAAAGAAATCTGCAAGCGGTACAATGCAGGACGTTACAAAAGGGGGGACGAATGCATTTTCACGCATGTCTGCTGGCACCCAGGCGGCCAGGGTGAGCACCCTGGCAAAGAGTGTGCTAAACAACCTTGAGCTCCAGCGAGCTCTCACCCCCCTACGACACTCTCAATTCGAGAGGGAGCTAGTCAATCACCCAGACAAAGCCTGGAAACACTGGCTGCTTGATAGCATCATGAATGGAGTTGCACTCGGCTACGACGGCCCACGCGGTCTGAAGGAAGATCGTAATTTAGTATCTGCATTTCAACATACACACGTACTTGATGAGGAGCTAAGAAAGGAATGCCTAGTCGGCCGAATTCGTGGCCCCTTTCCAGAAAGACCAATTGGTAACCTAAAGTGCTCTGGCTTGGGAGCAGTTCCCAAGAAGCGAGGAAGTGGCGCATGATCCTCCTTCTCTCTGCTCCTCCAGGACAGAGTATAAATGACTACATCTCGAAGGAAGAATTCTATCTCCGGTACGCATCCATCGATGATGCCACTCGCATGTTAGCTGCATTGGGGAAGGGTGCACTCATGGCCAAGGTAGACTTAAAGTCTGCATTTAGAATGGTACCAGTCTGCCGTAATGATTGGGAATTACTTGGCATGAAATGGAGAGAGGCTTATTTCGTGGATACCTGTCTTCCCTTCGGGCTAAGGTCAGCACCTTACCTTTTTAATCAGTTTGCAGAAGCCCTGCAATGGTTATTATAACACAACTATGGCTTGCAATGGCTCATCCACTATTTAGACGACTATTTCATAGTTGGCGCACCAGACTCACACAGCTGTGGCGAGCACCTCCAATGTTTTCTGAGGGTGTGCACTCAGCTAGGGATTCCAGTTGCTATGGACAAAGTTGACGGTCCAACGACCGTCCTCCCATTTCTGGGCCTAGAGTTGGACTCAATGTTGCAGCAGATACGCCTACCACCCAACAAGCTAGGCGAAATCCTAGCAGAGCTAACCAAATGGCAATCACGCAATAAAACAACAAAACGGAAACTACTCTCGTTAATAGGCAAGCTGACGTTTGCAGCACGAGCTGTCCCAGCAGCCAGATTTTTCATTAGGCGCCTAATCACACTTAGCACAAAAGTAAAAAAAGCTACACCACCGCATACGTCTCAATAATGAGGCAAGGGCGGATATCGCTTGGTGGCGAGAGTTCTTGCCAACGTGGAATAGCACTGCACAATTCATTGACCAAAGCCCTACAGACGCAGCGGACCTAGAACTATGCACGGATGCTTCGGGCAGACATGGATGCGGTGCGTACTTTCAAGGTGAGTGGTTTCACCACAAATGGCAACCACACCAGCAGCTTTCAAAAGACGTGTCTATCCAATGGCAGGAACTTTTTGCAATTGTTGCCGCAGCCCTCACTTGGGGTCACAACTGACGGCAAAAGCGTATCAGATTTTACTGTGACAATCTTGCAATAGTTAATTCGTGGGAAGGTAAATCTTCCAAGCATCCCCGAATCAAGTCTTTGCTGCGCACACTTTTTCTCACAGCAGCAAATAACTTTACCATATCGCTGAAACATTTGCCTGGGAAGGCAAATGAAATAGCTGATGCTTTATCCTGAAAGCAATTTACTCGTTTCTTTCATCTCGCACCACAGGCGCAGCAACTGCCAACACCAACCCCTGGGACTCTAAGAGAGCTTTAAATGCTCAACTGCAAGATCTCATGTCTTTAGCACTAGCATCCTCCACACAAGCCACGTACAGCAGTGGTGTGAAGCGTTTCCTCAACTTCTGCATGGAGCAGGGAGTGCAGCCACTTCCTGCAGACAAACTTACATTGGTCTACTTTGCAGTAGCATTTATGATTAAGTCGAAGCCTCACAACTCCCACCATAAAAGTGTATCTCTCGGCTGTGGGCTCTTTTCACCGCCATCAGGGATTTAAGGATCCAACTCATCATAATCCCCAACTGAAGATGGTGCTTCGTGGCATGCAATGAGCTAACATTGACAGAAGATCACACCCAACGCAGCCGATCACACGAGCGATACTTTACAGAGTCTTGCACCAAGTCCGACATTCTCACAAGCTACGCAAGCAGGATAAACATATGCTAACAGCCGCATTTTTGTTGGCGTTTTTCGGCTTCTTGCGAGTAAGTGAGTTTACAATCCCATCTAGGTCAAGATTTAACCCTCGGACTCATCCAACCAAAGACAGTATAGCATGTTAACGGAAATATTTTACCTTCACAATCAAACATCAAAAACAGACCAGCTACACCAGGGTCATAAGATTTACATACTCCGATCCGATGTCAAATTTTGCCCAGTCTCAGCCATGCAAAAGTACCTTCGTCATTTTTCTCGCTACTCTGCAGTCAGAATGCAGCCGCTGTTCACATTCAGAGATGGCAGCAGGCCAATTATGTACTACACAGCTTGTCTGCTGCTAACCATACAGTGGCAGCTACTATGCCAAGCTATAGTAGGCCTTATATATAAGTGGGAGGGGCTGCTCAAAATCGTTTGGGGGAGTTGCAACCCCCTGAACCCCCCCTAGATCCGCCCCTGCTCTTCCAAAGATACCTCAAGTAATGAGAATGATAGTGAATCTGATGTGGTCTGTCCTATTAGCAAATTTCCAGAATCAAAGGATGGTGAGAACACAGAGTGGGTGCAGTGTGACAACTCAAGTTGTTCCAAATGGTATCATGTGTTATGCACTAGTATTGATCCACACGACCACAACACCCTAGAATCTGCAACTTGGCCTTGTCCTGACTATGAAATGTGAATAATAAATTTTTTTCTTGGCTTTTGTGGTTTGTCAGTGTTCTGGCAACGTTGCTATGATATCTATTTCATACAAAAGATATTTTAGCCTCTCCACATTGGATGTCCGGTAATGGTCAAAATTGTCCGTGTTCTGACTACATAACAGTGTAGATAAAATGTGCATGCGCAATTTGGACAAACGGGGGCAGAACTAATATAGAGGTCGGGCGTGTAGCGCTAGTGGATGGGTATGTCTGCTGCGGGTTACGATAGGTGTGGGGCCATCGCACCTATCAAGAATTGCTCTATCTATCCGATATATGCCGCACTTACTTCAAGTGTTTGGGGCCAACTTGAAGTTTTATACGATTTTGGGATGGCGGTTTTTATGCCACATTGGTGTGTTTAGAAGGTTTATAAGTTTGGAATGAACGTATACTTTTCTCTAGAAGTTTCTCTATTATTATAATACAGGTGGAGAATTGTGGCCGTCTCAAAAATTAGGTGAAATCGACCGTTTGTGTGCGATTGCCTTACCAGATGGCTACCCTTCGAAGCCAAGAAAACAAGCTATATTTATCCATAAAATAGTCTCTCTGTTATATCAATTGCACTTACAGTTTTGTCATGATGGCAGCTTTTGTACAGCCATTATTCGATCAAGTTTTATTTTTCCCTACTTGAATTTTTGTACAATTTTGGGGTGGGCCACACCCCAAGTTCCGGCGCTCCATATCCTTTCATTTCCACGAGTTTTTCAAGAAAAACAAGTGTTGAAGGCTGTAACTAGCGTACAAATTTTCGATAAAACTGGACTTTGGGGCCATTTTTTGGCGGGAAGGCGCAATTATTGACCGTACAAAAGGTTGCATCTCATTGGTCCCCGCCATGTTGATGACGTAAAAGTGCGTGGGCGTGCAGCTGGAATTAAAATTGGCTGAATCCTGTGTAGACTGGAGTCAGGACTGGAGTGGGGAGTATCTGATTTGCCATTTTGTCACATAATGCGCATGCTCATAATGCATGTGTTGCCATGGTGAAGTCATGTGATGAGTCGGTGACGCCGCTCGCGACCACATCGATCATAATGTGCATGGGTTCAGCAGAGATCGGAGATGAGGCACAAGACCATGAAAATATTTTGTTTAGCGGACGAATCTTAAAAGCCAGTAAATTTATTGTTGGTAGTAGCTTCTCTGAGCCTGGGAACGAGGATAGTCACTGAGCTGACTGTTCTAGCGCTGAGCGGCCATGCCTATCGGTGCGGTAAGGCTAGGTAAGGTCGACGAACTATTGAGGGGCGTGGCTACGATTGTTGCGTGCTCGTCATCCAGGATTGAGTAGAGTTGGATAGCTAAAAAAAGATAGCGCTATACAAACAACTAAAAAAGCAGACTAGATAGCGAATAATTATGCCACCTATATTAGTAAGATATAGACTCAAGTATGGCCTACCGAACGAGCTCTCAACCGTAGCTCCACCCACCTCTGTTCGTGCAAGGTAAGTATAGTATAGCTGGTCGATAATGGTGCATGTCATAACTGGACGAAGGTGAAAAATGTTACATAAAAATTACTGTTGCTATTATGTATGCAGCACCGGTACCCAAGATTTAGTGCTTGGAGTACCGGCAACTCTATTATATAGCTATAGATCCCAGCCCCAGAAGAGATGTTTGTACTACTACTGTGTGTGTTGCACACTTCTGGTACATGTACTCCTGATATTGTTCAGTCAAGGTAGTTGACTGAACATCATGTTGGAATGTATTATTTTTGATCCCCTGACTTGAGCAAGCAACTCAATTAATATAGAGATCTCTCTGACTCAATGTTGCAATGGTAGCTAAATCCCTTGATCAAATCACTTACTACATCCGACATTTCAGAGAACATGTAATCTGCCAGACTCTCTGGTGCCATCCACTTCACTGGCAGTTTGATATCCATATGCTTTGTGAGTCGATAATATTCCTTGGTGCCTATGTTCACTGACAAGCCAAAGTCTGCAATCTTAATGATCATATTAATGTCAATCCTGCATGTATAAGAGTAATACCGGTAATGGGTAGCTGAAAACTTATGTAGCCCATACATGCAGTTTCTTGCTGCTAGATCTCTGTGAACAACTTTTTCATTGGTGAGATACTCCATCCCTTTGGCCACCTGTAGACACATATCCATTAGCCTCTTCCTTATGAACACCACCTACCAAGATATTGAAATGAAAGCCGTTTCGTAGTTGACATGATGAATATGATCCTATACCGTAGTCTCCATAGTAACGTGCACCAAGTTTGTAGTTTATGAAATGAGTGATAACAAGGACTTATAGACTCCCCCTTGGTGATAATAACTGCATGAGTCTATCACACTGGCACAATAATCACATTTGATTTGTATAGCTATAGCTATTCTACAATAATTATTGTTAAAATAAACTCACTAAGTCTTGTGACTGTAGTTCATTTTCATCACTGCAGATCTTGTCTTTAATCATAACAAGATTTTTTCTTTCCTTCTTGAGATAGGCTGCTAAGCTGCCATTGGCCATGTAAGGTAGAACAATGTAGGGCACAGGTCCTCCGTCAAGGCACACTCCCTTAAGGCTCATCACATGTAAGTTGGAAAAATTCTTCATTCTGCCACACTCACGGAGAAGTTCTTGTACAGCATTGTCATCTATGAAGCCTGCAAAAGGTACATATTTTTAATATATTAGACTCCAGATACAATAATATAGAGTCCCATACCTTTAAGAGTCTTAATAGCAACAATTTCATCAGTGTATTGGCCAGCTAGGCATCCCTTGTACACTATGCCAAACTCACCTGCCAATTAATTGAGCAAGATTGTTATAGCTAACATTCTCATTAATTTTTTATTATGCCTGGTGGGGACAAGATGTCAAAGTAGGCTAGTTATTATACATACAAATTATAACTAGCATGCTTTTATTGCCGAGTGTGTTAACTAGTGTGAGACATCTATCTAATTTGGCTGTGTGGTCTTGTATTATGTATACGAAATTGGCTTTGTTATGCTTTGAATTGTTTAGTATAGTTCATATAAGTGCACTCCATGTGGATGGGGCATGGTTATCTGTTTGTACGTTTATCCCAATCAGCACGAAACTCGGCTGATTTATACCATAGATTCTAGAGATCTATAGGTAACCAAGCAACTGCGGGTAAGAACAGTTGAGATTAGTTCATAAAAATAGGCTTCATCATCCTTAGAATTGTTTTTCAAACCCCATGAGTGTCACAAACATTGCGTTTTTATTGCCTGCACCTATCACCTGTACAATAGTTAGACACTATTTAGGAGGTTTCTACGTGATTTAGAAGATCAAAGGGCTGTAGCTATGTAGAATCCCGAGCAAAGCAAGGGTTCTATGGAGCCCTGCATGAGGTCATCTAAATTAGCCCCCTCCAAATCAATTAGTAGTTTCTCATCCCCCTTAATTTCCGCCCGCATGCATTTTATGATTAGGAGCGCAATACAAAAGTATACCGCCTCCTTTTTGGCAAGCGATATTGACGACCATTTCCATCAAAAATTACACATATTGACGACCATTACCACCGCCCGCCCGCATCAATTTTGAGCTCAGAGGGGATGAGAAACTACTAATTGATTTGGAGGGGCCTTATGTAGAAACCGACTAAACAGTCTCTAACTACTTTAGATCCTAGCGACAATGTCCAAAAGCTTTGTATACTAAACAACTGCCTAGCAACAAACTAGCCATTGGAAAAAATACCAGGTTTTTATGAAGGATAGATACCATATTTTCTCGTTATTAGGTGCATCTTGCTTATAAACGCATATTCGTTTATAAAGCGCATGCCATTTTCCTGACCAAAGCACTCGTTTTTAGGCGCAGTTTGCGTGTAACTGTAAGCGCATATTATTATGTGACCCTTGACCTCGATATCTGTACATGTGCTAGCTCAAGGTTCCAGCAATTTCAAGTTACTCGAAATCACTATGGCTACTGTGGATCCTCAGATCCTTCGAGCTATGAGCGCCATTTCGAGCTGGGTGGAATGCAGCAACACGAATAATTTTGCAATCGATCGATTGGCCACGCCCCTAAATAATACCGCGAACGCGTGTGCGTTCTTGGATCCGGATGCAGCTATTTTGTTAGGTGCACTTCTATGGTGGCCGAGAGGGTCACTCCGAGTCTGCATGATACATCTCCGAGACATTTATGGCCCCGGACTCATTATCGGAATCCGGACGAACTTAATGGGCGTGGCTAAGACTTAGCCTAAGTCTGCAAGAAAATGTTAGACTACATTGAGATACATAGTATGATAATATTGCTTGAATACGGTTAACCACGCCCACTCTTGTGATTATTTACAGTACATAATATTATCAGATGATTAATTCAAAGTTTTATCAATTTTTTTGGCTTAAAAAGAAGACATTTTCTTTTCTGTGCCTTGTAAGGTCAAAGGTCAAGGCAAAAGCCTACTGCGTACGACATGATGTAATCTACTGGGCGTGGCTTGGTCCCATTATGATGTAAGTATTAAATTTTCATGTAACGGTCCGGGCCTGGGGTCCGGGGTTTATTAATATGGAGTCTGGTGTCAAGTTTTAAGTTGGTGGCACCCGGAGTCCGGACTTAAAGAATACAGGATCTGGAGTCTGCGATTTAAAATTTATCCAGATTCTGGTATTGCTGATTGCAGAGTCCGGAGTTGGCGCTCGCTGTGGTGGCCGAGAGTGCCACTTTTTCGTGTACAGTTCCGCCTCCTGAATAAGAATTCGGGTCCGGTTCCGGCTAACTGAGGGTCCAGTTCCACTCTGAAATCGGAATACGGATCCGTTCCCGGCTCCGAAATAAGACTACAGTTCCGGTTCCGACTCCGAAATCAGAACACGGATCCGTTCCCTAATTAGGTTTACAGTTCCGGAATGGTAACACGGATTCTGCTCTCTAAGAAGTACGCACAGACATCATCCTTGTTTCATTGATGCCCCATCCCAGACAGTAGGGTATCCAACGAAAAAATCAAACTTTCCAAAAACCGCTCATTTTGCGGCATTTAGCTAGCCTACTGGGACGGTCCCTAAATCTCGAATGATACTGTGCAAAATTACTCGTACGTGGAGATACAAAAATTTTGCGTTTTTTGGCGAAATTGTCGCGCCAGATGGTTAATATGCTCCAACCTGTGATTTATTGTGGCTGCCTTACTAAATTGATCGTCCTCATCCAGTGACAGCATGAGGAAGCGTTTATCATACTGTATAACGATGGTGCCCCACGTTTTGGCGAATTTTGCCAAAATTTGGAGAATAATTAAAGTCTCTATATCTCGGCAAATGAACATGGGGGCGTGACCTGGAGTGAGAATTAGTGTTAGTCCAAGAACATCTTCGTCCTACCAGAGTTTTGAGAAACTTCATTTTTTTGTGTGGAAACCCTACAGACAGCATAGCATCTACAATTGCAAGTCAGTACTACAGTTAGGTAGTCAACGCTGTTGAGCATGGGTGGTATAGGTATTGGTACGGTCCCGTTTCCGAAAATGTGCCGTTAGCGAGTCAGTGACTATTATTTCATCTGTCGTGCAAGGGCCAAATAGTCGCTATTGTAAAATACTGCTCAAAGCAACGAAGGGAGCCTGCATGGGCTTAACTCACTAACTTCTACTATTCTTTTCTGACAGTATTGTGCTCTCATCAGTGGCGTATCAAGGATTTAACAAAGGGGGGTGCTTAGCGATCTGTGCGCGAAGCACGCGCTGGAAGCTACGCTCACTTTTGTTGACCACACCCACCATTTTTGCCCGTTATTGGGTGTGCATTATTAAGAAACGCCTATGCTCTCCACTCTTCACCACTCAAAAACGACGAAACTGTTCAGGTGAGAGAGCTACTAATGAACTAGCTAGCAATTTTGAAGCTTTAGTATAGCGTTTTTATATAGTAAAGTGCTAGTGACATTATTTATTGATATAAACTAAGGAATGTTAGCACCAATTAACTTGTATGCCTCTGAGGCTAAGGGGGGGGGGGTGCTCGAGCACCCCCCTGGATACGCCACTGCTCATATCAAAAATCATCAGCTATAGTAGAGGGATCGCACTTGGATGTATATACTGGTAGCACAATTGCGCACCACGCCCCCCAATCCAAGAGATTGAAGGGTGTGGCTCAACATGCATGCTCCTAGCATAGGCTACTCCTGATTAGACTAATCATTAGTTATTTCCACCCGTGTCCTTTCCACATTTTCTAGATTATAGTGTGTTAGTATACCCGCTTTATCTCATTGTCTGATAGTATCTTTGGCATGCGTCGTTAGTGTGTAGAGTGATAGTGGCAATGAACTGCCCGCCTGCATGCCCCATGCAGGCTTTCTGATGAAAGAGGAAAGAATGAATCGTAATTATTGGAGTTGCCTTAGCTATAGCACAGATACTATGCTGTCCTGGACGGAAAAAGGACCGAAAACTATTTCGGGACCGTATCCGTATTCTTATTTCGGAGCCGGAACCGGACCCGGACCCGCATCCCTATTCAGGAGCTTGAACCGGATCCGTGTTCTTATTTCAGACCTGGAACCGCATTTTCATTCAGGAACCGGGACCGTACACGAAAAAATGACGCTCTTGGCCACCATAGCTCGCTATTAATCCTGAGTCCAGAGTACATACACAAGTGTACAAATGTGCTTATCGGGCATAGCTAGATGACAGGATTCAGAGTCCGGTGTTGTTGAATGCAGAGTCTGGGCTCGGGGGTGTATCACACAGATTTGGAGTGACCCTCTCGGCCACCATACACTTCGCTATTAAGCGCAGGTTTTGTAGGATCTAAAGTCTACCCAAGTGAATTAGTTGCATTATTATAATACCATATAGCGGGAAACTTTCGTATGGTGCTAATTTTTGTATAATATTATTTCGTATGCTCCATCCCTTTGAATCTGAATTGCCTATTCGACCAGCAACTGAGTGTGTATACAAATTCACCCGCCTGTTGCATGAATCAGAGAAATATCTGGAAAAAAAAGGAAAAACTATCAAAACCAGTAGATTTCCTCGCAATGCATGGTTCAATGAAGATTGCAAGGCTGCCAAAAAAAGATTAAAAAATTGTGCAAAACAGCTCAAGAATAATCCAAGTAATAAGGAGGTACAGAAAGATTTCTAGTTGGAAAGGAGAACATACAAACCTTAATAATTAGAAAAAAGTGTGTAGCAGTCGCACTCTTACATAAGGAGCTGAGAGAGTTTAAATCAAATAATCCCCATGAATTCTGAAGGTTAATCAATAAAATATCGGACCAGTCTGACGGTGAGGAAATTTGGATGTATACTTTAAGTCCCTCCTAGACAACAAATCCGAGAAAAGTGATACCAACCCTTTCGTCTCAAGTTCTCACACAGTCCCTATTCTGGATGAAGCTATTGATGATATGGAAGTCAGAACTGCCTTGAAAGCCCGGAAAAAAAATAAAGTGCCGGGTCTGAATGGCCTTCCTCCCCTAGTCTTTAAGATGTTCCATGACCAACTTGTAAAGCTTGCTACTGCACTGTTTAACAAGCTGCTTAAACAGGAATCATATCCTGAAATATGGAGTTCAGGATCAATCAAACCCATACCAAAGAAAGGTTACAGTAAATGCCCTAGCAATTACAGGGGAATTACACTATTTCCAGTAATGGGAAAAGTATTTATTACAATTTTGAGAAACAGGCTTCTAGATTGGGCCAAAGCTAATGGCAAACTTTGCGAATCACAATTTGAATTTAGACCGTGGCAAGGAAGGCAGATAACAGATGTTGTCTTCATCATTGCGATAGCAATCCAATCCTTTAAGAAGAGGAAAAAAGCAGTTATTCACATATTTTATCGATTTTGCCAAGGCTTTCGATTCAGTAAATCACAAGTTGCTGTGGGAAAAACTTGCCACCATGGGTGTGAGCACTAAAATTCTAAAATTAATTATACTGAAATCAATGTACGAAATGCCACTTCAAGAGAGACAATAAACAACACCTCTTTCCCTTGCCTAAAGGGGGGTAAGACAAGGTTGCAACCTTAGTCCACTCTAGATTTATTTAGCTTGTTTATCAATGACTTAGAATCCTACCTCTCATCGAATGTGGTAGATAAGCTAACCAGTGTAAGTGCTGTGGTTCTCTACTTGCTGACTCCAACAAGGATCTTCAAGTGTCAATTGACAGGCTGACCGAATTCTGCAAAACATGGAAATTGAACATCAGTGTAGACAAAACTAAAGCTGTGATTTTCAACAGAAAGCAACATGTCCACCAAGTCCTGTTCACTTGAAGATGAACTCCATTTCTTGTTTATTCACACAGGAAAGGCAAGAATTCTTTGATTACAGTAAACAAGTAAACAAAAGTTTCCCCTACCTGACTGATACTAATAAATGGAGATTTATGTCACTTTCTAATGACAAACACCTAATCTACTTGCTTTCTGTTGCTTTTGAGAAAAGATCACAATGTCATTGAATTTCTCAGTAACTGCCATCACTTTCGTTTTATGTGATGTATATTATTATATTGCTCTGACTATTGGGCCTCCTGTCCTCTACTGTCATTAATAATAAGTATAAAAACAATTGAATAAAATTGAAGTAGGGATGGTAGGATCAAAAAGTGCACAAACAAGATTCGTAGGGATAATCACATTAACTATACATCCCTACGCTTGCCTTTCTCGAATATCATGCGCTTATTGATGGTGACTTGTTTGTGATATCCTTCAGTGATAATTCTCGACTTGCATGTGGGAGAAAACATCCCCTATGGCTCAGGATAACTTCGATTCAGTCGCATTACTTTTGCATCCAATGCATATAGATACTCAAAAAGCAAGTGTAGGGATATGAATGTAATTATCCCTACGAATCTTGTTTGTGCACTTTTGACCCTGACATCCTTATTTCATCCTTCAATTTCATTCAATTGTTTTTATACTTGTTTCTGTACTTTTTTTATTGCTCTCAGTGTAATTCATATCAATTCCATCTTACATGGATTGCTCATTTAACTCTCAATCTATGTCTCAATAAAGTTTTGTGGCGCGTGCATGCAAAATTCATAGCCACGCCCCACACGTTCTTGTGCCTGATAAAGTAGCTGCCATGATGAGATTAGGGAGAAACTTAAGCTTTGTTGGTAGTCTTAGCTACCATTTCCCCAAATATCTTTGTCGCTGAGATACTGATCATGACCTGGCTGACTGCTGAGGGGCCACGTCCGAGATGGCCGCTCCTTCGAGCCTCCATATTCATGATCGATTCAGCACAGTACTAGCACTGCACGCTAGCCTAGCCACCAGCGCTATAGCTAGCTTAGCGCTTCTTGCACTGGCAGAAGCTAGACTAGCACCTGGCCGGCCTGTAAGTAACCCTGTGCTGTTAACTGTACTAGACTGTACTAGTAGGCTAGCTAGCTACGTATAGCGCTAGCGCTAGCAATGCTGTGGCGCATGCGCATGTGCACCGCTGACTACGGTCACATGACTTCACCATGGCAACACATTATGAGCATGCGCATTATATCACAAAATGGTGTATCAGACACACTCAATCGTTATGCGCTGTACACACCCACAATTACGTAACTGTCAAGATAACACAAAATTAGCGTGCCACTGCACTGCATATTACCAAATGGAGTAGATTTATACTAAAACTAAGATGAGCGGTCAAGGCAGTCTTGAGTTAGCCCTGGAAATGAGAGTTACACACTAAGTAGAAAATTACACATTAAGTAGAAAAAATAGAATAAAAATTCACAGGAGGTTTGGGAGTACTTGGGGAGATAATTTTTATGTGGGCACACAGAATGGGTCGAAACTAGAAATTTGACCTTGGGGAATTTTGATTCACACCATTGAATTAAAGTTACGGCACTATAAAGTTTCCCCATATATTTGTATAGGGTAGCCACGCATTTGCAATGTTTAGAATCCCGATGTGCGTTATTTAGAAATGTCAACCGTGATCGCGCGTTCCTGCGGTCCATAATTCGAAAGTCACATGACATCTCGCACCCCATTGGCTCTATGCAAATTCCTCTAGAGAACACGAAAACTGTGCAAGAGTTGCCAGACCCTTCCTTCCGTGTGCTGGTGACGCAATACATCCAGCGCTGCGGGAAAGGGAGGAGTCTGGATTCGAGACTAAGGTCTTTGTAGGCTCCTACAATGTAAATTAATTTAAAATAGCTAGATAGTACCTTCAGTTGCCGTTTGTGATAAAATAATGTAGTCCACAGCAGATCAGTGCAGTTCAACAATATTTCACACTTGACGGCTAAATCAAGCGTCTGATAGATGATAACTACACCAAAGTAGAGTAATCTTCACTATTTTCGATCTAAATAGTCAACAGACTTGATCTTGACACTTGCAGCAGTCCTGTCCACGATTCAGGGCCTTAGCTGCAGACCAGTCCAAAGGTCATGACGTCGCTAACTGCCGAGTCAGCAAAAATTCTCGGGAGTGTACCAAAGGTACAACGAGCAACAACCAGAACAGAATGAGACTAGCTACAGTATAAAACTTTATCTTATATGGACAAAGTCAAAGAAAGCCCAGACAAAAGTTATGTCTAAGAATAAAACTAGCTATTCATAGCTAGTCAATAGAAAAATTAAATAATAAATGACAAGTATTGATATCTCCACAAGGGGATTTACTGTTCTCCGGCAATATTGCTGAACTTTGCCCTTGCAAAGTAAATTTTAAAATGGCAATGAAGTGAGATTTAGGCTAGATCTATGAGGTTTCATAGCTAAATAAGTAGTCTAGATGATCGGAAGTTAGACTACTAGTGATCCAAAATCATGCAAGTTTACAGGCACTTCAGCAAAAGTGTATTGGGCTATTCCATTTAATAGCTGTACACCCCCTATGGATGAGCAAGAAGGAAGATTTGACCCCTAGACACAATTAAAAGGTAATCATCCCCCCTGGACAGTCGTTACTGATTTAGGTCACTGTTCTCCCAAGACGTAATTAGGAGCATCATTTATCCCCTTGAATACTTAATTAAATGAAGTTTATTCCCCATGGACACAAATTGATGCAGTAATTTACAGAAGGGAAATCACCTAACAGGGATGAGACACCCCCTAGACGCCATGATTAGTGATACTTTTATCCCTAGACACAATCAAAATTACCTAAAATACCCCCTTTTCTTCATTAAAATCAAAGTTTGACCCCCTGGACAAGGCTCAAAATACCCCCCTGGACAGTCGTTAACGGTCATCCATAGGGGGTGTATGCTTATCAAATGGAATAGTCCATTGCAGCCTATGGACAAATCGATCAAGTATGTTTGCTAAAAATTAATAGTATATTCTGTGCATGCAGTATGGATAGTCGTAAATCATCAGGAGCTTCCTTTTATTGTATCGAAGAAGTCTAGATGATCGGAAGTTGGGATAGCTTGTTGTTTTGGTTTATTCCCATAGAGAATGTACACATCCAATTAAACGAATTATGAAACATTTTCGCTATTCCAACTATGGGATGGCCGCGCATTTCTGGCAACCAGATGTGACAGTGGGAAAGTACATCGAGTTGAGAAACATCTTGAACTAAAATTATTTTGTGCTTTCTTGGTGTGTGCTGTGGTGATCTTGAGTACTGCAGTGGAGTAGGAAGCAATCATGTTTTGCTGGTACTGAACCTCAATTATGAATAACAGTAATACTGATCATGTTTACATGTAGCAATTTTATGTGATACGTGATGAGTTGGAAGAAAACGTACAGATGTACATGCATTAAGCCCGATAATTGCATGACGCAAGGGGCCCCCTTTGAAGTATGGGGGGCCAGTGACTCCCGTTCCTACTCCATAGTACTGAGAAAATTTATGGCCTGATGAAAGAGATCGTGCAGGCTTATGCTATATATATAACATAGTGCACAGCAATATGGATTTTAAAAGTGCTCCAGTGGAACCAAGAACTGTCTCACGTTTTACAAGGCACAGCAATAGGTATCAGCTCCAGCAGTTTAGTTGTCATTCTAATGCCTTTATGAACTCCTTCTTTCCAAAGACAATCTCAATGTGGAATTCTTTACCTGAAGAAGTACTAGCTTCTCCCTAACTCGCTAGCTTTAGAAGAGCTATTAATTAATTATTATAATATTATACTTATTTTTATTCTCTATTGTGCTCAATAGTTGAATTTTATTTTTGTATAGGTGCATGCACGTACTAGCCTATGGCTATTTCATGCATTTTATACTGCATTTGCAGGAATATTATAGTTACACACTAAATAGAAAAAAAAAGATCTAAGAACTGAAAAAAGATTAGATTCTGCATGCTCATATCAATAATTTGTCGTGAATGTTTTCCCAGAGTCTCAAACATTTCATTACATTAAGTTATACTTAGTGTGTAATTTCAAGGGGACCACACACTAAGCAGAAAAAAAAGGTCCGAAAACCACCTCACAGTCGAGCTGGATGCATAGTAGAGCCATACAATGCAAGCAGGCATCCAAATAGCCATATATACAATGTTTGGTAAAGGGTCGTCAACGTACCCCGCGCACCCGTAATTTTTTTATAGGGCAAACATTGCAAGTGCATGGCTTCCTATACAAACATATAGGAACACTCTAGGGGGTGTATCTTTAATATAAAGGTGTGAATAAAAAAATCCAAAAAGATCAAACTTCTTGTTTCGATCCATTCTGTGTGCCCATATCAAAATTATGGCCTGAAATGCTTCCTAGTGCTAGTATTAGATTAAGTGCGGTAACCTACTGAATTTTCATATAATATGTGTATGTATCATTACATGTACAGCTTGATGTGTGCCATGCCATGTACTCGGAGGGAGAGGGTAAGGAGAGCGACGTTGATGATGATGACTCACCGATGGTCGTTGGTCACAACATCTACATCCTGGGTCAAAACTAGAAGTTTCTAGGAAGCGGAATTTTGATTCACAATTTAGAATTAAAGTTACGGCCCTTTAAAGTTTCCCCATATGTTGTACAGGGAAGCCATGCATTTGAAATGTTTTCCGCCCACGCGCTAGGTAAAGAACGGGAAATTCCCGTGGTGTGCGTTATTTAGAAAAATTTTTCAAAATTGGAGTATAGGTTGTTTGCTTGCTTTGTAAGGCTCTACTGTGCATCCTAGGTATATTATGTGGATTTCTGACGACTTACCAACTTTTTGACAAAATTGAAGTTTAGGCTGCCTGCTTGCATTGTATGGTTCTCTACTGTGCATCCAGCTCAATTATATGGTGGTTTCCGGACAATTTTTTTTTCTGCTTAGTGTGTAGGCTTGCTTGAAATGAAACACTAAGTAGAAAAAAGTTTTTAAATAATCAATTAATGTTTGGGGGGTTTGGGAGCACTTGGGGGGATAATTTTTACATGGGCACGCAGAATGGGTCGAAATTAGAGATTTGACCTTAGGGAATTTTGATTCACGCCTCAGAATTATGGTTACAGCCCTTTGAAGTTCTCCCATATGTTTGTATAGGAAGCCATGCATTTGCAATGTTTTCCGCCCACGCGCACATTAACGTGACGACCATTACCCACTTCGATCAAAATTGATGTATAGGCTGCCTGCTTGCATTGTATGGCTCTACTATGCATCCAGCTCAACTATGTGGCGATTTTCGAACAATTTTTTTTTCTGCTTAGTATTCTGGTCTCCTTGTTAAACACTAAGTAGAAATTACACACTAAGTAGAAAAGAAAAAAGAAAAATAATTCGTGGGGGAACTGGGAACACTTGGGGATATAATTTTTATATGGGCACGCAGAATGGGTCGAAAAATGAGATTTGACATGAGAAAATTTTGATTCACGCCTTAGAATTTAAGTTACGGCCCTTTGAAGTATCCCCATATGTTTGTATAGGAAGCCACGCAGTTGCAATGTTTTGAGTCCCGGTGTGCGTTATTTAGAAAATCGCTAGGCCAGTACATGCATAGGCTACCAAACAGCTGGTATTGTATCCAGAGGCTTGCTGAATGGATGAAGAATCAGCCACAACAGTGGCTCTCCCATTTTTGCTGAGAGGTAGGTGGCGTAATACAGCTATAGTTTTACATTATGTATGTGTGGATGTGTGGGAAAGTACATCTATTTGAGGAACATAACTAAAATTGTTTTCAGTGTGCTTTTCCCCTAGCCTTGTGTGTGTGCTGTGGAGATCTTGAGTACTAGTACGAAGTAATGTGTTGCAGGGGCCACAGGTACTGAATTACCTCTTCAGTCCCCTAGCCTTGTGTGTGTGCTGTGGTGATCTTGAGTACTAGTAGAAAGTAACATATTGCAGCGGCCACTGGTATTGAACCTCAACACTGATCATATACTCTGAGTTTTTTAGGCTCTATTAGGAGCATAGACGGCCTTGTTCCCGATTGTATGGGCATCCAGCTCAACTTTATGTACTTTTTTTTTACAGTAATACTCGGGATGACTATAATAATATTATACTGTAGCGTGTGAATATTATATACATGCATGCATGTTTCTAATTATGTGGCACTTTTTTCTGCTTAGTGTGCATGGTAGCTCCTTAGATGATTTCCAACAAGCTCTAACTGTGCCGCAGGCACAGATAGAGCGGGTGGAAATCATCTAAGGTACTTGGTATTGTTACTATGGTATACCAATGCTAAATCGTACAGGCATTGTACACTGATTAAATTACTGTGGGCTGGGGTAGCTGTTTTGAACATGACTTGACTATGGATACTCTACTATAGAATGGTTTTAGTGTAATTAGATGTTGTTACCATAGTAATATATACCAAATGTATAATAAGTATTGCAGTGTATGTATCTGCATGGTAAACAATCAATATAAAGTAAGCCTAAGTGCATATTAGTATGTGCGAACCTATACAATGCAGGTATGTATACTTATGTGCCGCAGATTTTTTTTTTCTGCTTAGTGTGCACGGTAGCTTGAAAAAAAAAAGATTTTAAATAATTAATTCTGGGGGGAACTGGGAGCATTTGGGGACATAATTTTTGCACCGGCGCACAGAATGGATCGAATGCAGAGCTTTGACCTTCAGGAATTTTGATTCACGCCTTAGAATCAAAGTTACGGCCCTTTGAAGTTTCCCCATATGTTTGTACAGAGAAGCCATGCGTTTGCAATGTTTCCGTCCACGCGCTACGTGAGGGGCGGGGCCACGCGCGCACATAAAAGTGACGACCTTTACCAACATTTGACAAAATTGAAATTTAGGCTGCCTGCCTGCATTGTATGGTTCCACTATGCACCCAGCTCAATTATATGGTGGACTATTTTTTTCTGCTTAGTGTTGTATCCTTGAAAAAAAGAATTTAATAAATAATTGTATTCATGAGGGGTTTGGGAGTACTTGGAGACATAAATTTTACATGGGCACGCAGAATGGATCGAAACTAGAGATTTGACCTGAAAGAATTTTGATTCACGCCTTAGAAATGAAGTTACAGCCCTTTAAAGTTTTCTCATGTTTGTATAGGAAGCCATGCATTTGCAATGTTTTCTGCCCACACACTACGTGGAAAACGGGTAATACCCTTCATGCACCACGCGTACATATTGCGTTGACGACCTTTACCCGATTTACTTAAAATTGCTGTATAGGCCGCCTGCTTGCATTTTATGGCTCTATATATTATTGTTTCGATAAATGATCTTGGTCTTATTAGTTGCTGGAGATTCTGATTTTGACACTTAAAAATTTCATAAAGTTACCTGTTTTGAGATTTTTGGGTATTTGTAATATATTGTATATATGGCCATCCCTACTTATAGCAAAAATTTGAACGTATGAAAATTTATTTTCCTTTCGCACGTGACCTTTGACCTATACGCCCACCACAGCCACACGTGGTCGCTAGCCGGCAGGTGCTAAATGCAAGGCTAGCTCACTGAATGATATCTCTTTATCAGTTCTTTGCCAAGGTGTCGAAACGGAGTGACCTTTCTGATCCCAGTGGACCGCTATATATCGGCATTGATTACGATCAAGGAAGCCATTGATGCTAGCGTTACTGTATGCCGCACGTAAGAAGTGTGAGCGCTATCAGCTGTGCATGTGCGAAATCTCCCGCAGCAAGCAGACGAAATTAAAAAATATTCTAAGAGTATTTTGGTCAATTATAAGAAAATTAGCACCAACAAAAATTTCCCGCTATACGGTATTGCAATATTTTGCAAATGCTCTTAGCTACTTGCACACAGTGTATGGATGCTTATGGCTCTCCTGGCTTCTAACTAGAAGGGAGGGATATAATATTTTAAATATATGATTCAGCAAGGATTTGAATTCTATTTGTAATTACTGGTCAGACCCCAAAACTGCTGTGATATAGGATTCCACATAGATGCAAAGGCCCAAGTGGTATAGAATACCCTTTTCAGAAGGTTCCAGCAAGGTTCCTGGTGGGAATCAAATATATTACACTCTATGGGAATAGTCTATGGCCACTTGGTGATGTGGTATGTAATTAACATTCAAGCTGAGTATCCTGAATTGATAAAATTTAATATCATGGTAGTACCTTGACCAATTGGATCCAAGACCCGGAGATTGCAGGACTTAATAATAAGTGCTGGTGGAAACTTTGATTTCATTGAGCCTCTGACTACCATGTACTTCTCAGGGGCAGTACACGTACTAGACTCTAAATCTTCATGAATCACGCTCATTTCACGTTGAATTTTCCTGTAAGCAATTTATAGTGAGCCTATTAATAAATTTACTTTACAATGTCATGAATATAGTATAAGGCCGATTCATGATAAAAAATTACCGTAGTTAATCGAATACAACATATGATTCAATCTAACATGAAATTAGCATTTTGTGAATTCATATATGAGCAATTGATGACCTTTACCAGAAAAGCGCGCGTTTTTCAAAATTGAAAATAATATATATAGTATTAGATAAAGTACGGTTTGATGACACTAAACAATGCGTTATGTCACCTTCGCATTGATGCTTGTGGAAAAACTTGGATCCTCTCTTTGCATTGTATCTCATTGTCAAGATATCACTAAATTTGTGCATTTAGTGAATTAATGCAACGCAAGGCCTTGCGTCACTTTCTGAACTGGCCTTAAGAAAATTACCGAATAGCCGGAAAATTTTGGCAGAGAATTAAATTTGGCGGTTTGGCAGTCTATATTATAACTGCCAAATTAAAATCCGCCAAAATTTCCTACTCGCATATATACGTATGGCGATGCCGTACCGAACCGCCAAATTTAAATTTGCCAAAATTCTTGCAATAGTGATTTTGGGCTCAACTGCAAAATTTAATTCCCGCTAATATTTCCGGCTTTACGGTATTAGCTACCCTAGCTTATTAATTTTGCTATGTACACAATAGCATTTACTCTTGGCGCTGTTTTAAATTTGCTTTCAATTTGAGAAATAGTTTTATATGCCTGCCAATCTTTATGCTTCCAATTGAGATCAAGAGTAGCAAGATTCCTACCAAGACCAATCCGATAGTGACACTAGTTCCAATGATTACCTCCCTGGAGACTGAATAATCATAATCATAGACATAAGAGCTACGTAAAGTAAGTCTGTTTGTGATAATTATTATTTGAGCAGGATAACATACGTGTACAATTCTCTCCATCTCCTTCAAATCCTGTGTGACATTCACAATTGTATCCTCCATAAAAAATTTTACACTTAGCATGCTTAGAGCAGTTATGATTACCTTCAGAACATTCATTAATATCTAGAAAATGAACCATAATACATTATTAGGTTTATGCACCTCCAACTAGAATAATATTTTGATAGTCTCATAGATATCTATGTATTTAGACTATGAGAGAGAGAGAGTGTGAATGAGAGTGAGAGAGAGACAGAGTCAAAGCAATAGTAAAAGATTGGCTTGTATGGCCTGGAGGGGTCTAGCTGTAAAACGGGGAGTGAGCGTAGCTGAAACATGCAGGCAGCATCATGCTTACTGGGCTTTGTACCATCGTTTTATAGTGCGTGGTAAGGATCCAGATTATAATTACAAGCTTGCTAGGATTGCTGTGTATGGCGTACGCGTTTTTGCGGTGGCAGTAGCTAGCTGCTGTGTGAGTCCTCTAAGAAAACTGGTAATTACATCGCTAGTCAAGACAGTTAAAAACATCCATATTACCCATCTAATGTGTTCGTACATACATAGATATTGCTTTGGACATGGCTTCTATGTCAACGCTCATGGCGCAAGAGTGGCCGGGCAATATTCGTACTGCCCTTACCACATCCTGGGTGATATGAGTATTGCCCTCACCTTGGTCAACTTTACGGCGTATAGCAGAAGTGTACAGCACTTTGATCGTAGGCTTTAATTATTGGGGAAGAATATGAATTTTATTTGCCCATTTCCATATCAGAGCTTTGATCCCACCAATATTATACGTAGTCATCAGTACACAAACTACAGGGATGTTGAGGAGATTGTTATTTTGTCAGGCATTAATTCATGACCTCTACAATGCCCTAATTAAACACTTATTCCAGGGCATCCCTTTAAATGGATTCTGTTGTACAAGTTTAATACTAGAGAATCTACTATAACAGTGATAGGGACTTTTTTACTCACCAAGGTCACAGAGTCGTCCGGTATAGCCAACAGGACAGATACACTCAAATTCACGAGGCAAGATGGAGTTGTTGGGTCGGCACACACCACCATTGTTGCAGTGGTTCACAGCACAAGGACCTGAGTCTAAATAAAAGAATAAAAAAACTTTCTACGCTAGTATAGGATAAATCAAAGCTCAGACTGGGTGGAACCAATGATATATACTTAATACATAGCCACACCTGGATTATTGGTTTTATTAAGTAATGTATATTAGTATACATAAAACTTTTGGATTCTGTTGTACAAGTTTAATACTAGAGAATCTACTATAACAGTGATAGGGACTTTTTTACTCACCAAGGTCACAGAGTCGTCCGGTATAGCCAACAGGACAGATACACTCAAATTCACGAGGCAAGATGGAGTTGTTGGGTCGGCACACACCACCATTGTTGCAGTGGTTCACAGCACAAGGACCTGAGTCTAAATAAAAGAATGAAAAAACATTCTACGCTAGTATAGGATAAATCAAAGCTCAGACTGGGTGGAACCAATGATATATACTTAATACATAGCCACACCTGGATTATTGGCTTTATTAAGCAATGTATATTAGCACTCATAAAACTGCATGGTATAGGTGCAATTTGAGAAGTGTAATCATCCACTTAGACCATAGGGAAAGATATACTTAGCATGTACAGGAGGTGCTGTAATTACTGTATTGTGAAAAGTGTTATACAAGGTAATTAACCCTACATGATTCTTTGAGCCACTGTTATACTTAGCTATTATACATGCATGCATATACCAACATACCTATCCCCCCCCCCCCCCCCCCCCCCCCCCCCCCCCAAATGCACAGATCGAGGTTGAATCTTGGGTACAGTTTGGAGTGCATTGATATGCTTAGCTATGCATGCCTGCCAATGTACCAATTACTCCCCCTCCCCCACCACCTCCCCCCCTCAAATGCACAGATTAATTTAGCTACTTACCTAGGTTACAGAATGACAAGGTTGAATCTTGGCTGCAGTTTGGAATGCAGATGTGGGATCCAGCCACTATAGCACACGACTCTCCGCTGGCACAGGGGTTGAGATCACATGACCTGGGGTTGTCAATGCGGTCACACTGAGTTCCAGAGTAGCCGGTCGAGCACTGACAGGTGTTGTTAGCGATACATGCACCGTTCTGGCAAGCCGGCTCACAGACAACTGCAAGGAGGGAGGGAGGGAGGGAGAGAGTGACACACAGAATGGTTCATGTTTTCTGGTATCTCAAGACTGTTTGGTTGACATCTCACAACTGAAGTCCCCATGAAAGTAGTATTCAGCCAGCAGCTAGCTAGCTAGCTATTTTCCTCAAAAAAAGATGATGTCATCTGCTGCAGACTAAAACTTGTCATCCTACAAGGTTAGTACTACCAAGGGCTTAGACCCCAAAGGGGGAGAGGGCATGTAACTGCCATATAAGATAGTGTACCTAGCAAACTTGAAATCGGACAGTGATTTGTAACTAACTATGGTAATAGCTGCTGCATTAGTGCTATAGACTGGTAATGTGTATTGTCAACTATTCTTAGCCCATGGATTTGAATTTTGCCAGGTGCCAGTTACATGCCCTAGATACTACTGATAAACTTCTCTGTAAATAAATAGAAGATTATATAATAGGCTAGATACTGGTTTGATTTCAATATTTGTATTTCAATACTAGCTTGCATATCAACCACATGTAGCATTAGTGAAAATGGGCGTGGTCACTATTGCCATGCCCATTTTTTTATCCCATGCCCAGTAGCAATTTACTTTTCTGTGGTTATGAGATAATTATGGTGTAATTATTAGGTAATCTCTTAGGTAATCTGTGAGGTAATTACGAGAAAACTCAGGGCCTTTATGGAGCCTTTTTGAGACTTAGAGTATCTGACGCATGTATCCAGCGAAAAAATTACATGCTGAGTGCTACTTTCTCTGACAAGTACCGCCGGCCGAACTTCACGCCTTCTTGTGGCTGACGTATAATCCCGTGGATAAACAAAGCTAGCCCTGCGCTATAGCATGCATGCTGTGTGCCATGCCGCGACCAATCCAATGTTCAGAAGCTGTAGCTATGGCACTGTCGAAAGCAGAGGAAAGATCTCAAAACATTCATATCCGACTTATTTTAGTGTTTATTAATTATTTATAGATCAATGGTTTACCTGTTCAGTGAGTGTAATGTATTATATTATTGTTCTTTCAACACTTCTTCAATCCCAGCGTTTTGCCTTGTTTATGGCTTGCTATCGTAGCCATGCCCACCTAATTGTGTTTGTACATGTGTGCAGCTACTATTCGAGGCCAGCTACTAATGGGAGTGTTACTTTTAATCCAATAAAATAAGTATGTACTGTAACATGATTATAACTAGAGCTCCGTAGAGCACATACTCCGCGCGCACATTGTGCTATCTATAGAATTGGTTTTGTGTGCATGGCTATAATTTTGTGAACTTCACGAGCATTATTAATTTCGACGATCTTTACCAGTCATATTCTTGGCTACTTAGTTGTGCGCATGAGCAGAAAACACAATGGGCATGCATTATGAATTGAGTAGGCACAATCGATAGGCGTGGCTATATTAGCCAACAAAAAGGCACTATTTGTGATGCCCGTGGACCGTGTCCATCGATTTGACGCACACTGAAGCTTGTTTTTCGCTGAATTCGATTGATTCGTTGTACTTACGAGTCGCTTAGATGTCTAAATCTCGAGATGTGGCAATTTTTGTGCTCAAGACGATGACAATGACGGCAACGACACAACCGATTACTCTACCCCTTGACCATGCGCACGGGGTAATTATGAGTAGACGTATCATTGATATCATCATCACTAGTGCTTGGATTGAATTGCTAGGATTAGTGCCTGGTGATGAGGCTATATACACACACTTAAATACACAGATAGACAGATGGAGAGACAGACAGACACACACATAGGCCCATCACCTGGATACGACATCTGTACAATTTCTTCAATCTGGTTGACTGCTGCCAAAGTAGCGGCACCAACTCTTAAATCATTGGTTGTGACCAGATCAAAGATACAAGACTCGTCACCGGCACACATACTGACATTAGTAGAACTGCTATCAACAGTGAACACTGGCCTAAAGTCAGTGTCATGAAGATCATTGAAACTCGTATAGGGCAAGTAGGTGAAGAGGCTGTCATCAGCATTGCTCAAGATCCCTGTATGCAGACGTACAGGCACACATGAAAATTTAATGATATGTTAACCAATCCTATATACATGGCCGTGATTTTTTTATTGCGTGCATGGAAACTAATATTATTTAGCCTGGCAATAGCAAAAATGTGACTTCAGCTTACAATTTACACTGAAGTTGACTAGTCTGAGGATCTACTGAAACGTTGGCAAGTTGTATTATACCAAACTTAATGTTGTCCACAGAGAGAATCCTAGCTACCTTACTTATACAGAGCTACTACAACAGAGCTTGATAATAAGTAATATAGCTACATTATTATTACATTATAGCTAGATTGTGATCTACCAGTTGTGATCTTTCAAAAGATGCCACATTTAAGCATCTCCCTAAGTTGAATGGCTCAGCTGCTTCTACCATACGCATCTACTATCTAAACAGGAAGGAAATAATATTATCACCACAAGAATATGTATATTGGGAAATAGATCCATCAAGTGTGTTACCGATAGTAGCTATAGGGACATTCATACTGTACACACAGACTACCCACATACAGGGACTGAATTTATCTTCATGCACACATAAGGACTGCACTATGCTATACAGCCACTATAAATGTGCATGCAGTCTAGGATGTGTGGTTAATCATAGCCATGATGAGGGATACCGATACAAGTACAGTCACAATTATAATAATTATAATATGTATATATGTATTACATGTACGTACATGTAGGCTAAGACAGTGGTTATACATGTTAATATTGAGTTTGCAAGGGATATCGATACAGTCATAATAATACGTATGTAAACAATATTACGTATAATATTATAATACATAATATGTTTCAGAGGCGTAGGAAGACTATTTGATAAACGGGTGCTCTGGTGCCTATGTTTGCACTAATTAATTAAATACTTCGGAGTGAAGTATAATGCCACTTTTATCAATTCCTATCCATTGAGTACAAACAGTACCATGTATTCAGAAGGGGGTGCAATCACAGCATTTCAAAGTGAAATTATCCTCAGTAGATTATGCAATTTTATTTTGTTATATTATACCCAAAACCCGCGCGCGGAGCACGCCATAGACACACAGCCCAGCCCCCATAGGGGGCTGGGCTAAATTGCACAATATTTATATGTGAACGGCTAAGGTAGGTAGGGTTTGGGTTTAGGGTTGTGTTTGATACGCAAGGGTTAGTACTACTATTGTCTATAAAGTCGTGATAAAAGAGCAACTGGCAGCGTCGTTCATGGTGGTGTAGTGGCTAGGCCTTTGGTGTATGGTGTATGGAGTCACGGACCCAGTTCGATCCTCGCTCTTTTTATTGATTTTTTTCCCTGGAATTTTCTATGTTGAGAGCGGGTTTTGGGTATATAACGCCGCTCGAAATGAATTCAACTTTGATAGTGACAAGACAAAGAACCATCCAACTCGAAATCGCTGACTAAACGAGGTTAGCTGTTGACTGTGAGTAGTCTTGCTAGCTAGCTACGAGTGTTTTGAATAGCTATCTATCTTTACTACTAGCCAATAATAGTCCAGTGTCAGTTTAGTCAACAATAGTGTTATCCTTTTAGTTTCTCATTTGAGAGAAGCGCGGGACACTGTACGAACTAGCTAGCTAGTTCTTGCATGTAGCAAGTATCAATTGAATGATTGCTATATCGTATCCTGTGTGGTGTCAATTAGTGTGCGTACGCTTCCTGTATCTGTGGTAACCAAGAATGTAGTGTGGTCTGTTGGTGTGTATGCACACAGCCTGCTGGCTGCATTCTTGACTGGGGAATCCTTGATACTATTCCCTCCCTACACCTATATTCCTAACTGTTACATCAGTATCAAGTATACAGTACTAGTACACCCTAAAGGAAGAAATATCGCACTGTACACCCTAAGGGGGTTAATATCGCACAAACCATCCAACTGGATTTGATTTTCTCATAGCAAATGATCCTATCACCTGGTAATTGATATGTAATGGGAAGTCAAGTGCTCACTGCTAAGACTTCTTTCATAGGAACAGAAAGACTAAGTTCGATGGATTCAGCCAACCCAAAGCCACAACAGCTCTCATCTAATCCCACTACATGCATGGCACCCCATGCAACCACTCACCAACATGTTCACAATCAATTATAATTGGGTATCGGGCGACAGAGAGTGCAGAAAAAGTCCTCCACACAACAACCACATCAACACACTATCACATACAAACAGCTACATAAAATGACTAGCTGGAATAAGCAGGGATGGGCCAATGAAAACATAATTGTGTACCAGACTGTTTAGGGTATGCGGCCAACTATACCCATGGGAAAAAAACCTCTCACACATAAAAACCTTTGATTAAGGAAAAACTGTGAGAGAGGAAAAGCCTGGAAAGAAAAACATCCCTGGTAACAAAAAAGGGGTGAGTTCTGTCCATTAGAGTGTAGATCTAGTCCGGTCAGGTGGATCTCTGCTTAGCTCAGTTCTGTCAGTAAGTTGCAATTAGAGCTGCATGTGATACTCAAACAAACAGACAAGGGGCAGTCAATGCACTGATATATAGCATCCAGGTACATACCTGGGAAAAACTTCTCTGCACTGCGAATAGGAGTCGCCGAGAGAGTGACTACTACTCAAAGCATTCACTTTAAATACCCACCAGCTGAGCCAAACCATCCATGCATGCAACATAAACAAACAACCCAGCGTCTCCACTGTGACAACAAACAATTATCTCCCAGACACAATGCATGCATGCATACACAGAAACGACAAGAGAATATTTTCCTTCTAATTCACTGCGTTCAAACGACAGAAAATATATCTCTCATCTAATCCCACTACATGCATGGCACCCCATGCAACCACTCACCAACATGTTCACAATCAATTATAATAATTTCTTTGTGTCTCTGTGGCCAGATACCCAATTATTGGGTATCTGGCGACAGAGACACAAAGAAGTTTCTTGGTCACAGGCCCAAATGTTGAGATACTATAGCCGATCTTTCACTCAGGCGCATTAAGGACTGGGACCCGCGCGATAATGATATTCATAGCAGGGTCCCCGCCCACCGCACAGCTATCTCCCAGATTGACGAATTGTACACCGAAAATCCAGTGCATACGTGATAATCCTTTGACTTTATCAGTGATTCATCCATGTATAGCCAGTGGGAGATCTTCTGAATGGCGATTCTGGAGCAGCTAACTGACAGGTCATGTGATCTAAGCCACACCCGCTAGTAGTGAAGTATAGGAATAGGTAGACTGTGCTAGGCGGGGTGTTGGAACAAAATGGTTCGACGAGTTCTGTCGCTCATAGTCATAGTACTTATGTAAGTAATAGCTAAAGATCTGTCGTTTGCAATTTTTAACTTACCCCTCCGGTTTCTCAAAAGAAGGCTTTAAATAGAAAGTAGCACTTTTGTTAATTTTCACCTCTCTCTGCCAAATGAACGGTCATTTTGCAAACGACAAAAATGTTATAAATCAAAGTAAAAACTACTACTATGGCTATCTAGCTCATCCATGGCCGAGAAGTTCACCGCCTAGCTGATCCATGTTGACTGAAGTGCTTCCACGAAAATGGAGGTGTGGCCGTTGCGGTTAGATGGGCGGGGCTAAAAGAGGTGTCAGTAGCCACATCAAAGGTTGAAGAACCTGGGATAACTGTCACATTACTTCATTACTTTTCATTTTGCTGTAACTATGCTTACAACACATGGTAAAAACAGTGAAATTTAGCTGGTCCCAGTCCTTAACTGGCCTGAGCAGTGAATCTATCACATAACCATCTTTGGCATTCTCACTGCGCCACCTGCCATGCCGTTTGAACATCCGGTCACGCACTCCTGCATTTGCAGCTGCAGAGGCTCCTCCAGAGCATAGGCTGTGCAGGCACAATCTTTTGGGATCTAAGCCTATTGTAGACAGCTTTTCGAGGGCCAATTCCCTCATTCTGGTGTAGCTGAAACCACCTGACTCCCTTAGCCTCTGGCCATTCTTTGTGTTCACTATTGCTCTGAATAGGTATTTCTCACAAGCACCAGTAACATTAGCCATGTGCATATAGCATTCCAACATAGCGACTGGGCATAGTGGTGACGCACAATCACCACCCAGGCACCATCTCTGAGTTGGTCAGTCTTACTAGACTTGATAAATACCTCGATATGCTCTTTACGCACGACGATATCCGATTCACAGAGTTTAGCTAATTCATCGAATCGAAAAAATCCTGCAAAACCAAGCAGACAGGCACATAAAGTGCGAATGTCAGACAATGATGCATCCTGCTGCCCAACTTTGGATACCAGCGTTGACAGAATCTCAGGTGTAATAGGCTCTTTCTGTTCTTTACCGTAGGACATGCCAACTTTCTTTTAATACCAGCCAGGACCTGAATAACCAATGGGAGGGCTGTGGTATCCTCCACTGTTGCAATCTGGTTTACCCATGACAAAGCGCTCACGGCTTCAACAATAGGTGCACTAGTCTTGGCTGTTTGCGCTAAAAAGCTACTTAAGGTATAAGCAAATACGGAGGGGTAGTGGCGGTAGAGTTGACTTTATCTCTGGTTTCGTGCTAGCCCATCTCCTCCATCGATTGTAGGCACCAGAATACTTTTTGATAGTAGACACCGCTTTACCTTGGAGCACTAGGCTAGGCAGAGATTGTGCAAGCTGTTGGAGCTCCGGATCCTCGATAGAAGAGAGATCCGACCATACTCCTGCTGAGAATACATCTGAACGTGAATATGATTTGCGTATATTAAGGAGTACATGAATGAGCAATTCTTGTGTACGAGGGCAAATACAACAACCCATATTAAATCATGCTCCACATCGTATAGATGAACACTCATAGGGCCCACAAGTCCCCACCCCACATAGGAGCATACATACTGGACCCACAAGTCCACATTCCACATAGGAACACATATACTGGATCCATAAGTCCATATTCCTCATAGGAACACACATCAGGACCCACAAGTCCACATTCCACATAGGAACATGTATACTGGACCCAGAAGTCCATATTCCTCATAGGAACAACACACAGGACCCACAAGTCCACATTCCTCATAGGAACATACATATAGGACCCACAAGTCCACATTCCTCATAGGAACAACACATAGGACCCACAAGTCCCCATTCCACCCATATAGGAACACACATACAGTCCACAATCCACATAGGGACACGTGTAGGACCCACAAATCCACACTATACCTACGTAGGAACACGCATGTAGGTAGGACCCACAAGTCCACTTTCCATGCATAGGAACACCCAATCCGGACCCACAAGTCCTATTCCCATACAAAGGACCCACAAGTCCACCTTCCACAGAGAAACACTCAACAGACCGAAGCCCATGCAACTATCATTAGTCCATTGCTACATAAATATATAATATATTCATAGTGGCCAGAACGGGCACATTTATTACAGTAACCATGGAGTGGCATTATACAGACAAAAGCCAGCATTAAATGATCTAACAGGTACAGCAAAATCAAAGTAACAAGCTAGCATCAACCAGTCAACAGCTAGTGAGTCTCCAATGTTGCTACCACTTCGGCCAGGTAGAAATATACCATCAAACACTGGGAACGATTGCCAGGCATGAAAAAATGGAGCCAAATGACGCCCATCAGGACAGAGGAGAAGCCAGAATGCTGCCGACTTCCAAAGGGGCACAACTAAAGCTCCCCTTGCTTTGCAAGCCTCAGCATGCAATAGAGCATGCCCAACTAGATATAAAGGAGGCACCAGCCAAAAAGATTCACCAAACCAATTTACTGTGAAAGTGTCCATAGCCTCAGCATAAGGCACACAAAATTTGCTATGAAAACGCAGTAGCTGGCAGTTACAATCCGAAGCAAAACAATCAACAGTGAAAGGACCCCAAGATTTGCTCAAACACTGAAAAATTATTGGATTAACTTTCCAATCATCAAAATCTCTAACCTTGCTGATGTAATCAGCAACCTCATTTTCACTCCTGGGAACTCAGTTCATCACTAGATTAGTGGAGTGCTGAAAACATGTCTCAAACATACTCATCGCACCATCTTGTAGCTATATGAGGCTTTTTACTGCCATACTGGATGATCTGGACAACATTCTGATTATCAGACAGCCATTTGACAGTGTGACCCTTGAGCTTAGGAGCAAAGGAGCGTAGAACATGATCCACTGCCCCAAGCTCTCGCCATGTAGAAGCCTGATCAACTGACCACTGGCCGTGAGACACCTCTGGTCCTAGCTCAATCACAAATCCACCACAACCTGTGCTGCTAACATCAGAATAAGCAACCCTAGTTACACTAGGAGAGAACCAAATAGCACGCTCATTAAGTTGAACAATGTTATGCTGCCAAAACTTAAGCTCATCCTGGGCTTCAATAGAGAGAGCAAGCCTATCTGACCAAAAAAATCCGCTGATTGATGATCCCATAAAGTGCCCTAGTCCATAGGCGAACTATTGGTCCAATAGCCAGACTCATTGAAATGATTTGACCCACAATACTTGCTAAGATACAGGCAGTAATTGCATGCAACATATAAACATGTGCTATGGCTGACTTAAGCGGATCAATTTTGAGTTGTGGGACACCAAAACAGCCCTCTCTTAAATCTAAGGTAAATCCAAGCCAATTGATAACCTGGACTGGACTGAGCTGTGACTTCATGATTTTTAACACAAAACCAGCCCTATCAAGATCTGACACCATAATGTCTTTGGCTTTCTTAGCCTCAGGTTCAGAGGCTGCAGATGCACAGATACCGTCATCTATGTACACAATTGCACGTAGCCCCATTGATCTCCAACGCTTAACTAAAGGCCTAAGGAGTTTGGTAAACACATAGCAAGCAGTAGATAAGCCAAAAGAGGGAGTACACAGAAAAGATAAAATTTCTTCCTGACACCCTCACCCCAGGAAAAACCAAGGTAAGGCTGTGAATCCTCATGAATGTCCACATGGTGGTAGCCAGACTTGAGGTCAAAGGAAAAAAACAAAATCACCTTGCCTAAATAAGGAGGAAATGAGATCAAGGCCCTCATAGCTACTTAAACTTGCACGGTATCAGAAACTGGTTGACATAACAGAGGTCAATTACCAGCCTAAGCTTCCCCTTTGCATTTACAACCACAAGGAGTGCATGGACTGCACACTATTGGACAGGATATCGATTCCCGTGCACAACGCGAATGAACTAAATCACCAATGGATTCTTCAACAAACTTAGCATGCTTAACTGCTGAGCGATGATTCTTTGCAATCATCGGCTGCGGATAAGGCAGCTTGTAATTAACCACTGGTGATTAATTCCAGCACAAATTGTGAGGCCTCTAGATCCTGTTCCCAAAAACTGGAATGCTCCAGCAATCTTTCCTGCACTGATAAGGGCTGATCTTTTGGGCAAATATCATCTGCTTGATCATTCTCAAGGTAATGCTCCACTAAACCGCTGCCCGAGGTCCCCTCACTTCCATCCTCACCACACACATCCCAACAGTAGACAAAACAGCATCCCATACATCAGAAATATCTACAATTCAAGGAGAAACATGCCTCCATGGCTCAACACCACATGTTCAGGTAAATAACATGAACAAATGAAAACATTATTACAGACAATAATTAACAATAATATTATTAGTAAATATCACTATGTTCATTTGTTAGCTGTGCCAAGCAATTAACAAGGGGCAAGACTTACGCAAATAACCATGTTTTCCACACCGTGGCATAAAACAAGGGCCAAGCTGCTGCAGGCTTCTGCCTGCTTGGATGCCACTAGAGGATCCAGACATCTTATCGATTGTAGGCAATAATGCAGCTATGAGCTGCGCCATGGTCCCATCACTGGAAGGCCCTCTCCCAGCCTGGGTGCTAGTATGCTGAGGTTTTTTGCTGGACTGAGGACCAGACCCTTTCTTATTTTTAGCTCCCTTGACAGACTTAAGCTTTTTCCCAGCCCTAAAATCTGCTCTCTGGATTCTCTTCTCATCGTCCTCCCCATCAGCCAACTCATCCTCTATACATATTATTCCTCCACTGCAGCCCAACCATACTCTGACCTATCAGCAATTCTAATATGCTTTCTCAGGACTGTTAAGGCAGCCTCAGCTGATGATTATGCAGAGGCTTGTAAAATGCTTGTATTCAGCTCTTATCACCAATTATTGCCAATTACATGATCGTGAATATCATTAAATCTCGAGTGCATGTGATCATATCCCCATAATCAGTGTACAAGCGACTTGAGTTTCAAAATGCGTTCAAGAAAAACGGCTACCAAAATCCCTTCAGCACCGAAGGTTTTGAGGATGATACTGAAGCTCATTGATGATTGTTCGAGGTCGAGCGAGGTGGAATGGCTGTCCAAATTTTAGCAGTTGCCCGTGGTAAGGTCATGAATATTTAATGAGATCGATCTCAGCCCAAAATATGTTCATATCCGTCCATAACTTTCGAGTGCTTAGTTTTTTTGCAAGCATTCCACCTACTCTAGACATAGCTAGTGTCTGTTCTTTCGTTTGAATCCTAAATCTTGTATATCTGTGGCCGTTTTGGTACCCGCCTAGTCGAAAATAGTCAGTTAAGGAAAAAACTTTGACCCCCACTAATTTAAGTTAATTAACAATGTTGCCATGGTAACTCATAATTTTAATAAACTATTTCCTTTCCTCTTCAACATGGATACCTTAGTCAGTGATCAAAGTTCACCCATGACATACACCAACAGGTTTTGTGTTGCCATGTTAGCAGTATTTGCTACTTACAATCCAAGTGAGGCTGCCTTAACAGTCCTGACTTTGCCTAGTTTTAAGAGAAGTCATATCTTCCTCTAGGCTTGTCTTGGCCTTTTCCACTGCCGGTGGAGTCTGTGCAATGCTGCAGTTGCCTCCTCCATCTTATCCATGATGGTAGCATTGAATTGGAATTGCTTTTCATGAGATTTCTTCTTGAAAGTAGGACCCTTCTCCATCCTCATCCTTTTCACGAGCCTGTCATCTGCTGCTTCCCTATCTTGAGATAGCTCCCTCTTTAATGATTGCATCTCGTCACGCAGGCAATCCTTCACTGAAGTATAAGGACCTGGGAGAGCTGGCCAGCAGATAGAGCTGGAGCAGCGGCACTAGAACCAGAAGCTTGATTAGCTGGAGCGGTCATCGTCGGGATTAGAGGATAGGATGAACTTAGCCAATGGAAATGAAGCTGTTTGATGCACTGCGAAATGAAGTCGCCAACAAAAACTTCTCTGCACTGCGAATAGGAGTCGCCGAGAGAGTGACTACTACTCAAAGCATTCATTTTAAATACCCACCAGCTGAGCCAAACCGTCCATGCATGCAACATAAACAAACAACCCAGCATCTCCACTGTGACAACAAACAATTATCTCCCAGACACAATGCATGCATGCATACACAGAAACGACAAGAGAATATTTTCCTTCTAATTCACTGTGTTCAAACGACAGAAAATATATGAATAATAAAGCTGATATATACTTCTTGATACTACTGAATACGCACTTGTGTATATGCTAGAGGCCACCACTCCTGGGGACTCATTAGATAGAAGCAACATGATCAATGTCTTGAAAGCTTTAGCACATAACGGCAGGAATACCTAGTTTATCTAGTCTAAGAATATTCGGTATAGCAGAAATTGAGGTTTCAATAGTATTATTACAACCTGTTGCCATGTTAATATGTGACCGTCCACAGAAAACCATGCATAATGCGCTGGATATCAATCTGAGATACAGGCCAAAATAGTCGCCTGTGGTGATAACTATCGATTTTCACTTTTTGATATAGATCGATAGAGGAATCATTCCTCTACACAAAAATCTGCTTCGTAGCTTCTAGAACGCTATACTTACCAAGTTATGGCTTGAAGAAATCAGCCGTATAGCTAACATTGGCCGTCCATGATATGGAGCCGTTGCCATAGTTGCAGGTAGGCAAGCACGGTAGATCCAGTCACTTCTTTCTTCGAATTTTTGTACCAACGATCATTAGAAACCCTAGTCTTCTTGTTCTTTTCCATCGAAACGTTGCAGTGGCGGATCCAGGGGGGTAAGGGGGGTGCAAGTGTACCCCCCTTTGGGCTGCATCTAACACTAAAAAGTACTAATGATGAACTAAATGGCACCCCCCTTTCTGGCTATAAAACTAAGAAAACTCCTACTATGGCTCACCTTAGAATGCTTTAGAAGAAAATTCATTCGAAAACGGATCGATTGGACTGGCAGGGCTGGCAGTTTGTCTTAAGGTACCATTAAATTGCGTGGGCGTGAGGTGGGGATATAACACCTAAACCACATCAAAGTCATGAGTGAGGTGCATGTTGTGTAACCACGCCCTTTTAATTGCACAGATCTCAGGGGTGTGGATGCTAGAGCCGGAAGTGTTCATTTAATATCCTCCATGGACCGGAAGCCGAGCCGTAAGGGAGGGGCCAGGCCACGCCCAAAACAGCACCACCCTGCGCCTCAAGGACCATCATTCTCAATCACGTGCAGGGGCGTAGCTAGGATTTATGGAAAGGGGGGCTGAGTATAAAAAAGAAGTGCGCGCGAAGCGCGCGAAAAAAATTGCGATTGACCACGCCCACTATTTATGTCACGTGACCATGGTTAATTGCATGCTAGTAATAGTGCTGCAGTCGACCACGCCCATCGTTTGACCTTTCGAACTCTTGTATCTTGGAGTGGTAGCTGCCTCGCTTAGCAGCTATGTGTCTGAACGAGCTTAAAATAGTAAGTATAGAAACTTATCCTTAGTGTTCTGTATCATTTTAGTTACAAACTTTATTTAGTTTGTCATGCAGCTTCAGCTTGTCAGGCCAAGCTATTGTATATCCATAGACAGTGGGCCCACTCACTGAGCCCACCATGTGAAGACAAAGGGGGGGCTCGAGCCCGCTGAGCCCTATGCTAGCTACGCCCCTGACGTGCCAACTGGCCACCGGATGTCCACCGGAAGCCCACAATCAATCCCAATTAAAACACACAGCTTCCTCAAGGCCAAAACACACACAAACACTTGGAGGCCGTTCTGCCACACCGCCCACACAAGAGCTCACCTCATTTCCTGTGTGGGCGGGGTAACAACACGTCATCGCAACCACATCCGCTTCAAACCATCGTCAGCCTCGGTCCAGCCGTACAGTCCCCTCGATCGCACCGGCGTACAGTGCCTCATTAACTGACATGGCCTCACCTTTGACCACCTGCCACGCCCCCGAAGCCTCCTGGCCGGGTGCAAAGGTCACCACCGCATCCGGGACACGCCCACCTATCGCCGCGGCCAAGTCCCAGGCCCAGCACTGGCCCGTGAAGCCACGCCCAATCGGAAGCAATAAAACCTGCATTAACGCACACGCACACACTCCACACAGTGCCAGGAACACGCCCACATGCTTAATTAGGCCTAATTAGGCTTTTTTTTTTTTTTTTTGTCGTTGCGGTTAATAGTTAAGAAAGAATGCTTTGATCTTGCTTTGAAGTGGGCAATTACCGGCCTTTTCTTCAGGGGCCACTTCCGGTCGCTAATTACACGCGCATAATCATCCCTGGCCGATTCTGGACACGCCCACCTTCGACCAAAAGCACTCGTATGGCCTCTTCGGCCACGCCCCTTCACGATTCGCTAATTGAATTAGCCATTCCTGACGCTCACGCCCACGCAATTAAATGGTACCTTAAAAACCGATCAAAAATGGGCGTGGTTTTGCCCCAAAGTGGGCGTGGCTTCTCGCAATTCGCGCGCGCTTTGCGCGCAAGAGTGTACTACGAATCGCACTATGTACCGAGAAGCCCCGCGACCTTTGACCTCGCGTTAACCCCTTCACTGTTCAAAATGCGGCAAGCTGTACACAATTATTGGATGCACCAGAAGATCACCTCTGCAGCTGGCTTTGGTGAGCAACTTAACAGAACTGGCATGTCTGCAGAGTGTGATAGGAGATCAGCTGATCCGATATAGGCAGCCAACAGAGAGGAAGGTACTTACAAGTTTGGACGTTTATGGCTCGAAGTTATCAGGGAAGAAAGCAAAGTGCGGCATATGTGAGTGTGTTCAACTCTTTAATATATGAACCAACTTATCAGAACTCCAGCCTATCTTGGAGCCACATGTACCAAAGAATGAACAGAAAAGAGCCTGTCATGAACGGATCAGAGATTGAACTTTAAGTGACCACTCCAGTCTTGCAAGGCATACCATGCAGTTCAACACCCCTAGTAGAAGAACGATTGAACAGCACCACCTTACTGATTGGTGTTAATAATAATAGTATTATATTATAGTTATCAATCATGTAAACTAAGTATCACTAAAATTAATGTTTTTGACAATAATAACATTGCTATTGGGTCCATCATGCACTACAATATTTACATTATCATTCCACAGAGGTTATAAAAGGAAGACAGTTGAGTGCACCAGTCACGTAGCAGCATGGTGTCAAAGTTGGAGACTTGGGTACACTATTATAAACAAGTGAACCACTTTCATAAGCTTGACCTTATTTAATAAAGGCGTCTAGGTTAGATGCTTCTTCAGTATCCTCTGAGGTTGTGCCACGGTGAATGTGATTTGTATAATTTGCGGGGTATGATGCTGAATTACTGCCTGCCTACACAACCCTTGAAAACATCTGGTGTAATGAGGCATACTATGCTTAGAAATTGCACCCAGCTCAGCGTGGCTATAATAATAGCTAATATGATCGGCTACTGAGCCATCCATACTGATCCGAGTTACATGAAAATGCCAGATTACTGAACTATTGTGAGAATATTTTTATATTGATTTCTCCTACACAACAGGCAAGTGTTAATTCAATGTTTAAAGTACACACTACCTCAGAATATAAATCTATAGGTATAAATTTTACATGTTTTAGTCTTCTAACTGATAATTTGTAGAATTTTAGTATGAAAATCGCATTATTACTACAATTTAGAAATTATACAATTTTAATATAGATCAGAGGATTGATAAAAGTCATTCACATATCTAACCCCCGCCTTGATGCTTGATGCCATCAAATCTGTATGCTTGCTTGAGCCTCAGTTCTTGCTCTGGTACTTCCAGCTCTTCCTTCGCATTTTGCGCGCTGAAGGGGTTAACGTGAGGTCAAAGGTCGCGGGGCTTCTCGGTACATAGTGCGATTCGTGTACTACTACCCCCCTTTTAGAAATCCTGGATCCACCGCTGCGTTGGCTGCTGCTCTCGTTCGAGCGTTTTGGCAGCCAGCTAGCTCACTGACTTGGTGGGCGGGGCAACGTATTTACCATAAACAGCGAGTATACAGACTTCCGCGTTCAACGTACGTTGCAACGTTTCTTTAGTACGGGCGATCCGGGTATATTTTTGCTCATATCTCCATGACTACACGGGCTGGAGACTTCAAATTTGCTGGAGCAATAGTTCAAAGATTGTAGTTGGTAATGGTGGCCTTAACTCAAAATTTTTTCGGCGCATTATGCATGGTTTCCTCGTGGACGGTCACATATTGTAGTGAAAGAATGATTACACCACGTCATGTTACAATAACTACATGTACAATTGACGGTGGTCCCCCTCATCATCCCCCAAGCACACACACACAAAGGCCGTGATACTTCACTGTGTGTCGTTGAGTGCAGCCATATTCAGTGGGCGTGGCTACGATCGCTAGCCGTGTACGATGATTTATTTGTGCTGAAACGTGGCATAAAGTTAGCTAAGTTTAGTTTTACAGCTGTTTAGCGCGTTACTTATCGATCTTACATAGATTATTCGAAGTACCGTCCAGCCATTTCATGCATTTGAGCTGCGCTTTCAAGGGCAGCTACGCATGGGCGCATATTCGAGTAAACACTAGACCTTAGCAGGAAATTGAGCCCAAAGTAGGTGGGGGGGGCGACATTCCGTAGTGGGGCCTCTTTCGCGAGGGTACGGTAATATAATTATATTGTTGTCGGCTCTACTCAGTGAATAATGTAGCTAACTATTATGCAACATTGAATGATGTGCATAGCACACAGAAGCCACTTACATGTGAGCCCAAACAGATTGTAAATCCTCTCTGGCGAGGAGGTACTAGCCAGAGGCGTTATTCCATTTTTTGGTAACAGGTCATCACTGGCATTGCCGTTGTACACTCCTAGAAGGCCTTTGGTGCTTCCGCGAAAACTCGGTGGTAGCACAACGCCAACTGCAGAGAGGAAACCGTTCTCTGCTCGTGTGCTGATGCGAACACCACTCGAGAATTCTACAGATATGGTACTATTGGTGTCACGGATCACTGTGACATTCGCGAAATCTTGCTGCTTGATGATGCTCAGGTCTGCTCTTTCTAAGTTTATGTAGGCATCAATGCCATGCTGGGTGTTTGCAATCATAACCCTGTCCGAGTATCGCTCCTCTGCTGCTATGGCTGTTATAACTGTGGCGGGCATGTTGTTGAATTGTTGCATACGACCTTTCATCGTGAAAAAGTTGTTATGAGTTTGAATAAAGGTGAACTCTCCCTTGCCATTGAAGGTGTACTTGAATCCATCGAGAGTGACTATATGAGGATCACCGAATACCCAGGCTAGAGGGAGGGAGGGAGAGAGGGAGAGAAAGAGAGAAGGAATTTAATGCCATGCATAAATGAGATTGTTACAGTAGCCACAGATTTTACTGTGTTGGAAATTTAATATCCAGTTAAGAAATGAAGTGATAGCATCTCTAATCCCATTCACAGACTATTGTATCGTGGAGTGATATAACAGGCCGGGCATGAATGAATTGCACAGCTAGGTAATATATTATATTGGCAGCATTTATGCCAGCTAGGGTTTTCTTATGCATGGGGCAAATGTGAACAGCTAGGGAAAAGGGACCACTTGGAATTTTTTTACTTATAAAATGCGTACAGTACTCGCTCTAATTATCCGAACGGCCAAAAATAATTATTAATATCGCCGTTCGGTGTTAAATAGAAAGTAAATAAATTTGGGCAATGGTTTGTTCGAGTGTAAATAGAACAGATCCGGTGCAAATGGAGAAAGCACTATTATAGCGACGAAGAAACAGCAGTCGATGTCCAACTCTAGAGTTCTCATTATCGCTGTGCTCTCAGGAGCGATCACAAAATGATCGCCATCTGTGTCTGTTACCGTCCTTTCTGCTCTTATGTGCTGTCCAAGATGTGGTAGCCACACTCTTCGATGAACATAGAAGAGTTGTCTCGAACTCCTGCCATGCTGTACCGTGTGGCCGTTTGGTCGATTTAGAGTGGATGAGAAAATTTGAAATTCAAGATGTTCGACGAATTAGGAAGAAAATAAATTACTTAAACTTGCCATTCGGGCTATTAGAATGTTCGAATAATTAGAGTGAGTACGGTAGCTTATTGTTGGGCAAGTGGATTTAGAAGAAACCGATGAAAACGAAAAAGGAAAAGGTCATTAAGAAGGTTCAAATTGTGGTATAGGTCGACAAACTTGTAAGCTACTTTATCATGTAGCTAAGGTAGTATTGTGCATCCAGAAACTTATCACAGCTAGCATAGATAATAAACGGTCACAGGCACTAGGCCAACGTAGACTGAAAGTTTTCCAGTCTTGAGTCAGGCTGGTAGGACCTTCCTGATCTTGGCGTTTAGCCAGGTAACTAGCTAGCTAGCTCATGTAATTACCTTTCAACATGGGCTGAAAATGACTTAGCTACGCCGCCATACTCATATACTGAGCTGATCTGGAGCACTCAGAGTCATGGTTGCCAATTCACTTTCAATATTGCAGAGCTATAACATCTACCATCCTTTAAATTATAGATCATGGCATGAATCATCATATTCACTCCTATTGGCTAAATATTACTATGACATTGTACAGTACTGTCATCATTCTTATCACAGAACCTGATATACTCAATAATCAAATGTGATAAGAATATTTGACCTAGTCTTCGACTGACTGATCTATGAGAAAGCTACCCCTGGCGCCTATCAATGACTATAATTTATAAATTAACATCTGACATAATATACAATGTAACTGCACCTGACAGTGCAAAGTATCATAGACAAATAGACATGTGATCCTCTGATAGCGATATTATAGCTACCTGGCTATTAAAATGCAAAGGTCCTAACTCCAGACTGGCAAACTTTCTATCTATGTAGGCCCAGGATACTATATAGCTGGCATGAGCAGCCTGCCTTGATCTTGTGACATTCTCTGGATCGATGCACCACACTACCTTGCATGATAAAGTAGGCTTACAAGATCATCGACCTATACCACACTTTAAACCTTCTTGACGACCATTTCCTAATTTTGTTTTTGCTTCCGCATTCATTTTTGTTTCCGTTTTCATCTGTTTTGCTAAATCCGCTTACCCCTTATTGTATGTACATGTATATAGCGACAATAATATACTGTATGTTCAATTCACTCCATACTTGTATTGATATGCGTTATAGTTGCATCACTTTCATGGAAAAAGGACCATTTGGGGTTTGTAGTGTGTCCAGGTAGCATATGAGTAACCATGTACACTATAGTATATACTACACGTGCAATCCACTCTATACTCGTGTCTATGCACCTCCATGGCAATACATCCCACAACTACATTATGCAATTTTGTAGGAAGTAGCGTAAAATACCGATTATCGGCATGTATCAATTATCGGCACCCGCGTTTACGGCAAATTTTACGGGAAATTACAGACCCGTTTACGGTCCTGGAACAAAAACTCGCGCTATCTCTCGAAGGGAAGTAAACAGGACGTTCTAAGGCCAATAGTCGTTATGTAGGCGTGGCAACGGACCCTTAGAGCCCAAGAAAGTGACCTTCGACCCCCAGTTTGCTAGCTGAATTTTTGGGATCGAGTTTTTAGCTATTTTGTTGTCTGGTAGTCACCACTGAGTCTTAAAGTGGCTGTTTATGAGTTCTAGCTATAGCTTCAGGCTATTGCCAGGAGCTAGAGTTTAGCCTACAAAGTGTCAGACTAACGCCGATCATATCTAAGAGAAAATTTTGTGTATTTTTGGATGTAATATCAGCTATTATGTAGCGAGTGGAAAGATTCGCTCTCTTTAAATGCTACTGTTAGTGGAGCACATCGAAAGGAACCTGTGGAATTTTTTTCAGAATTTTCCAAGTAAGTGGTAAGTGTGGGGATACACGAAAGCTCGCTGGTGCCGATAATTGAGTATAGGCAGTACTATGGGGGACCGATAATACGTACGGGGTGCCAATATCTGATTTTTTGATACCTTAGCTGTGCTGCCCATGGTTCCGCACGTGAAGAACTGTATCTATAGCCGTGGATTTGAGGTGTAGTATATTGAGTTAAAAACCTATTCTTTGGTGCAAGAACCATCATCATAGGTTGTTCTGCTGGTAAGTTATGCGCGGGACAAATTCAGGTACCGATAATTGGTATTTTACGCTAAGCTGGACCATGTCACGACAAAAAGGGATATACTACTATCTTCTCCAGACGGTCCCTTTCCTCATAGCAGGTGAGAATCACAAAATTAATATCCAGTGCTAAACATTAAGGAGGGGGTGGAAGGGATCCTCTGCTTATCTACTGATCTATGGGTGTTGAATGCGACAAAATTCCAGTAACACATGTTGCTCTATCTGTTTGTATTGGATCTCCAATACCATTTCAGACATGACTGATATGATATCAGATAACTTCTAATCAAACAATTTACCAGGTACTTGTGGTTGATATCTGGTTCCATCGTCTGAGGGTCGATGCTCATAGTACTTCTGACAGCTAGGGGCATAGCCAGTGCAGCAGAGAAGGTATGGTCTAATGTCCTCTTGAAAATGGCGAGCTCTGCTCTTAGCTAGAGGCTCCTTGATCAGAGAGCCACCTCCCGGAAAGCCAGTCAACAGGCGCCCACTCTCATCATAACAACATTCTTGGGTAGATGAGAATAGAGAGCTATGTATATGTAATGTGGTGTATGTATGTATGAGGGTGCACACGTGTGTGTGTGTGTGTAAAACATAACATCATACGTATGTTGGTTTTTTGTGGGTGTATATATGCACTTGGTAGCATGTTTGGACTGTACACTTTATTACCACAAGATTAATTTTGTGACTGGACTATGCATGTTAGTACCATGTGTACCGTAATCAATTAATGGAATAGGAGTGTAAGAAATGAATTGATTATCATAAAGTATAACATCTCGATCATACCAACAGTTTCAATGTAAGTATTCCTCCCTCCCTCACTTGCTCCCCCCCCCTCTCTATCTCTCTGTGGCACTCTCTCAGGCATATCAATGTCTCTTGATCTCTTTCCTTTTCTTCATCCCTCCCCCTTCTCTTTCTCTCTCTCGAGCTCCCACATCCACTTAATAAGTTATCCTGATCCACCCTCTCCCCCACACATATACCTCCACCTGCTACCATTTCCAGGTCACCCTCAACCACAATAGCCATAATATTACCGTATAGCGGGTAATTTTCGTGGAAAGTCCGAAAAGGTCCCAAAAATTAATTTTCGTGGTTTTAAATTTCGTGGCAGCAATCAGTTCAGGGGCGTGGCACCCGGTATAGTGATGATGTAATCGATACACGCGCTCGATCTCGCTCGCGATCTTCTTTGTTACTACTACAAAGACTTGGACAAGTAGCATGAGATAGAAGAATATTATATCTAAGATGCTATCAGCTGGATGACAGTGGCTACTGTCACTTGCAAGCACGAGGAATGTTTATAACAGCTTCGCTGCCACGATGTTTATGGCCACGCCCATCATCACAGACTCATATCACCGGTACCGTAGGCATTACTAGAATTTCCGTGTGTGAAAAATTTTCGTGACTGCCAAGTAAACCACGAAAATAACGAAAATTAGCACCCCACGAAAATTACCCCCCCTTACGGTATTAGTAGTCCACAATAAATCTCATGCTGTAATGGCTATAGAGTTAAAATATTACATGCATTCCATATTAACTAACAGACAAAGATCTATAGTTTCATTACATTTATTGTGCGCATGGTCTACCCTGCCAGGATGTTGCTTTATACACTCACCTCCTGAGATCCCCAGTGCTGAAGCATGTCGCTGCATCCTGATGGAAGGTTCTCAACCACTGTCTCATATAGGGACTATTCCCGTAAAAGGAAGTATAGTCTATCTCCATCAGTCCACTGTTTGGAGCTCTGGCCTGGGCCTCTTGTGGTGGGCAAGGCATGGTTGCTTCCACTAGGAGCTGTGTTACAGTACCTTGTGAATTGCTTTCGTACCACAACTGGCATAGGTAGTAGCCAGTTCGGTTGGCTACTAAGGGGTTAATGTAGTAATACTGGGCAGTCCATAGTCCAGCTTTTTGACCAGAAATGACCAATTTATTATATAGTGTTCCACTCTGAACTGTACCGTCTGGATTGACACTTGCTGAAACTTGAAAAGCAACGGGTAAAATTTCGATATTTCTATCAAGGTCGTTTGGAATGACAACTGATTCTTGTCTATCATTTTGAGAATCGGGCGAGAATATGTGGAGCAGTTCCCAGGTCTGATTCTCATTTTCCAGATTGAGGCCGTACATACTGATGGTGATCCGCCAGTCACTAGAGCTGCTTTCAGGGAAGATGGACAGAGGATTCCACTCTAGCTCAACAGTGCTCCCGGCAGTAAAGTAGACTGTGTTGGTAGGTGTTGTGGCATTCACTCGATGTGCTTTCTCAATTGAGACTGGAGTGTGGGAGAGTGTGTGTGTGGAGTGGAAAGAGAGAGAGGGCATGCATACAAGCCAGAGAGTCAAAGAGTACCACAAGAATACATATGGCAATTGGCAGCTAAGTCTTAGAGTTGAAAAGAAGCCACTGAGTCTGTCATTCCAACGATCGTCAAACAGTGGACTGTTGATGCAACCGCGCATGCGCTGAGGGTTAATAGACATACATACCGTATATAGTGCACAACCTTTTATACGTTAAGGTACCATTAAATTGCGTGGGCGTGAGGTGGGGGATATAACACCTAAACCACATCAAAGTCATTAGTGAGGTGCATGTTGTGTAACCACGCCCTTTTAATTGCACAGGTCTCAGGGGTGTGGCTGCTAGAGCCGGAAGTGTTCATTTAATATCCTCCATGGACCGGAAGCCGAGCCGTAAGGGAGGGGCCAGGCCACGCCCAAAGCAGCACCACCCTGCGCCTCAAGGAACATCATTCTCAATCACGTGCCGACTGGCCACCGGATGTCCACCGGAAGCCCACAATCAATCCCAATTAAAACACACAAGGCCAAAACACACACAAACACTCGGAGGCCGTTCTGCCACACCGCCCACACAAGAGCTCACCTCATTTCCTGTGTGGGCGGGGTAACAACACGTCATCGCAACCACATCTGCTTCAAACCATCGTCAGCCTCCGTCCAGCCGTACAGTCCCCTCGATCGCACCGGCATACAGTGCCTCATTAACTGACATGGCCTCACCTTTGACCTCCTGCCACGCCCCCGAAGCCTCCTGGCCGGGTGCAAAGGTCACCACCGCATCCGGGACACGCCCACCTATCGCCGCGGCCAAGTCCCAGGCCCCGATATCCAAGCACTGGCCCGTGAAGCCACGCCCAATCGGAAGCAATAAAACCTGCATTAACGCACACGCACAAACTCCACACAGTGCCAGGAACACGCCCACATGCTTAATTAGGCCTAATTAGGCTTTTTTTTTTTGCTTAGTAGAGCCATACAATGCAAGCAGGCACCCTATACTCCAATTTTGACAAAAATAGGTAAAAGGTCGTCACGTTTGTGTGCGCGCGTCTAACGGGGATTCCCCGTTTTTCACGTAGCGCGTGGGCGGAAAACATTGCAAACGCATGGCTTCCCTATACAAATATATGGGAAAACTTCAAAGGGCCGTAACTTCAATTTAAAGGAGCGAATCAAAATTCTTTCAGGTCAAATCTCTAGTTTCGATCCATTCTGCGTGCCCATGTAAAAATTATGTCCCCAAGTACTCCCAACCCCCCCCACGAATTAGATTATTTATTTAATTATTTAAATTCTTTTTTTTTTCAAGGAGACCAGAACACTAAGCAGAAAAAAAAATTGTCCAAAACCACCACATAGTTGATCTGGATGCTTAGTAGAGTCATATAATGCAAGCAGGCACCCTATACTCCAATTTTGACCAAAGTAGGTAAAGGTCGTCACGTTTGTGTGCGCGCGCCTAACGGAGATTCCCCGTTTTTCACATAGCGCGTGGGCGGAAAACATTGCAAACGCATGGCTTCCCTATACAAACATATAGGAAAACTTTAAAGGGCCGTAACTTCATTTCTAAGGCGTGAATCAAAATTCTTTCTGGTCAAATCTCTAATTTCGACCCATTCTGCGTGCCCATGTAAAAATTATGTCCCCAAGTACTCCCAAACCCCCCATGAATTACATTATTTAAATTTGCTTTTTTCTCTACTTAGTGTGTAACAAGGAGACCAGAACACTAAGCAGAAAAAAAATTGTCCACATAGTTGAGCCGGATGCTTAGCAGAGCCATACAATGCAAGCAGGCACCCTATACTCCAATTTTGACCAAAATAGGTAAAGGTCGTCACGTTTGTGTGCGCGCGCCTAACGGGGATTCCATGTTTTTCACGTAGCGCGTGGGCGGAAAACATTGCAAACGCATGGCTTCCCTATACAAACATATGGGAAAACTTCAAAGGGCCATAACTTCAATTCAAAGGCGTGAATCAAAATTCTTTCAGGTTAAATCTCTAGTTTCGACCCATTTTGCGTGCCCATATAAAAATTATGTCCCCAAGTACTCCCAAACCCCCCATGAATTAGATTATTTAATTATTTATTTATTTAATTATTTAAATTTGGTTTTTTTTTCACTTAGTGTATAATTAGTGTATAACAAGGAGACCACAACACTAAGCAGAAAAAAAAAATTGTCCAAAACCACCACATAGTTGATCTGGATGCTTAGTATAGCCATATAATGCAAGCAGGCACCCTATACTCCAATTTTGACCAAAGTAGGTAAAGGTCGTCACGTTTATGTGCGCGCGCCTAACGGGGATTCCCCGTTTTTCACGTAGCGCGTGGGCGGAAAACATTGCAAACGCATGGCTTCCCTATACAAACATATGGGAAAACTTTAAAAGGCCGTAACTTCATTTCTAAGGCGTGAATCAAAATTCTTTCAGGTCAAATCTCGACCCATTCTGCGTGCCCATGTAAAAATTATGCCCCCAAGTACTTTCAAACCCCCCATGAATTACATTATTTAAATTTGCTTTTTTTTCTACTTTTAAATAATTAAATAATAATTAAATAAATAATTTTTTTTAAGTCGTTGCGGTTAATAGTTAAGAAACAATGCTTTGATCTTGCTTTGAAGTGGGCAATTACCGGCCTTTTCTTCAGGGGCCACTTCCGGTTGCTAATTACACGCGCATAATCATCCCTGGCCGATTCTGGACACGCCCACCTTCGACCAAAAGCACTCGTATGGCCTCTTCGGCCACGCCCCTTCACGATTCGCTAATTGAATTAGCCATTCCTGACGCTCACGCCCACGCAATTAAATGGTACCTTAAGTCTTGTTATCGCTAGCACGGGCAAAGTCAAGAAGCTTAGAATCGGCAAATGACGCCAAAACTGGCGAACAAAGTGTTTTCCGAGAAATCCACACAAATCATGGGTTTGGAACGCCGTAAGGCAACACCGAAAATTGGACTCGCAAACGAGGTATGTAGTAGCTAGCGTGATAACAGACAGACAGACAGACAAACACACACAGAACGACTACAGTAACCCTCGTGCATGCGCCGAGGGTTAATTAATAGTACCTGAATGCATTAGCCAGCTACAGTCCATTGCCTTTTGGCATCAGCTATCACAAAAGAATGCTAATTAATCTTTTAACCAATTAGTAGCATACTAATGACTTACTTTGTATAATCAATAATTGCCCAGTCTAATTACGCCGGGGGGAGGAGGGGTATTATTCCGCAGATTCGGCTCATAACAATTGGTACCCATAATACAATATTATTATATACAATTATATGCATCTAAATATAGGCTATAGTACAACCACGAGTGGTATTAGCGATACTACAAGTGCAAAGCACGAGTAGTATAAACCGCTAATGCCACGAGTGGGCGTACTATAACCAATTTATACTATGGAAAGTGCTGATCATGCATGAGGTATCTACTTTATGTCACACTGTAAACTTTTCCAGCCCAATTCTGTCAGTCTTCTAGTGTTACAGTAGATGAAGCTATTTTATTAATTTTGGTGGTTACGTGGAGCTAGCTGGTTTAAAAGTGAGGATGGCTGCTCTTGATAAATTTTGAACTGTAGCTATGTGACTGCCACGTAGCTGCTAGCTTAAGCACCAGGATCCTCTACAGATAGTCACACTAATCTCGAGCCCAACATATATGCATGCAGGTTAGCAAACCATTAATAGCTATGTAGCTGCATGGATATCATATATAGCAAGAAATAAGGCCGACATGGCATGGCATCTAAGTATACTTAAGGCCAGGTACCAACTGGACTAACTCAAGTACTTTGATGTTAATAATTAATCAACCGCAACGAATTAACTAATTAAGCGCTATGCACGGCGTTTAGCCATTCCCTCTAGATTGTTAACTTGCAAGTTCCAACCTTGAAGCAGCAATTTTCAGCTGACCTTAACTTTGAAGTAAGAATCCTAAGACAGTGATCTAAACTTTCACCGGAGGGATTGTGAAAACAGCATTCTGGTCAAGTTTTATTCCACGTAGACACTGTTTTATGAGTGCTGACGGCCAAATCTTCCGCATGTAAGTTCAAAATGAACGAACTTATTCGTAATCCCTCCGACAGATCCTCGAAATCTGTCCCAACAATCACCTTCTTGCTGTCAGACCTGCGAAATATTGGGTGGGACGGCTTTTGCTTGAGATTTTGAGCTCCAATCTGCAGCTATGCAGCCCCAACACCATGGCTTGTACATGCTCGATACGATATGACGTCACAGTACAAGCACTAATTGACCGCAAACCTGAGCGATAAGTGGCCGTTAGTCGGGCGCGCGCTAAGAGTTCAGAACCTGGCCTTAAGTACACTGAGATGGCATGGCAGGCCCCTTAGTCGCTCTGAGCTGTATAGCATAGTGCATATGTTTATATAGTCTCAGTGCAGGGGAGCTGTTTCGCATTCTCTGAGGATAGGTAGCTAGCTATTTTGGATCCTTGCCTGATCTTTCCACAGCCCATGGGACTCCAGCAATCGGAAGCCTATTCTAGCTATAAATTATTTGTGGTGGCTATTGCTAGGTAAAATCCACAGGAATGTGTAAAACCACAGGAATGCATGCTATAACATGTTATAGAACACTACTTATAGCACGGTCACTAATTACTTACAGTCACCTCATCCATGCTATGCTTGGTTTATACAACTGGTGGTGCCTTTGATCTGTATGGCTTCCATAGTACAAATAATTACCCCGCGCGCATGCGCAAGGGGTAAAGCAATCGGTTTGTCCGTCTGTCGTCGTTGTCGTCGGCACGAAAATCGCCAGATCTCGCGTTCTAGGCATCTGTGCGTGCTGTAAGCACAGCCAGTCGGTAGATATCGATGAAAAACTGGTATGTACGCGCTTCAAATTGCTGAAAACGGCTTACTGATGCTACAAATCGTGCATTTTCTGTTAAGCATGCCTGTGGTTTATCGACCACACCCATCTTTAGCGTAAAAGTATGCTGATGCGACTGCGCATGCTCAAGCTCCGTGTTGGAAAAGGTCGTCAAGTCATGAAACAGCTATGCCTCAATACTGCGCTACAGTAGCTACAGAGCGCGCGGGGTATGTGCTCTACAGAGCTCTAGTTATACAATGGTCTGATATGCTTGTAGCTCTAGACTGGAGTATGTACATTTACATGGCAGAAGGTGGCACTGAGGGTTATTGGGGAGCACAGAAATATTTCTGAATTAAAGCTCTGTAGGTATCTAGGTGTGGATATATTATGGTGATTTTTGTGCTTAAATTAAGAATGAGTGCAATCATATAATATTATACATACAAATCAAAGTGTATGCCAGTCTATACTTCACTGAACATGATATGGCACCCTCCCCACACCCTGTAATTACGGAAAGAGCTACAATACTTCACAATTACCGTATTTCCTCGAAATCTCGCCGCGGCGAGATTTAATTTCAAGTCTCTGCACCCTGCGGCGAGATTTCAAGGGCGGCGAGATTTCAAGCGGCGACTAGTCCACTCACCCGCCTTGCGCCTGCTTTCGATAGTGCGAATCGAGCGCGTGCGCCTGCATTACGCGTACTTTGAATCCGACGACCCTTTTCCATGCGGCGAGATTTCGAGGGCGGCGTTTATCGGAACCAACCTCCTTATAGGTGCGGCGAGATTTCAAGGGTGGCGGAATTTCGAGGTGAGCTGCATGCATAATAATATTATAACAATGTCATGCTTGTAATGGAGGTTTAGATATCTATCCAAGCACAAAATACTGTGTCATAAGTACATAAGTGGGAAGAGAGTGAACACTATATCCAGGGGCGGATCTAGGGGGGGGGGGTTGCTGGGGTTGCCACCCCCCCAAACGATTTTGAGCAGCCCCTCCCACTTTAATATATACAAGGCATACTATAGCTTGGCACAGTAGCTGCCACTGTATGGTTAGCAGCAGACAAGCTGTGTAGTACATAATTGGCCTCAAACCAACAGGTGGTGCACGGTGGTTAGTGGTACACCCTGAACATGGCTTCAGCTATGAATAATCTACTGTAGACCACAAGAGTCAGCTGTGGTGCTAGGCATGGTAAAGCTCTAATCTACAGTGTTACTAGGTCACCGGGGCGACTAAAAGTGGGCGTGGTCGCAAAACTTTTCGCTCGCTTCGCGTGCAATTAAACCTACAACCCCACCATACTAAAAATCCTAGATCCGCCCCTGATATCCTAGCAGGAGGGAAAATAATAACAAATAAGGCCTCCATCACTGAACTATACTCTGCTTTATCCCCCCCCCCCCCCCCACTCCATCTCTTTCTCCCTATCCTATCAAGTTTCCCACAAGGACGATAATATCTCACCAATTGAGTGGCGGATATGAGGTGTGTGGGGTTTGATATGGAATAATTTACTCAAACAGGATAATCGGTGTCCCAATTATCCTCCTACTGCTGCTAAAGTAATTATTTACTAAGCACTCTATTACATTTAGGTAGGCCTTGAATCTAGAAGGTGGGTCGTGAAACCCAGCTCCGTCTCATCGAATAAGTAAAGAAACAATGAAAGTAGTGGTATATTTCACTGGCGCTGAAGCTCCCACCTATTCTACACCTCTCATGTCTCTTCACAATGTCAAAGAGCACATTATTTTACGATAATGTTTATGTATTATAATATGAAAAATAATTACATAATATACCCAGCCTACTATTGTATTAATCTCGTCTATTTCAAGTTAATATAATACATGAAAATATGATAATGATAAGGCCAGGAAAAAAAATTTAGTTTCTCAGGCTTTTCCAGCTAGGAAATGATGTGTGCGGGCGGCTTTTTATTTAATTTTGGGGTGTGGTCCATCACTAGCCACGCCCATTTACCGCCGACCTTGTGCAAAAAAAGTTTGAAAAGTTGACTAGTCTTACTTAATCTATAGTATCTTATAACTTAGCCATCAAAGAAACAGTTTTGAAAAGTCAGATGTCTGCCAGAGAGTGGCAAGGCTGATGCTCAAACACAACCAGCCAAGATCCAACGGTAAGCTTGACTTTTTAGCTGTTAATTTAATTACCACACCCACTTAATTAAAAAAAAAGGCCCCACACTAAAAAACTGATGCGGGCGGGCCTGAAAAACTAATATTTTTTTGCCTGGCCTAAGTGCATTGCACGTAATTATTATATTATACAACTGTCACCTATTAAACTGGAGTTGGGAAATTGTTAAAAACTTACTACACTAGAGACTGTACACATAATATACATAAAACACTATTATGCATCCTTTGAGCTATATCACTTTTAGCATTGGAAAGAGGACATGCAGTTGAACTAGCAAACTACAGGCATGTACAAAACAGAAACCATAAACTCACTTGATGTAAACTGGGTCCGTCCTTTCACAGTATCATCGATCAATAGCCTGAAGTCCACTTTGCCAGTCCGCTGCAACTGTGGAGCTATGCACAGTACCTCCTTCTGACTGACATAGATGGAAGAGTTGCGGATGCCATTGAATACACACTCGATTCTGGAGGTTGAGCTGAAGCACGGTCCAGCGACGGATATGGTCTCACCACCCAGGATGTTACCATAGGAAGGAGAGAGAGTCAGAGAGATAACGCCTATGCGTGATGGGAGTAAGTATGTGCAGTTATAATTATAGTAGTTATGCATATGTGGTGTGCTAGATGCGTTTCTGTATCTAATTTGCAAGTTTGTCCATGGCCCCCTTTCAACACACCCTGCACCTGAACAGGGTTCTGGTACTGTTCTCTTCAGAGTCAGTGCATGATCTAGGAGTAGGGGAAGGCACCTAGCTATGTCACTGAACTGAAAGCCTCTGTGATATATTATCTAAACTGAATTATACATAATAATTATTATTACTTGAGAGCCACTGCATGCATTGATAACTGACAAGCAAAGCGCAGAATGGAAATCAGTCATGTAGCTGAAGTAGATGCCATGTAAACACAGACGGGCAACAGCTGCACACTAACACACCACTGAGCAGGACTTAATATGACCACTATTCCTTTATGCTAAGCATACTTCGAATGCGTACTTTCTCTCAGACCACTCTTACCATTTAACACGAGAAGGTTGCGACGGACGGACAGACAAAATTGCCAAATGATTGCACATGACTAGAAAGACGTCAGTGCAGTGTGATAGGGCTGTGGCAGTAGCTTATGTAGCAGTCAGGGGACGGTATTATGCCTTTATCAACTTTCCGATGCATAAAGAGTGTTCGCTCGGATGCGAGTGGATTCAACAAGCTACACAGTAACTCTTAGCATGCCACTTTACAAATTATTAGACTCTAATTTTATGTACAGAGTAATTGAAATGCATAATTTAATGAATATATAATTCACTGGACCAAATTGAGATTTCCTACGTGTTCTGTTTTCCGAAATGTGATATTTCCTCATATTTCCTACACATAACTAGCAGAGGATAGGGCAACATTTCATGCAAATGAACGAAATGTGTAGAAAATATTGCACTATCCTACAGATTTTCTGCATGTAGTAAATTCAAATTTTTGTATAGTGATATACAATAACCAATAAGAACAATACAATAACCAATGAATATCATACCACCGGCCAAGACCGGATGGTCTAAAATAACTGATCTAATAACCCGACAACAAACTTCTATAGTGTTCAACAAATGCTAATTACGTCCCGAGTCCCAATCAACAAATCGATTCGGCCAACCGATGAGGTAATTATGATGAAATGATGATGAAACCTGTGATGAAATTAGGGTGAAGACTGCTTTTAAATGTTTAGCTCGCATGACAAGGTGTTGGGACCCAGAATTCGAACCTAGCGTAGGAGAGATTGTGGACGATCGATGACATATGGCGATTCTTTCTGTTCGCTTTCTTTAGCCAGCGAGCTCTCGGGCGGGATTTCCCTATTCAGCCTAGCACATGGCAGGTGGAGGTCACGTCCGGGTCAACCGGCTCAAGCCGCGCGCCCCAATATTGTACGCGTAGACGGAGCATGCGCAGTTTGTCAATGTGTCCTAGTTCGAATTATGCCGGCGTACAGTAGCGCGGTCTAATACTTTTCATGAGGGACTCGGGGTGTAGTCTAAGTTTTTCATACAAGTTCAGTTCTCAACAGGCCTAGGGAGCAACAGTGAAATTTATGTAACTCAGTGGACACTTATATACACCACAGTAACACTGTTGCTACTAGCAGCGCTGTAGAGAGTAACATAAGAATGCACTAATACTGATTGTACAGTATTACATAATAGCATATCTAAAGCCGAGAAGATAATCTACAGCCTCTGTGAGGTACATGCAAAAGCACCAATTTAATACATGTGTTTAATACACACCTGAGTGGCTAAAACATCATCTAGTCCCCGCCCTAGCACCAGCTCGCCCCAGTCCCTCCTCCTTCCAAGCGACTGCTTCCAGTTCAAGAGCGACAAGAAGCTAACCGAGTTATCCAAAGGATATATGCCCGCTAACACTAGTAGGTTGACGAAATTGGCTTTGAGCAGCCAGTGCGACTCAAATGTATGACAGCGGGGAGTTCCTGAGAAACTGATACAGGAGAGAACGGGACATCGGTCGCTGGAAGCTCTACGAATGTATGAACGAACTAATGCTCAGTAACATAAGGCCATTTCAGCTGCTCCCCATTCAACACTCTACAATCAGGCTTCAGAAAAGCGGACACTTTCACACTATTTCTAAAGTACAACCAACTCAGCATGCTCCATCATCATTTAACTTTCAAAATCTTCATGGGTATACTATCAACATAAACGCAGCCCCATCTCAGGCAGAACCTACTACATCAGTCACTGACCACATGGAAATAGACACTGACAAGATTATAGCCTCTATTACTGAAGATTTTCATTGGGCATGAATCAAAAAAGTCTTTGGATCAAAGTTCGTAATTTGAGCCATTCTGTGTGCCCATAATTATAAAATTTACGGTCCCAACCACTCCCAGAGTCCCAATAATTAAATTCTTTTTTTTTCTATTTAGTGTGTTTATAACAATGGGACCACATACCAAGCAGGAAAAAAATGGTCCGAAAACCATCTCACAGGTGAGCTGGATGCATAGTAGAGCCATACAATGCAAGCAGGCATCCAAATAGCCATATATATGAACACTTGACCATATCCCCAGTAGCTGCATAGTTTAATGGTGCATGTGGTAAAAGGTCGTCAATAGACTGCTTACACATCGATCGATGCTGGCCCCAGAAATCATGGAGATGGCGTCTAAGATCGACTCTCAACCTTGATAGCGACAATTTTCGATGCTTCAATCACAGAGATGAACTCGACAGTACAGTATTCCTCTGAACTTCAGGTTGGTCGCGCTGCTGCGGTCTCGCGCGGGCCAGCCCCTTGTGACGATGCGTGCTATATATAGCGCAAGGCTAGCTATATTTATCCACGGCATTACGTAAGCCAAGAAAACACGTGAAGTTCAACCAACAGTACTTATCAGAGAAAGTAGCGCTCAGCTTGTAATCTATTCGCTGGATACACGCGTAAGATACTCTACATATTTACTGATTTTCAAGTCTCAGAAAGGCTCCAGCGAGGCCCTGAATTTTCTCATAATTACCTCATAGATTACACCATAGGTTTCATCATAATTACACCATAATTACCTCATAACCACAGAAAAGTAAATTGCTACTGGGGATATAATAATGTTTGGTAAAGGGTCGTCAACGTACCCCGCGCGCCCATAAGTTTTTTATGGGCAAACATTGCAAATGCATGGCTTCCTATACAAACTTATGGGAATATTTCAAAGTGCCATAACTTTAATTCTAAGGCAAAATTTCCTGCCATCAAAATTCTAGTTTTGCTAGCACCCCAAAATTATCACTTTTCTGGAAACTTACCCTCATGGCAGACACTGGTGAAAACTTTGTAGATTTGATTTATAATAGCAAGAAGAGCTAAAGGCTAGCTATAGCGCTATAAGCGCGCTAGATCTACATAACTGATGTGCTAGTAGTCTTCCATGTGCTTCACTGGGAGGTCACAGATCGAATTACATCATGGTAAGCCACACCCATCATACTTACAAGTCAAATCTCCTTGTTATCCCTCGTTCCATGGTGGGGGTGGGTGGGGCAGTTGACAGAAAGAGGAAGCCCCTAGTAGGGGCAATTGATTAATTATTCTATCAAATCCCCTGTATTGCCCCACATGTATGTCCCGTAAGGGGGGTAGTGGGGCATCATATTGATAGGTGCATAACCAATAAATATCACTGGGGCAAATTGATCTGTCATCGTACTGAGCGGGAATGCCCCAAAGTGTGATAAACCTAAGGTCACACGAGGGTTATTTACCTGAATATCTCCCATCTCGTTCAACAGTTCTTCTTGCCCCAGGGTATTATGGCTTAAAATCGTCGTTACTCGCTTCGTACAACGGAGATATCTTCATAGCCATAGTCACCGCTATGTACCCTGTACTTCCATCTGCGACGGCGATCAAAATTTTTGATCGCCAAATTTTGCTCTTGATCGCTTGATCCTGTTTTGAAGCACCTTTTGATCTCTTGATCAACCAAAATTTTACGCTTGATTGTTGATCGAGCGAGTGACCACACCCATTGGTTACGCCCACCATATGCATCGCGTGTACAGCCTGCTGATCTAGATAGATGCAACATGACTGTAAACCACGCCTACTAATATGCACACGCACAGCCACTAGTACGAGTGTAGAACAGTAGCGATGAAAGAGCTTGCATATAGATCTAAATTCAGTGTTAGTAATTCTTGGAAATTATCATGAAGTTCGACGGTTGGAACGGTGCTAAAAATGTGCATGATGCATTTGCGGTCAAGCTCGCGCTAAGACATACCCGTGATATGCACGCTGTGCAAAGTGCCCAGCCCCCTTCTCACGCGTGCATGAAGGGGGCTAGGTTCAAGATCTCGATATAGACCGAAGTACAGCAGTATGCTGTAGCTCGATGTAGTACCGGTCTATACAAGGCGGTATGAAACTTCCCGATTTTGATCGTATTTTTAGCCTAATTTCTATCTTGATCCTTTGATTGAAGCTTGCCAGTGTGCTTGATCCTTTGATTTCGCTTTGATCGCCGTCGCAGATGGAAGTACAGGGCACATTGCAGTGACCACCCCTTGAACTTTAAGAGCTCATATTTGGAATCTGGAATATTCAGTCCATGAGGTTTTCTTTTGCTAATGATTAATGATCCAGAAACAAGGCATGAAACTGAGATAACCACTAGTCTCGAATCCAGACCCCTCCCTTTCCCGCAGCGCTGGATGTATTGCATCACCAGGACGCGGAAGGAAGGGTCTGGCGACTCTTGCACGGTTTTCGTGTTCTCTAGAGGAATTTGCATAGAGCCAATGGGGTGCGAGATGTCATGTGACTTTCGAATTATGGACCGCAGGAACGCGCGATCGCGGTTGACATGGTATGCACTGATATTGCAATACTGTAAAGTGAAAAGTTATGGCTGAGTTTATCGACGTAGTAGACTACTAGAGAACAAGGCGAAGGAGATGGGCTACATAGCACTCCGTGATAAGCCCGAGAAAGAAGCTGTTTTTCTAGGAAAGGACGTCTTTGTGTCTGTGTTCAGTCACGGATAGTCCTGACTCGACGAGGAGCTGTGTTAGTCGTCTATGCTTGCTCGATCGAGTCTTCAGGTGGCGAGCAATAGCATAGCGAGCACCATTTCATGGCTGTGAAGTCGATATGTGAGTCGCGCGAATTTTAATAACGCCAAAGAACAAAATTTTAAATTATAATGAAATTCCAATCATGTGACTATAGCTTTAATTGCATACCAAACGCACACGAAAACCGTGCAAGAGTTGCCAGACCCTTCCTTCCGCGTGCTGGTGATGCATTACATCCAGCGCTGCGGGAAAGGAAGGGTCTGGATTCGAGACTAAGATAACCACCTGTTATAGTTGAAATAATGATTCGTTTTTTGCAGTGTTAATTAAAATATTATATATAATTATATATATATCAAAGAGTCGGTAGACTCAATAAGTAGGGATGGCCTGGATATGCCATATATGTAATACATTACAAATACCCAAATATCTCAAAACAGGTAGCTAATTTTGTGAAATTTTTAAGTGTGAAAATCAGAATCTCCAGCAAATTGTGCATCTAACAAGACCAACATCATTCATCAAAACAATTGTACACGTCAGAACCAGATGTTCAAAAAATTGGCCATTTCTCATTCTTTCTTTCTTTCTTTCTTTCTTTCTCATTTCCAGGGCTAACTTAAGACTGTCTGGACTTCTCACCTTAGTTCTCATATAAATCTACTCTATTTTGTAGCGCGCAGTGCAGTGGCACGCTAACTCAACAGTTACGTAATAGTGGGTGTGTACGGCGCATTATCAAAAGGGTGTATCTGATACGCCATTTTGTGATATGATGCGCATGCTCGGAATGTGTTGCCATAGTGAAGTCATGTGACAGCGCCTGGCCCTAGGCGCGCGCCTAGGCGAGCTAACTCAGATGATTGCTAGCTCGTACATCACTAGCGCGTGCATTTGCGCACTGGACCGATCATGGATGCGAAGGTTCAAGGCTCGAAGAGCAGTAAGGCGGTAGGCATAGATGAGCTACTCGCTAGCGCTTATAGCACCAGTGCTACGCTGGATCGATCATAGATATCATACCCGACTCTGATACCAAGGCACAAGGCTCGAGCGGCGGTATTAAATGTACAGATCATAAAAATTAACACTGTGTCTAGAGTCCCGGCACCGGTACCCAAGATCTATAGCTATAATATTATAATACTGAGCACAACACGGCTAGTGAGGCTAGTAGCGGGGGGTTGGGTTTCGATAATCGGTAAGTTACGAGGGGTTTGGATTTCGGCTACGGTTGGTGATAAGGGTTAGTATTATAGTGGCAAGGTATATAAATTTGGCAAAAAACGGCATCTAGCAGCGGCGAGCAGGGTGGCCGAGCGGACTAGGGCTAGGGCTGGTGGTACGGTGGTCATGGGTTCAAATCTGGCTCGATCTATGAATTTTTTTTTTTCTCACTTTCGAAAAATTTCTAAGTTTTTTGGCGGGCTTTGTTGCCGGTACTTGAAGTGCAAAATTTCCAGTACCGGTGCCGGGACTGTAGACACAGCCAAAAATTAATTATGCCGGGTAGCTATAGCTGCCGCCAACAGTAAAACTTAGAACTAGATTTTCTTCCTAAGCGGAAAACTCTTATCACTACTTGGGACGCCTAAAGCAGCCTTCTTCGTTTAATATCCTGTTCATCGTCACAATAATATTTTTATGAACGCAATTTAATGAGGGGCGTGGCAAAGAGTTTTGCGCACCTCCCATCTTCCGCTTAATAAGCAAACCATGTAAGATGGCACTGATAAATTATAATAAAAAAAGAACAGAAACAAGTATAAAAACAATTGAATAAAATTGAAGAATGAAGTAGGGATGGCAGGATCAAAAAGTATACAAACAACAGATAATCCCATCTATACTATACATCCCTACGCTTGCTTTTTAAGGGGTGCAAAAATAGCCAGTAATAATGCGATTGAATCAAACGGATAAACCCGAACCATCGTGACAACTAGGGAACAACCTGCACGAATATCTCCCACATACCGCACTCAACAAACACGTCAACCATGATTAATAGGTGCACAATAGCTAGTCGACAAAAGCAAGCATATACAGGGATGTATAGTAGATGCGATTATCTCTTGTTTGTGTACTTTTTGATCCTGCCATCCCTACTTCATTCTTCAATTATTTTATTCAATTGTTTTTATACTTGTATATACATAAGCACAACGAATCAATCGAATTTGGCAAAAATCTAGCTTCAGTATGATTCAGGCTATACAAAGGCAACAGATTTCAAAGTCACAACATATTAGACATACGGACACATATAAAACCTACCAATACACAACTCTACATACACGCAAGCTCATACCACCCTCCTTCCATACTAGCAGCTATTAGCAAAGGTGAAACAGATACTTATGCACTAATTTAGACGAAAATAACTTCGAAAAAAAAGACTCTTAATCTTGAAGCTACATGGACTAAAAACAGAGGATACAGGAAAAACCAAATAAAACATGTCCAAGAAGTTGAATTCAACCAAAGATCCGAATCCTTAACCAAACATAAACAGAAAGAGCCCAAGCTCGTATTCATAAATAATTTATTATTGTGATGACATCTGTAGAATTAAATTTGCACTTAAAAAGCATTGGAAACTGATTGAACAAAATGTGACCATCTCTGAGAAACGGGACTATTTGGAATTTTATGTTTGTTGTATGTAGCTTGTAATAGTGTGTAGGGAATAATAATGTACAGTAGGTGTATCCGCTGTATGTTGGCGTTAATACGCTAATACAAGTATACTCACTATACTGCATTTGTAGAAAGCAAGTTGGACATTGTCATGATAAAATTGGTTGTGTTCCATACTACTACCACAAACAGTCCCTTTTCTTATAGCAGGTCACAAATGAGACACTAAAAGAAATTCTCCCGCAACCACCTGTAATTGCATTCAAAGCAAACCCATCCCCGAGACACAAACTTGTCAGAGCCAAACTAAAACCAATAGACGATCCACCATAACCTATACCTCACCAACCAAATGACAAGTTAGAGGAATTACCAGAACACTATCCCCATACTATCTTCAAAAATACTTTCCAAAATTTCACAACTCGAGCCCAATGGTCAGACACTGCCAAGAATCCAAACACAACATTGGTCAGATTAAATTCCAAATCTTATCCCAAGCACCTGACAATATAGCAAATAAGAAGAGTGGCTTAAACGAAATGAATACCTATGGATATGAAGACTAGGTACCTTAAACAAACTCAGCAGTAAAGGCTTAAACAAACTTATTTATCACTGGACCAAAACTAAGATTTTCTACATGTACTGCTTACCAAAACATGACATTTTATCATATTTCCTACACATATCTGATAGAGGATAGAGCAGAATTTCATGCAAGCACATGAAATGTGTAAAAAAATTCTGCCCTATCCTACCTATTTCCTACATGAAGGAAATCCAAATTTTCTTCTAGTGTATGATCCAACTTTTCATTCCATCCAAATGTAGTAAACCCTCAAGGTAATGCACGAGTGATCCCCACCCACGTCACTTTAAATAATATCATACTAAAATTAATGAAACATCGGTTTACCGGGGGTTGTAGAATCACTGCATCCTCTGCTCCTGACCTCAGGTCCCGATACATGGAAGACCCACACTCCAGGCTCACCAACATTACTCCTCTCATCAATATTCACAATATCATCCGTCTGAGACCCCGGGAGAGAGTAGGAATTCTGACTATCCCCTGCGTTGAATCCCACCTGAGCAGGATTGCCCCCTAATCCATTGTTCTGTCCCCCTTCAGTATCCCCTGTGGTCCACTGGATATCGGCATAGAGGAATATGACATAGAGATCAACAGAGTCAGTAGCTAGGATGCACTGAAAAGTGTTTGTCTATGAAGAGAGGGAATACAAGGCCCAATAACAAATGAAAAGTTTATTGTGGCTAATCACTATGCGTGAAGAAATGAATTCTTGGGGCTTCCAGATCTATAGTGGCATGGGTATATATATTATGCCACATGCAATATATACATATTATACTGACCTTACCATGCAGGCTGGCTTAGGATAGCTATAGTAGCTACAGCAGAGCATGATATGCCACACACAAAATGTCATGCGGACCAAGTACATGTATATAACAATAATTTTAATAGAGATAAAAGTAATCCCTATCCACCTTATCAGTGTTCCCATTGTAATAGCCGACCTCATCCCAGGTAGCAATGAACAAGTGCGTAGGCTGGAAATCTTGTTCTGCGATGAAGCCACATTGGATGTACCTCCTGGCCTTGGTCAGTAGCGCTGGATCGGTGCTCTCGAAATACCAGACAGTGCCAGAGCCACGGGTGTCTGCATCAGCCCAGAAGGGTGCTATCAATTGGTGAGGGTTGTTGGGGAACACTACCTGCCCATATGTACGAACTGGGGTGGTGAATGTGAGGGCACCATTGTTGTTGACCTGATGGAGCGAATGTGAGGAATTATGCATACACATAAGTGTATGTATAATTCATTATTGGATGCAATAATATTATAATAATTATTATAAATAGGACACACATGCAAAAAGGTGCATGCACCCGGCTGTTGTTCTACCGGTATAGCTACATAGCTACAATCATAAGCAGCATTTCCACTAATTTTCTAAAGTTCACAAAATTATAGCCATGCACACAATAGCAACTCTATAGATTGCATGCGCAATGTGCGCGGTGGTATATATGTGCTCTACAGAGCTTTAGTTTATAGATGCTTATAATTATATTATCATGTCCCTTTCTTAAACTTCAAATCCTAGTTTCAAGTGATGGGCTCTATGCAGCCATATATAACTCGATGTCCCAGCCCAACGGACGATTTAACCCAATTAACTGTTGAGTCAAATAAAGAGTCAGAGCGCTAAATTATTGCAACGCCAATTCAGTCACTGCTTCCCAGCATCGCACCACTTTAAAACTTACAAATATGGTAGATCTGGGCGTATCGAAGAACGGGTAAGGCACAGCAAGCTGGATACTCACGCTACTGTCATCGTCATTCGCGATTAGGGAGGGCGTCATGTTCTGGATGAACTCGCCAAAGAAGTCAGTTCTGTTGATGGCGATGGCTGCTTCTAGTAAGACGCTGCTCAGAATAGCAGCTACAACAAACTGGCTGAACTTCATCATTCTGCACACAGTTGGACCAGGAAAAAATATTTTAGTTTCTCAGGCTTTTCCAGCTAAGAAAAAATGATGCGGGAGGGCGGCTCTTTATTTTATATTTTGGGGCGAGGTTCGTCACTAACCACGCCTATTTACCGCCGACCTCGTGTTTGATTTCCAAATTCTTGCCCGCTTACGTATGGGAAACGGACTTGCGCATGCGCAATATTGAAATTCAAAGAATAGGTTTGGGCGCGACATCGTGTGAACCACGCCGATCCAGCGCATATAGTGACGATATGCGTTGGCGGATCGTTTGGCAGAAATATTATACTCTTGGGTGTACACACAACGCAATAGCGACTAACCTAAATATTGATGTTTCTACTGTCCGAAGAACCCTCAACATTTATTCTACTACAGGCACTGTGTCTAAAAAGCCATATTACCCCGCAGACCGAGCCTTCAGGAAAATCAATGAGCCAGTGCAGCTCTTCATTCTCCACCTTCTGTTACAAAAGCCAGGTATCTATCTACGTGAAATTACCGCTGAAGTCAAATGCACTCTGGGGCTGGATATCACTGAATGTGCTGTGTGCAAGTTTCTAAGTGAGGTCGGATTTACACGTCAGCGATTGGCCACCTACGCTCTGCAGAGAGATGAGGACCTTCGTCGACAGTTTGTCACTGACGTTTCGTTGTATGCACAGGATACGCTCATCTTTATAGATGAAACTGGAACAAATCGTACGGATACTCTTCGGAAATTTGGCTACAGCCTTAGAGGAAAGCCAGTAAGAGCACAAAAGTTGCTTGTGCGTGGTGAACACGTATCAGCAATAGCCGCCATATCAACTAAAGGATTGCTTGCATTAAAGATAGTAGGAGGGGGCATTGATGGTGACATGTTCTACAACTTTGTATGTACTGAACTCCTTCCAAAACGTCTGCCCTTCAATGGGAGCAATTGTAATAGTATGCTTCTCCTCGATAATTGCTCAATTCACCATGTACAAGAGGTTCAGCCAGTATTTAGTGATGCTCAAGTATTGACACACTATTTGCCTCCCTAATCACCAGACTATAACCCTATAGAACTGGCATTTTCAAAGGTTAAGTACCTATTGAAAACAATGGAGGCTGAGATGCAAGCGTTACAAGATATTGATACAATACTCCTAGCTGCATTCTCTCGGATAACTGCAGCAGACTGCTACGCATGGATCAATAGTATTGGTATGTACTAACAACAATAATTGTGTACATATCAAAATTAATTGTGAATATTATTGTTTTGTGTATGACTGTGCAGTACATTTTGTCAGAATATTATTACAGTTTCTTTAAGCCACTGAGAATAATGTCTTTTTGTTCCTCAAATTCATTTTGCGTTAATATGCCATCTTCAAATAGCTTCTTGAGGGTTCCCAGCTGATCAAATAATATTTGCTACGGATTTCGGTGGTGACACTCCAGTTGCTTCTTGACTCTGAGTTATGGTCTGTTGAATGTGTGGTGTTTGAACAACGGTAGGACTCGGGTAGTTACTTGCAGCTGCTTTCACAATGGCAGTGGCTAGAGTGTCCTTGAAGGTTTCGGCCTGCTTTCGCTTAGTAGCCACCCCTGTAATCAGGGGGACTTGGGGAGGTGTGTCCTTGTTACAAAAGCCAGGTATCTATCTACGTGAAATTACCGCTGAAGTCAAATGCACTCTGGGGCTGGATATCACTGAATGTGCTGTGTGTCCGAGCCCATAGGCGGTACTGGGTATCAGTAAGTTCCAACTTATCACCATGCAGTTCTTCCAGCTCTTTAGCAAGGTCTTCCACACGCTGTTCTACCTCCTCACGTTTAGTTGCACGTTCCTCGCCATTCTTTCGCCTCTTCGAGTTTCGAGAGGGAGTACGTTTGGTACATTCATCTTCACGACCATCACACCATAACATTATGTGGTTATCACAAGTAGTATACAGTGCTTTAAGGTCTTCTTCATTGCATATCCAATGCTTTGTTGCTTGCAAAAAGTACCCAACAGCAAATTTAGTTGTTTGTGGTATGCTTTCCTCCAACTCCTCCATTAATCTCACTTTTAAGTCAGTGATTGAATTAAACCGACCATGATAGTGCCTCATTTCTCGGACAATGATATCCTTTATACGGATTGGATTTATTATCTTGACTCGATATGAATAACGAGGCTGGCTTGGTAGCTGTGCAATTGTGGCACTATTCTGCTGCTGATTAGGATTAGCAGGTAATAAGGTATGGTTTGAGGCTATTAATTTTATATTAAAACAAGTGACTCACGGGAAGTCCGCGGTTGATCTGCGTAGTTGGTACGACAGTAACAAGCACCCTTCTGCTGCTGCTGTCCATCTGGGAACCCAATATCTCACCAAATAAGAAGCAAAAAGAATGAACTAATTTTTGGTCGCCAACGTGCTCAGTAGACAGAATCTAAATACGCATGTGTAAACCCGTTTACGTATACAGCTACAGAAACAGGCAAGAACTTGGAAATCAACAGTAAAGGGGTGTCTTTATTCAACGATGGAATGGAACAGTGGAATGGAATGGAATGGAATAGTGGAATCAGTGAAATTCAGATCAATAGGTGGTAGTGAATTTCACATGAGCCCCAAAAAATGACATAATCATACATAAAAATGAATGCAATATCAATAGTTCAAAGGTCCAAATTCGTGTACATTATAGTTTGTGACATCCTCCCCCCAGTTGACCACTTAATCGTGGTCAATAAAATTTTCGGGAACACACCATTGCTTAATGATTCTTCTTCCACGGGTGGCCGCTTCACTTCGTGGTCTTCCCTTCAGTTATCGGCGGTTTGGTGCTGATCTCCAGGGGTTAAAGTAATTGTAGGGGTCGTTGCAATATGGTTGGCGGACCACTCTGGGCCTCAACCTTCAGGGCAGCTCCACGGACAACACCATCCTTGCCGGTGATTAGACTCAGCACTCATGCCATCTTCCAAAATCTCCTGGGGTGATCTTGGTCATGAATCAAGACTATGTCTCCAGTTTCTATTGACTTCTGGGAATTCTCTGTGCTTCATTGACGATGAGTATCTCTCAATTCTAAGAGATATTCTCAACTCCACCTTCTCCAGAAATGGTTGAGCACGCTGTTAAGGTGTTTAGCTCTCCTCTGGAGGGATTCCGTAGTCAACTCGAAATCCTCATCTTCTTCGGGCTCAAGATAAGTGAGATGCTCGGGCAAACTCAAAAGCCTGCGTCCAACTAACAGGTGTGATGGAGTCAAAGGTTGTTCCAGGTCATCAGGGTAGATGTAAGCTAGTGGTCACTGTTGACAATTGTTTTTATCGCTACTATAGCAGTATGCATCTCATCATATGAGAATTTCACTCTTCCCACCACTTGACGTAGACATCTCTTAGTTGATCCGACCATCCTTTCGAATAGGCCACCCCACCATGGTGCCTTCTCCAGATTGAAATTCCAGTCAATCCCAGTTAAAGAGAGGTAGCTTCAAACATCTGGGTGTTCACAAATTGTCTTCAACACCTTCGCCACACTCTTAAATGTTTTGGCGTTATCAGAGAGAAAGTTCCTAGGGAAGTTTCTTCTAGCGGCGAATCTCTTTACACATCGGATAAACGTGGCAGTGGACATATCGAGAATGAGTTCTAAATGGATAGCACGTGTCACACAACATGTGAATAGACAGATCCACACCTTTGTAGTGACTGCAAAATTTTCCTGGGGGAGCATGCCCCCAGACCCACCTAGCTTGCGCACGCTATGCGCGCGTAAAGCGAGTCCACCTGCTTACTTTCAGCCCCCCTGCTCAAAAACATCTTCCTACGTCACTGAATAGTATGCGCTTAATAACGAATATGCGCTTATAAGCGAGATGCGCCTAATAGCGAGAAAATACGGTATTATTGATTATTGATATTGAACTATGGTTGTGCAATTTACATTTCCTTTTCCGTATTTACCTCATCCCCTTTTTCATATAATTAGAGTGTATTATTATGACTAAAATTTAATGAAGACAAAGTGAGTGGCTAATTTATCTATTTGAATCTGGGAGTAAAACCTATAAGTGTCTAGGGATTCGGAATTGCACACCTTCGATCCTTCAGTGCTCCAATCAAATTTTCCCATTTGGATAGTAGCTCCCCAGCTAAAGGTTGGTCCCAGGCCACCTTTACCTCACACTGAACTTCTTGCATTAGGATCTTGAAGGTCATTGCACAGTCACTGGGGATAAGTAACCCAAGGGGTCATAAATTTGGCCAATTAGACTCACGATATTTCTTTTTTTTTTTGGTTGAAGGTCTGCAGCCCTTTCCGTGAGACTCACGAGGTCAAACACCAGTTGATCATCCAGCACGTCCCAGCGCACTCCAAGGACTTTGTGCTCTCCAGGGTGACTAGTTGGGTTAGCTGGAAGTATCACCTCTGCAAAAGAATCTTCAGATGATCTGATGGGCCCCTTTGCTGAACCCATTGGCGACAGAGTGGCCTCCCTCTCATCAATTCGATTCTGCAGCTAAGGGGACTTAGACAGAAACTTCCTGAGATTGAACGAGCCATGGCTTAACGTCTCCTTTGATTCAGTGTAGAGTCTAAAGGCATCATCTTCTGAGTCTGCTCCTGCTACAATGTTGTCGACGTAGGTGGATCGATATATATATATCACAGCACGAAAGTGGTTCATTTCCAAGAGTTTCCAACTTGTACACTGTTGTGCACTGCTTGCGCACTGCTTGGAAATGAACTCAATTTCACAAATCTTGGTAACTAGCTTGTACACGTACGTTTGCAAGGCAGTGTACAAGCTGGAAACTTAGCCCTGTCATGCAGTGGGAGTGGCTCAATGACTCCACAAGATCTGGCTTGGAAGATCAATACGTTTCTAAATGATGTCTTATGGTGGCATTTAAAAGGAAGGGGCTTGAGGAAACCCCAAACACAACCCTTGTAAACTTCAGGATTGTAAGCCTAGCATCATCATCAAATGGATTCTCCACCCAGAGAGAGCGCAAAACATCACGGTAATCAGGGTTCACCGAAATCATTAGAAACGCTTTCTCAATATCTCCTACCAACGCCACAGGGTAGGATAGAAATCTGAACAACAACTTAATAATTATTTGATTGAATTTGGGCCCCACATGCAAACAATCATTCAGGGAGGGGCCATTACATTTAGCAGATGCATCGTAAACTACTCTGACCTTGGTGGTGTCCTTGTCACGACGAATTACAGCATGCTGGAGTAGAGTAGATAATGCACCGTTCCAGATGACACGTCATCCTCTTTCACCACCTCCACAATTCCTTGGTCAACTTGATTCAAATGATCGAGTTGTATTCCTCGAGAATTTCTGGATTCTGTTACAAGCGACGTAGGAGTCCTGTGAGCCTCCTTCGGCTGAGGTCATAGCTGCTTGGGAGTGGGTCGTGACACTCACGCCATGGCAGTGATACCTCGTAGCGGCTGCCTTTCATCTTGATCGAACTTGCAAAATGATCAGACACACTAGTTTCTACCAACTCGGCTTAGATTCCCAGGGATTCCAACTCCCAGAAGGATTTCATTGTCGCATCCAACATCTTGTTGGTCACTCCATCATCAACTCGGAGGGTGTGGGTTGTAACAAGATTCACAGTGGATCCTCAGCATCCCGTGAGGTCAGCTGGTCAAGATAGCATCCAGCCCAGTGTGGTATTGACAGCCACAGGACCTTCTCCTCCTCTAATCACTTCGCCAGTAACAAGCTCGCAATAAAAGTTCGATCCATGCAATCAACATGTCTATCTCGCGGGTCTCATCCATTGGGTCGTCAGCTAACTCCAGCTCGGAAATGTGTGGATGAAGTTCAAGGCACTTGTCGATGGGCTGGGTGGTTAGGGATTCACAAATGTGCGGCACCACGAAGAGATCAATTTTCTTGGCTCCACCATCTCTCGTTTTTACAGAAACCAGTACTAGTTACCTCACACAGTCGTGGATCTCCTCTCTTGGATCCAAAGGCTGCTATGGCCAGCCTTTGTTTTGTCAGTGGTCTGGAGATTAAGTATTTCTCTGGCACCCTGGGTCAGGTAGGAGCGCTGACTGCCACTGTCCATCACAATTTGAAACTTAGTACTAGCTGATGAGTCATGAGGGTTGGAAATGTTGCAAATATGCACGCAGTGGCTTTCCGAGTTTAACTTCTTCACAGCAACAAATAATATTATCTAACTCAACATTGGATAAAATACAGAACTTATAATAGAATAACCTACCAGAGTTCCAAAACATTCTACAATGACTTAATATCTCACATAAACTATTCACAAACACCATCACACGTAAAGAACATTCACACACAAACAGCATACCCTAATCAACTTGTTAACATTGCACAAATCAGAAAGAAGGTTCTAGAACAGTACTGCACAAACTATTTAAGTACTACATTACAACAGGAAACAATGGCTGAAGCAGCATGGGTTTTTGTTTGCGTCGGCACAGAGTGTAGAAGTACACGGGTGAGGTCCAGTGTGAGTGAACTTGGGTGCACTGGGGTTGAAGTTAGACGTGGTTGACTCTGTTGCTGACTGTGACTCAGTCGGCAAAGTAGTTGCAGCTCCACGGGTGAGCTCCCCATGGTTGATAGATCCACTACAGATACTTATGTGGTGTTTTCCGTGGCACGTTTGGCAACGACTTGTCATCTGACAGTTTCTGCTGAGATGCCCTTTTCGCAAGCAAGAGAAGCACCTTCCGGCCCTCCGAAGTAGCTGCTTGCACTCATCCACTCGGGTGATAGGCTGCTTGATTTGAGGACACATTTTTGGCGTAATAAATTTTGTGAACGTTTAAAGTTCACACTGGCAAAGTAGTAGGGTAGCTAGGCATTGTTCTTTATTTTCAGGAACAATTGTAAGTAGCTAAACATAGCACAATGGTTGACAGTCAGTAATGCATGGACTCATGTATATTATAACACATGCAATTCTGCATGCACATGCATGCGTTAACGTTATAGTAACTCTCTATATATAATTTTGTTAATGGTGCAAATGCATCCATAATTTATAGTGTGCAATAATTATGCTGACAAACAAGAATAAGTATGTGCAAACATTCCGATTGGCTAAATCCTGTCTGTAGATAGTTTTACATCAAAATGTTCACAATTATTATAATAATTGTAGACATGTGCAAATCCTCTAGAGCCTGTACGTATACTATTAATAATTATGTTCACAAATATAAGAATGTTCACAATATTACAGGCCTGTGTAAACCTTCTAAAGCCTGTATGTGTATATACTGCATACATGTACTTATCTGATGTTCACAAACTCAAAAATGTTCACAATATGTTGTGCCAACATATAAAAAATGTCTAAACGCATGACATTGTTATATTTCAATGATGTTTAAAATGTTCATAATGTCATGCAAGTGTCTAAATACACCCATGAGATAAATTTATGTTCACAAAGTCGAAAATGTTCACAATGTCATAAAAGCATCTGATCACTGAATACATGTATAGCTATCCATGAGATAAATTTATGTTCACAAACTCGAAAAATGTTCATAATGTCATGCAAGCATCTAAATACATCCATGAACTAAATTATGTTCACAAACTTGAAAAATGTTCACAATGTCATGCAAGCATCTAAATACAACCACGAGCTAATTTTATAAATTTATGTTCACAAACTTGAAAAATGTTCACAATGTCATGCAAGTATCTAAATACAACCATGAGCTAAATTTATGTTCACAAACTTGAAAAATGTTCACAATGTCATGCAAGCATCTAACTACATGTATAGCTAACCCATTCCTGACATATCAAGAAGTTGGTGATCATTTGCTCAAGCTCACACTTTTTCACACAAATGACACATTCAATCAATGTATTATCTCTATGGAAATAGATTTGTTCTTTGCCATTTTCTGCTTCCAGGTGCACCATATAAAAAAAATAGGCCAGCATCACTTTCTTTGCATCACTAGCTATGCACCAATACCAAGCATACAAGTAGGAGGAGCTTTGTCTCTCTGCCGATTTTGCACAAAAATTTAATATTAGCATATATGGAAAAATCGGGAGTGTCCCGCTTTTCCGCGTTAATATCTCGAGTACAGAGGCTTGCAAGAAAAAAAATAGGGCACCATCAGGAACCTGAAAGAACGGAGATTCACAGGGAACAGGAGCGGTGATCTCATCTATTATGGCCTTTCTGCCGATTCGTTCAGAACCTGGGACATTCGGAAATCTTCCTTCGTAGTGGAGGATACGTAGAACGGAGGCGTCAATCACAGCCAGTCACGCCTACTCACACCATCTTTATCGTGTTAGCACACTAGTAAGCATGATCACTGGTAGTACAAAACTTTTTGATATGATGAAGCCAATAATCAAGGTACCATTGAAGATGTGTGTACCAAGAAGCACATTTCAGTACGTATGTCTGATTCAGTAGATCTTCACGGACAATCATACCTCTATCTGCTAGGGTTGACTGAGAAGTAACACTTGCATTATTGCTTTTAGAAGAATCTAGCCTCGTCCTCCAAGCAGGTCTTTTATCCTCCAGTTTTTAATGTCGCAACATTAAAAGTTGGGAGGTAGAGGTCCTGAGGAAGAGGCTAAGAAAAATCCCACACAGCAACCTGTACTATAATTAACTATATTATTGTAGAATAGCGGATCAATGGCTGCATGCATAACTTTTTTAATTAACCAGTAGCTATATATAGCTCGAGTACTGTATGTAAACTCAACTGCATATTATTACATGGCTCGATAAGCCCGCGATCAGAAAAATTTAATGAAACAAAACCCGGGCTTTATAATAGCATCTCAAAGAGTCTGCTCACCTTCAGCTTTGCCTGCATACAGTTTAAATTTAATGCCATCTATGGCAAATGGAATGCACAATCCGAAAGAGAACCATGCATACCAAAGGCCGCCATTATGGAGCACAAGCATATTATAAGTAAACTTGTACCAGTGAGCGCTAAATGGCGCTACTGCTCAATTGTTGTGGCTTGACACAAGGCCACAGGCTAACTAGCCAATTATCATCAATCATAAACCTGTACTGTAACAATATGACAATCGCGATATACAGTTGGATCTATTTAATGTAGAATTATTTGATGCAAAAATTACCATATAGCTATAACCAGGTCAACTCCTCTAATAATAAAAGAATCATTATTATGAATTTCAAAAATTATTTGAACATAGCCATTACTACTAGAACCAGTTTTGAAGGGAAAATGCTTTTGACTAGCATGACAGTAGCAAAATTAATAATGATACTACTATTATTATTATTATTGTCCATTAATGATCACAGTAAAACTTAATATTAGTAAAAGTATATAGTTTCCAGAATAAACTTGACAATCATGAGTTCGAACATCAATGACGTTGTATATATTATAAGTGGATTCATAATGCTCTTGGTGGCCTTCTGTCGACCTTGACTGTGGCTCAGATGCACTTAACTTGCTTTTGCCAACATTTTTAGCTCATTTCTTGACACCTTGAATTTTAGTTAGTACCTGATTAAAAGCCAAGTGTTTTGAATAGGCTGGTGTACTGGTAAACATGACCAGCGATAACATGCAGCCTCAAGAACAGCAAAATAATGTTATGATCATTATACAGACTCTGAGATCTCAGGCCAGTTAAGGACCGGGTCAGCATAATTTTTAAGTGAAATGGCTGGTATTCAAGGGACAATATCTTTTGAACTACATAAATGTACAACACCAGACAACAACCAGCAGTTAGTACTACTCTTCTGCTAGCCATGCATGTAAACCAACTGACCACGCCTTCTTCCGGTGGTCCAAACCGCATTGTTTACTAGCATCACTCCCACAACACAAAATGCCAAATCCGGTCCGAAAATTTTTATTTGTTGGGAGCTTCTCCCAGTTTATAGGTTTATACTTATTATTATCTAAATATCTACCGAGAGAAAACTTACTTGGAAAGCTTTATTTGACTCCTAGAGCGTCATTTGTAGCTGACCACCACTCTTCACGATCAAATGAACGCTACCGTTCCGTGCCACGACGATTTTACAAGCTTTCCTTCGGCATAATCTCTTATTTTCATCCAAACTCTATGAAAATACGGCTAGAGAGTCGTATCCAGGCGATTTCACGGACCGCTTGGCCTAGCTCTACACTTCTCTTAGTCTCGTGCCCAGACCCCACCCCCAAAAGGGGGTGGGGTCTGGGCACGAGACTACACTTCTCTATACTTTGTACAGGGGTGGGCGTGGCACCTGTCATGTGACATCTCAGCTGCATGATCGTGAAGAGTGCTGAAACAGCTTTATTCAACGGATTTTTTTGGCTATTTCAACTCCAGGTGAGCGGTATTTTACATATATGCTATGTATTACACTTGAAAATAAGTCTTAGACGGCTATTTGGCACTATGCTATAATCGATCTGACCACGCCCATCGATCATTGCATGAACACGCGTGACCCAGTCCTTAATGTACCTGAGATGTAGGAAACGATATAGCCTGGCTCTTACCAGCGTCAAAAGTGTATACCACTGTATACCACCGTAACAAGGTATATCATGCGAATACTTCTGAATCAGATTTTTAACCGTAGGAACTTTAGCTTTAGTCAAAGAACCAACTGCATGAATCCCTCCACCTTTCTCCATGGCAGTATTTCCTGAAAGCTTTAGATCATTTCGCTCTGGAGATAGATACCACCCCCACTTTAATTTGTGATGCTGTGTTGTTAGCCATAATGATTATTCCTTGTATGTGTAGTTTGGCCTCCGTTGCAAGTACACTTTCACCTGTATGAGCTCTATGGTGCATTAAGCTAGTGATTCCATCAAAAGTATTTTCACTCTGAAAGCTCCTCCTCCGCAAGTTCATTCACATTAGCTATTTTGATTTGATCATTTTGCATTTCGATCATAGTAACATCAGCTAATACTAGAGAACTTTCAATTGTAACAAAATGATCCAACGTTTGATGATATAGCATGCTGTCATGATCAGTCAATTCTATCTTACTCTCCATAGAGTAGATTATGGTATAGCTACAGTGCTCCACGAAAAGAGAGTAGATTTTGAAATTTTTTACATTTTGGACCATAACTTTCTTATGCAATGGTTTTGGGTGCTCAAACTTGATACATAATAATACTCTTCTATATATCTCCTATCTATACCTCTGCAGTCAAATGCCATTGATTTTTATGGCTTCTCAAAGACCACTCATAAGGAAAATACTTTAGGATAATATTTTTTACACTCTTTTTAGTTAAGGGCTAAGACATTGCATACACATGGACCAACTAACAAAGAAACTTGATACCTAATGCGGGGTGTTACTTATTGACAATTGAGGTTTTAATTACAGATTTGTACGTTTTGGAGGACCAAAATGGTTAGGATCCAAGCTTCCATGATTCCTTTAGTTAAGGGCTGATTTCCTAGATGATGCTAGCCGTGTCCCTAAAGTTTCATATTCTCAAATGTGGGACCTTAATGTTATACAGAACAGAATTGGTGAGCCATAATGTCCAAAAAGTAGCAAAAATGTCTGATTTTGGCATTTTAGGACAGTAATTAAAAGGTGTGTTCCGGCCAAGGGTGTGGTTTGTGGAACTAATTAGTACCACCAATGTGACTCTATTGGCCTATAGTTTCAAATGAACACCTTAATGGGCAGTATACTTAGTTGGCATATCAGGAAGTTTCTGTACAATTTGGGACATCTTAGTAGCTAGCGTTAGCTGGTGTTAAATATCAGCACACTTTGAGGGCGCTAGGTGTTGATGAAGTCTCTTGAGCTAGCTGACACTGCGGTCTATACAAAGCTATGGAGTATTATGCCCAAAACTTCTTGGCAAATTGGCGAGTAGACTACTCTACAGCTATGTCTGAAAGTTGTTCAGACTTAATCTACACTCCTAATAGAACAGCGCTCTGGGGTGCAAAATCGCTGTATGTGCACGCATTCTAATATAAATGGCATAGAATGACCACGCCTCCTCATTCCCCTATACTTGGTAATACAAATCTGGCGCCGTGCATTATGCAAAATGGCACGTAAGGCAGGGAAGATATCCTGCTTTATTTAGTATCTACTTTGAGCAGACAAGCTCACCAAGACTGCTCTGGGGTGCAAAAAGCCCTCAAGTTGTTTTGAAAGAAGATATTGAACTAAATAGATCTTTCCAATACATTTTTCCTATACCTACATTTAGTGTGAAAGGGTGCTACCTTGTACGATAAACAAAAAAAATGTCCCCCAACTTCTTCATATGATTACAAAATCAATATTCTGGGCCTATTTTCAAAATCTACTCTTTTTGCGTGCGGCACTGTAGTTTGCATGATTCTCGGTAATACTTATAGTAGCTAGCACCAGTGATGGTGGCTTGATCCAACCACATTATTGCTCCAGTGTTGGCTTTATTACTAGTGAAATTAGCTTTACTGATGTCAGCAGTAACAGCATTGATCCAAATAACTCCAGCAGTATATTTGCCACGTTGTTTATAAAAGAAGCCTCATTAATGTCCAAAGCACCAGCATCATTCTAAATGATCCCACCCATATCTGCTCTGTTGTCCTTAAACATGCTGCGATTACTGATTTTTAGATCACTCTATTCATATTGTGATAAACTCCTCCATTATGATAAGCTTTTGCTTCATTTCCAATAAAATACTTAGTACTCTCCAACACATGTATTCTACTCAATTAAGATCTCATTATACCTCCATCATTACCTGCTGTATTGAGACTAAAATAATGTGCAGTCAAACAGAGTAACTGCATGTTGATCACTGTACATGATACCTCCATTGTTATCTGCTTATTACCAAGAAAATTGCTTCTCCGATTGTCATATGAACATATTTGGTATGAAACACTCCTCTGTCCATAAATTTACTCCTGCATGCATGCATATGGTGATCCTTATGTTGGCGTTCTTAAACTTAAAATGTTCCTCCATCTGTAAGAGCACTATTATATCAGGTGATGCATACACATGCTTATTATTCAAGAAATTCAAAACTCCTCCATTTTGGTGAACCAATTAGCTACTAGGGGAATAAAGCGATCCAGCCCGAGTCTTGGAACAAGTACGCCTAAGAGAATCTGAATTGACAACAATTCTGATTCATTATTTAATTTTATTATGGTGAGCTAATATTCGAGATATGCAAATGAATTTGATTAACCATAGTCATTATTTCATTGGAAGTAAATAGCAGAAATGCTTCCCATTTGCCATCAGTAAATGTACCTCTGTTGCAAGAAGTGATATTTATAGAGAATGAGTAGGAATTTTAAATCTGCAGCTATAGGTCAAGATGGTGTTCACCTGATTCAAATATTAGGGTGTTACTGTTATTAGTATTAAGGTTGCTGTCGTTGCTTATACGTGAGAAAGCAGAGGAAGAGTGAAGCATTGACTACCCGGACATTGCAAAGCTATATTGTACTAAATGTATAACAATATACATTGTACTGGACCATGCAGACCCCACACCAGAAAATGAATGATCAGTGGTAACATTATAGTCACAATACTATCGTTAAACATGACCTTTCAGACTCTGTAAATTAAAGTTATATAAAGTATGCATATAGCCTATAATTATATATACATGCAGCTATTGCACCATCACTTACTTACTTTGTCCCAATAATACGATAATCAAGGTAGTCCTCTCCCGATACAAATATGATCACTATTAATTTTTATAAAGGAGGATCTGACTCCACAAAGTGCATGCACTCAGCATAGAAAGGGAAAGTCATGGTGGTCTGGGTGTGTAGTTAATGCAAAAATTTAATTTTTTAGTAGACTAATATTTGTCATTCCTTATAGGGTAATTGGACTATCCTAACTTTAATGCGTGCGTGCTTCCTGACTCGGCTATTACAAAATTTTGAGGTGGTGGTGTGTTCTTAGATTCAATTATGAAAGATAAAACACAGGAGAACTTTTTTTAGCTACTGCCACAATGGAAGTATACTGAAGTTAATACATCATACTGGGAATGTGCATGAAATAATTAATTTGAAAATCAGGTGTTAGCTAGAGCTATCGTCTCTATTGTGTTTGGGAGTCTAGATTCAATGAAGCATGGAATGGTGGAATGGAATAGTGCATGGAACAATGGAATGGAATAGTGGAATGGTGGAATGAGCGATTAACTATGCACACCCATACCAGGAGTACTACGGTCACTCATGGTACTGTCATACATTTACATAATTACTAGGACTTGGCGGATTCGAAGTGAATATCAATACACAAATCCATAACAGCTAGTGCTTATTAAGTCTGTTCAATATATAGAATAGGATTTTGAGTGTAACTATTTTGGTATAGTACACATCTTGCAGCATTCTTGGTCTCATTTGTACACCCCACACTTTCTAGGTACCAAACCCATACCAGTACGTACATTTGTTCTTGTGTCTATAACCATAGTCTAGAGTGGTGTAAACTGTAGGCATGGCATTGGTGACTTCTGTGTGTGTGAGGATGAGCATTTTGTGTGCATTTCATATTAATCGGTACTGTACACATCTTGTAGCTTTTTGGTCGCACCGCACACCGCACAATTTCCAGGCACCAAAATTATAAGAGTACATTTGTTCTTGTGTCTATAGCCATAATCTAGAGTGGTATAAACAGTAGGCATGGCATTGGTGACTTCTGTGTGTGTGAGGATGAGCATTTGTATGTACTTCAATGTTAATCTATACAGTACACATCTTGTAGCTTTCTTGGTCTAATTTGTACACCCCACACTTTCTAGGTACCAAAACCATACCAGTACATTCGTTCCTGTGTCTGTAACCATAATCTAGAGTGGTGTAAACAGTAGGCATGGCATTGGTGACTTCTGCATGTGAGTGTGAGGATGAGCATTTTGTGTGTACTTCATGTTAATCGATACTGTACACATCTTGTAGCTTTTTGCTCTCATTTGTACACCCAACACTTTCTGGGCACCAATATCAAATCAGCACCTTTTTTCTTGTGTCTATAACCATAATCTAGAGTGGTGTAAACAGTGGACATGGTATTGGTGACTTCTGCGTGTGTGCATTCTGAGAATTTTCCATGCAATCATCTACATGTATACATAGTACACATTTCGAAGCATTTTAGCTCTCAATTCTTCACATAGCATCCCTTAAGTTCCAAACTTGATCAGTACCCTTGTCTTGATGTTAACAATCATACTTCTGAGTTACATTGACTGGCAATGTGGTTGAGGCATATTCTGTGCATGTGAGTATGAGAATATCCTGTGCATATGCATTCACGGTTACTGTAATAGGTGCAATTTGTATAGCTTTTTAGCTCTCAATTGCACATACAACATCTCTGGAGTACCAGACTTGATCAGCATCTTTATTCTTGTGTCTATAACTATAATCTAGAGTGGTGTAAACAGTGGACATGGTATTGGTGACTTCTGTGTGTGTGAGTATAGGCATTTTGTATGTACTTCAATGTCGATACTGTACACATCTTGTAGCTTTCTTGGTCTCACTTGTACACCCCACACTTTCTAGGTACAATAACCATACCAGTACATTTGTTCTTGTGTCTATAACCTTAATCTAGAGTGGTGTAAACAGTGGAAATGACATTGGTGACTTACTCTGCGCGTGTAGTCTAAGAGTTTTCCATGTGTGTATACATATATTCACAGTAACCAAGGTACAACTTTCATAGCTCTTAATTTTGCACACATCATCATCGTGACACCGTACACAGAGAGCCTTGACCCCATATGTATATCACTGCAAAACAAAAGGGTTAGTTTAATCCAACTTAGGTTACCTGAGTTGCACTAATGAACATACCAACAATTCATACTAATTATTATTCAACTATCCATCAAAGTTGCACTGATGAACATACCAACAATTCATACTAATTATTATTCAACTATCCATGATTTACATCAAAGTATTCTGTTACATATAATATGTAACATACAGCTGTTATAATTGAAGCAAACTGCTCAGTTGCAGTATTTATTTGTTATAATTGCAAAAATAAAAGGGTTAGTTTAACCCATGTTAGGTTACCTGAGTTGCACTGATAAACAATGTACGTATATGCAGTCATCCATGATTTTGGAATAATATTATTTATAATCAAAGTGTATTTTGTGAGTGATTGAAGTCAAAATTATCGTTATCTAATTGATTGAGAGTACTCTGCAGGGTTTCAAATTTTGTAATTCTGTGGGGAAAGTTATGTGGCAATAATGTTTGGAGTTTGCTGGAACAAATTACATCATATACTTTATTTATTCCTTCAGCTCTGCAGGTGCGGTTAGAGTTAAATAAAGCAAATTACTCAATTTTAGTATTTGTAGCAATTGGCTAGGCTAGAAATTTAATCCCTATTAGACTAGCAGACTACCATCTGAGGCTGAGATTTCATTGCTATATAAATAAATGAGGGGGATCTTAGACTTTAAAGTAAACAAGTTGTAATTACTACAAATTTGCAACTACACTAAGAAAGATGTGCATGCAGTTGCTATAATATGTATACAGAGCTATAGGACAAGTACAGGAAATACTTATAAATTGAAGTATTAGTAGGAATTACAACTTTATTTACTTAAAACTCTAAGACTCTCCCCTCATAGCTATCCCTGTTAGACCATAACAAATAAATACTGCAACTGAGCAGTTTGCTTCAATTATAACATATAGCTGTATGTTACATATTATATGTAACAGAATACTTTGATGTAAATCATGGATAGTTGAATAATAATTAGTATGAATTGTTGGTATGTTCATCAGTGCAACTTTGATGTAAATCATGGATAGTTGAATAATAATTAGTATGAATTGTTGGTATGTTCATCAGTGCAACTCAGGTAACCTAAGTTGGATTAAACTAACCCTTTTGTTTTGCAGTGATATACATATGGGGTCAAGGCTCTCTGTGTACGGTAGAATATAATTTCAATAATGTCAGCCCAGAGTGTAATCTATTATTTACTTGGGGAGATTTTATGTGAGGTCAAAGTTCACACATAAATCCTCACCTGATTATTGTGTTCTCTAATGCTATTATATGGGAAGATTTTACGTGAGGTCAAAGGTCTCTGTGTATGGCAGGATCAAATTTTGATAATGTTAGCCCAGAGTGTAATCTGTTATTTACCTGGGGAGATTTTATGTGAGGTCAAAGTCCACACATAAATCCTCACCTGATTACTGTATTCTTGGATCCTATTATATGGGAAGATTTTACGTAAGTACTTTGACCTTACATAAAATCTTCCCATGTATACAATCCATTTAGCAACTGGGCTTTCATTACATGTGCCATAAAATGCCCCCATGATTAAATCAAGGTGCAAGTCACGTAAAATCTTCCCATGATTAACCCAAGGAACAAGTCACGTAAAATCTTCCCATGATATAATCATGGCAATTTCTATATATACTTTTACATAAACATCTATTTGACCATGTAGCCCCACTTAATGATCAATAATATTATTACCCCGCGCGCATGCGCAAGGGGGTAAAGTAATCGGTCGTGTCGTCGTTGTTGTTGTTAGCACAAAAATCGCCATATCTGGAGGTCTAGGCACCTGAGCGACTAATAAGCACAATGAATCAGTCGCATTTGGTCAAAAACCAGCTTCAGTGTGCCTCGAATCAAGGGATATGGTCCACGAGCGTCACAAATAGTGCCTTTTTGTTAGCCTTCGTAACCACGCCTATCGACAGTGCCCATTATGCATACAGGCCTTGTGCTTTCTGCTCATGCGCATAGCGTTGAATAATTATGGATGGTAAAGGTCGTCAATAATGCTAGTGGCAAATTAAACGTTTGGCGGACTGGAATGCAAAGCCTCATCGAATCAGAATGTAAGATACCTATATCTACCTATAGTCTAGATCTGGTGCAGAGAGAGATTCAATGATGTTTTGGCTTATATCACCAAGAGTCCTATATTATACAACCAGGGGCTTATGGGGTCTATAAGTCCTTGATACAACCAAGCAACAACAAGGCTTCTGTCATAGCTACTTGATTCCCGAAAGTCTTTAGCTAGGTGTCCTTATCATCGATTCGGCTCGAAGGACCATGTAATGAATTCGATGACTCGGATATCATGCTAGCTATCTAGAGTACCTTTGGCTCAATAGCAGAAACTTAGTAGAGATTAATTCAGATACTGCTACACAAACTACATGGGCTATTCCATTTTAATAAAGATACACCCCTATGGAGGAACACTTTTGTACTTCTAAACATCAAGACATAATTAAGTGTGTGCTCTACCTCTAGACAGATATTACATTATTCAAAAATTGCTATAGACGTCATTAATTTAGAAAAACATACATTAAGACAAATTATTATATCCTCCACTACCCTTACAAGTGAGACAAGTCCACTACATTAGTATTCACTGGACTACAGATTTGTGAATAACTCCACCAGGAAAAATTAAGCATATTGAGTGGGTGTGGTTTAGTTACCACATCTAAGAAATAATTACTACTGTCATTCAGGTGATGATGTCTTCATCACAAATATTGTTCTATCTCATGCTATTTGTCCAACTTTATTTGTAGAAGTGGCTTGGTGATAAATGATTTTAGCAAGATCGAGAGCGTGTATCAACTACTTCATTGTTTGCGCAGCGCCACATTCCAGGATTGGGCTGCTGTCATGAAATTTAAAACCACAAAAATTAATTCTGATGATTTTCTGTGACTTTCCACAAAAATTTTAATTAGCACCCCCCAAAACTACTTGCCAGTACGTATATCAATTAATTATTATACTAACACTGAAAAAGTTAATTGGCCGCGCTTCCATGATGTTTTTGGCCATGGATGCCCCTTGTACACTGTGTAGGCATTACTTTTCGTGGGTGGAAATTTTCGTGACTGCCAAGTTAACCATGAAAATAACGAAAACTAGCACCCGCACCATACGGTATGCGTAGCTACTGAACATGTGGGAGATGCAAGTCTATATGCTAAAAGGCCCACTGCAATTCAACCCCCATGATTACACCTGTACATGTCCTTCTGTAATGTATAGTATACACAAAGAATAATTAATCATAGTAATCTGTAGTTTAAAAAACTTGCCAGTATTTATGGAATGGGGACATCTCTAGTTTGTGTGAAAGAGTATGTATGTGTTCTGTACACATGTTAGTTACATAAATAAGGTAGATCTGATCAGTTAATTGTCTCTCCTCTCTGGCAGTTGCAGCAGCGATCCAAGCAACTAATAATTATTGCATCGTATAGTAGGTGAACCCTGAACACAGTGGTATCTTATGCATGTGTATAAGCTGTGATCGGTGTATATGAGTGTGATGTGATTAGGGCATGTGCTATGAGTCATGAGGGTGTGTATGATCAAGTGTGATGTGATTCAGATATTTTGTTAGGTGATTAGGGTACATTGTTATTGTATGTGTATATCAGTGATGGAATGGATGTGTGTATGAATTGCTTGATAGTGTGTATGTCAGTGAAGTAATGGTTTAATTGGGTATTTTCATGAATAATTACGAGTGACTAAATGAGATTGTATGGGTATGTATACGTATGTGTACAAGTTATTTGAGTTGTTTTAGAGTGTGGTATGATTAGGGTATGAAGAGTTGCAGAGATCCAAAGTGTGATATGACTGGGAGTTATGATGTGATTAGGGTAGCTATGAGTTTTTATTGTGTGATTAGGGTATATTTGAGAGTATGATGTGTATACAATTATAATTAAGTTGTTTCCTGATAATTTGGGGAGCTGGTTGAGAGTGAATGGGTGTCAGAGTATGTCATTGGGAACGTGTTTGAGAGTAATGTGATAGGGGTATATAGATATGAGTTGCTAGTAAGCTGTGCTAAGGTAAAAGCAGTATTTAGCCTTTCTGCAGGTGGGTGCAGAGTATAGTGTACATAGTGACTTTCGCACTTTCCTTATAAGGAAAGTGTTAACCAAATTATGTGCACCGCTAGGGCTGCATCACACTGGAGACCACCCTGAGCTTCATGTGCACACAACGTGATACTCACAATAACAGCTAGAGTGCAGTCTGCCAATGTACTACAATAAGTGACCATCTTGTTGGATCTACAGCTAGCCATACATATACCCTTCCTGGAATCCAGTTGAAAAGAAGCCACTTTCTTACTCCATTTCAGGATAGGTCCAAGTCCTGCATTGCATTTGGCAATGCACACCAGCTAGACCCTCTCCTCCTCCCTTGTTTGCTATGCTGTGTTTTAACGTGGAGGGGTATGAGTTCTACCCTGAATCATTCTTAACCTTTCTCCTTGTGCTCATCTAGCTAGGATATGCTAACTTGATGGGAGAGTGGGTGAACAATTAATTTTTTTTTATTCTGTCGCTACTTATAGCGGTAATAATCATACAGGAACAATTACGTTCACTTTTATTGTGAGAGTATAATAAATTTTATTGTGACCTGAGACACCTAATTACTACAGTGTAGCTCCAGAATACATAAGTATCCCTTCCAGACAGAATTAATAGTTCCATCACTCATCCCCATCTGGGCCATCATAGTAGGACACACCAAAATTTGATCCTTATCCTCGAGATACATTGCTTCTAGGGGAAGCCTGGCTTATTTTTAAGATAATATAGCGCTGTCTTCACAAAATTATTTAATATTACAGAGTTTCAAGACCTTAATAATTATTGGTACATTATAGGGCATGTTTGCAGTGTTCTCCCCAGGAAAAATTTAAGGCATGATAATAGGGCATAGCTTGGCCACATCAAAGCTTATGGATTAGCACTATTCCCACATCAAAGGGAATTCTGAACTGAAGGCTTGCCGGGGCGACATGCCTTGGGTATATGCTGGGGAGAATACTGATGTTTGCAAGCATTAAAGAAATGAATTTAATTTATAGGTAGGAAAAAATAATTATTAATTAATTTTTATCTAGGCCTACTCTAGGGGGCTTACTTGTATTCTCCTTACTTCAAACATCAGTATCTAATTAAGAAGGTAATTAGTCTGAAGGGTATATCAGACCCCTAGCTTTTAGTTTAATTGTCCTATGGATCTACAGTAGCTTGATTATAGGTACTGTATATGCAACGGGATGTTAGACTTGAGGTTGTGTCAGTGCATGTGTATATACACCATTATCCAAAGGGCCATATTTGCATGGCTGCTTTAATTTGTTTTGTGGGGGTTGTATCAGTATAGTATCTAGGATAGTATACTATGTGCAAAATTATTGCTATAATTGTGTCCTGAGTGGTAAAAATATTATGATTTTAGTTACTCCTTAATGGGGGTGTCATGCAGGACGCATATAAATAGCCCAGTATCACGAGTGGGCATGGCAAGCTATACCAGTACACAGATCCCTTGGACAGACCACTACATTTTCCTGTAGACATCTAATTAAATGGGTGTGGTCATAGCGACCCTGTACCTATTTGGGAGCGACCCTTTACCTATTCAAATAAAAACAACCCCCAAGACACAGATTAGATTTACCAGGAAAATCCCCCTCAGACACCAATCAACTTCCTCCATAGGGAGGAGTATCCTTATATAATGGAATAGCCCAATGTGAAAAAAATTCATTTTGTGAACAATCAGCTAAGTCCGAGGGGTTCGAAACTACCCTGAAATCTCGTACAGCACTTCAGAAATCATTGGAAATCTTAGCTGAAATCTTGAAATCTTACAAATCTGAAATCTTGAAAATGTGTCCGTATATCCTTGTATATTTCTACTTTTGCGTTCATCGCGTGCGCGCACCACACCCCCAGCAGGGTGTGGCTAGCAAGACTACCCCAAACTACTAACTCTAGCAACCGAGTGCTCAAACGCTGGAGACTCTGAGTGTGCTAAAAGCTACCTAGCTAGCTATACACCTCTCTGTAATAGATTAGTTTGATGATACATTGTATTTCCAGATGGTAAGTAAGGGGGCTTTCACAAACTGAATTTGCTCACCCTTAGCGTCATTGTGACGCTAAGTCTAGACCCCCTCCCCCCCCTCTCTTAGCGTCACATATATAACATAGTGATACAATGCAGGTAGGCCAGCTAGCTATCTGATCCAGCCATTCAATCTAGCTGTGTCTTTATACACTGATGATGCATGGCTACATTAATGGTGTGCACAACATATCAGGATTGATTTATATTATTTTCCAATGAGTGATCTTCAATACAGTCACTAGCTGGACTCTGAGCAAATGGTCGATGGTGAGCATTAATTAGAAAATTAGCGTCATGCCCCCAATCCCCCTCCCCCCTTAGCGTCATAATGACGCTAAGCGTTAGCAAATTCAATTTGTGAAAGCCCCCTAATCAAAATGTCATAGGCCTAGCTACTTGAAATCTTATGCGAAATCTTGAAATCCCAACGAAACTGAATCCGGAAATCTCAAGCAAAATCTCGGGATTTCGAAATCTCGTACATTTTTTGGGTGTGTTTTGAACCCCTCGGCTAAGTCCTTCGCGGCGCGCGTTCCAGACTACCGTATTTGGTATACTGAAACTGATCACGTGTGTGTGGTCTGCTACATATAGTATGGTCAGGTGAGGCCTCACAGAAGCCCATATATGGTCATGTGCAGCTGTGCATGCCATAGTATGAATATCATTTCCGATTTTCCAAGCAAACCGGCGTCTTAGGGTAGACTGTGTACACTGGGTGGGGGAGAAATACTTAAAGTTTGAATAATATTATTTTTATTAGCAAAAGTATTATAACAACTGTAGGTTAATTGGTAGGACTACCTGACTAGAATGTCCCTAGACTAAATCGTATGAGATTTTTTTCACTTCTTAGTTGCCTGCCATGGTATATATCAACACCAGCCTTATAATATCATTATCTTCATCAAATTTTTTGAAGCAAACAAATTAAACACATACATTTGCGTATATTGATGTGAATATGCATAAAGTAACTGCTCGTGGAGTTTCTCTATTTTGTAATTGTGGTGTTATTAATTAATCCCAATTGCATCAATTATGACTAAATTGTTGATTTTTTTCCCCCTCACAATTTTCCTCGGAGAGGTTTTTAGAGGGTTTTTTTCCCCGTGGAGCGACATGTTGGTTACATGTCCTAAATAGATTATGTTTTCAATTGGCTCATCCCAGTGTAGTAATTGTGTTAGTACATAGTGTATATATACACCGTTAAAAATGGTGTGTTGTTCAACACACAAAATTTTGTGGTCAGATTTCACTAGTGTGTTGTATAACACACTTGTGTTCCACTGACACACGAAGTGTGTTGCTGGACACACATGTTCACTCAGTACATAGGAAGTGTGCTATCTGACACACTTTAATAGTAGGTGTGCAAAAGTGCACACTTGTATGTGTGTTATGATACACTCACAGGGGTGTTGGTATGGCTATGGGGGCGGGGCTACCACGATCATTACGTCATTGGGTTAATTACGCATGCGCATATTGATTAGCTCTGTGGCAGCTGCTCTCCAGTTTGAATCTTTGGCCAGCACTCTGATTGTGAAATGGTGATTTCTAACTGCATAAGTGAGTTTAGTAAGTGGTTAAGATAATATTTATGTGCAGCATAAGTGGTTTATTCCCTCTGCTACTCCAAATAAGTACCACCAATCTTTAGGAAGCTGTAGCAAAATTGCATGCTAAACTTGCCATCTTTTTTGGTCACTGTCTCTGGACTGGCCTCCCTTTTAGAGTTTACTTACATGCAGAGGGTGGTATTCTAAACTAAAATATGCTTACAATCCGTTATTGCCCAGATTAATGGCCATAAGAAGCATGGAGCAATCGTTTCAATACCTGAATGAAAAATGTTCTCTCACCCTTCTCTATTTTAGGGCCATATTTATCAACTTAAAAGTTTCTCTCCCAGGCTGCTCCCCGGCACATAAATGATGCAGCTGCTGATGCTATCAAGCTAAGATGTTGCATTATGCTAGGTAAGCAAGTTTTGTTGATTTCTCTCTCTCTCTCCTCTCTTACTGAGACTCTCTTTCCTTCTGTCATGATATAAAGTGCATAAGGTGATTTTTCTCTCATTGTATGGTACAGCTGCCACCTGCTGCTTGTACGTAATTCTGGAGTGCCATACTACCAAATATGTCGATCTGGTAAGTTCCATACCCAACATCTCTCTCCCTCCCTCCCTCCCTCCCTCCCTGCTTCTCTCTCTCTTCCTCCTCTTGTTGAGGGTCTTTCCCTCTCGTCTAGTGCATAAAGGATTTTCTCTCATTTATACCTGATACAGCTGCCACCTGCTGCTATAACTTCGCCTCCTGTTGCGTCATACAACCAAACACATGTTAATCTGGTGAGTTTCACCTTTCTCTCATGCACGGATCTCTTTCCCTTTTATGCCTATCTCTTTTCCTACTGCTTAATTAGTCTCATGCCCAGCCCTCTTTCATGCACAAGGAGAGAAGGGGTCTGGACAAACGTGTATAGGACCCATGTCGCTGAGGAATGCATGATGTCACGTATTTCTGGTGTGCGTGAATAAGAAACGCTAATAAATTAACATTCCATTGGGTACCAAGGGTTCTATCGTGTACAAACGCGCACGCGCACAGTCATTAATTTGCATACCATTCATGCCCGCACAGTCATGTGACTTGATCCGTGCATCTGATTGGAGCGCACTGTATGTTGCACGGGTGACATGGGCCCTATACACATTTATCCAGACCCCTTCTCTCCGGGTGCATGAAAGGGGGCTGGGCACGAGACTGCTGCTTAATCTGTCCCTGCATCCTGTCTATTTCCATTATCCTTAATTATGTACGTCTATGAATAATCATGGCCACCCATACATGCTAATTCAGCTGGTTGAGTCAATGTTTTTTTTTCTGTTTGTCTATTTAGATGAAATAACAGCACCAGCAGCAGCAAGATCGTTGTTTCTCCAAAGTTGAGATGTATAATTCAACACCAACGAAAGCTTCTGAACAGTAAAAGTACTAGTAATAGTATTACAATCATGTCTTTTGAATGAATTATTTATAATTGTTGTAATAATATTGTTATTTGAACCATTTTAATATTGAAAATGAAATTTAGTACACATTGTTGCATGTTACAGAAGCACACCAGAATCCCTACTGAACACACTAAATGAGTGCTGTGCAACACACTATTTCAGTGTTGCAGAGCACACCAAACAGAGGGTGTTGACTGACACACATTTGGTGTGTTAAATTTAAGTACCTGTACTGACACACCAAAAGTGTGTCACCACAACACACTATTTTTAACAGTGTACCTGTGCTATAATATTAATATTATGCCTATTTATTGTATGAAGCCATATAACATCAAAGGCACCGCCCGTGCTTTATATCCGGTACACGTAGAGCGTGCTCAATATGGCCAATAATACACGTTCATTATTGCATGGCCATAAAGCACGCTAGCGGGCTCTAATTAGAAATTTAAGTTTTTGAAAGTCTAAAAGCACATGAAGAAGCAAGTATTCGCCTTGATACTGTTCAGACTAACTTCTAGACTGAACGGATGTCACAAAGAAGCTTTCAAATTGTCAAAGGTCAATATTTTTTGTGTTAGACAGCCTTGACTAAGATTTAGCTACTCAGAGCTAAGTCAGAGCCGATTATTAGTAAACAAAGAATTTTAATTACAAGTGCCAGTGTTTCTGTGTAAACTTGCAGTAGCGGTTTGTGCTATGCTATGTGGTAGATTTTTAAGACAGTCCTATAGGTATAATATTTATGTCTGTGGTAAACTCAGTGCTAGATATTGGATGCTTTAAACTTTACAGTCGGTTGGGTTAGTTCAAACGAATAAATATTATATATTATAGTATAACATGTTCATGTGCTAATTATCTCTACTCGGCACTGTAGCTGTTCCAGACTCGATGCTACTTCATGCACCTTCACCAGTGTACGCCATACTTGGTGAACAAGTGCAGCTCCATTGCATAATATCACCTGGACAGCTAATCCAGCAGTACTCCATCACGTGGGAAAGGGATGAAATTGCCATCTATCGGAGTAGGGATTCACCACCAACACTAGACAATCATTACTCTGTTGACCCTTCAGATCTCTCTCTCATCATTAACAATGTTCAACTTGAGGATGCCAGTGCAGCTTACCAATGTAGATTAACTGTGGCAGACCCTAACATAATGCAGACGTATGAGTATACCAACTTGCAGTTCTATAATATACAGCTTATAGTGCTGGGTGAGTTGCGAATCATGGCTGCTGCAGTATCTATGTACATTTAGATCATACTTGTAACAAATACTGCAATCTGATTGGTCATTAACAGGTAATATAACCCCTATGTATACAAGATTTTGATAGAATCCCTACAACTTTGTATCCTCGAGCTATCACAGTGGTTTACTATTATGATCTAAACTTGTTAGACACTGTTTAGTCCATTTCTACGTGATTTAGAAGACCTCAGGGCTCTGTAGAACCCTCGCAAACAGTGTCTAACTAATATATAAGTCACTAAAAAGGGTAGTAGGGTGTTTATAGAATTTACCAGTATAGCCTATGATTTATAAGTTTCCTATACGGATCACCAGGATTCTCACTGAGTTGCATACAACTATCTGTGTAATGTTTATTATTAAAATTTTATTTCAGCTGATCCTGTGATAAATGGACCACCAACTGAGAACATTACAATTGAAGGCCACAATGCATCATTTACATGTTCAGTCCGAGGGTTTCCAGCTCCTGTGATTGAATGGCAACTGAATGTCATAGAAGTTAGCTCAGACAGTTCAGCTAACCATACTCGTCAAGATGGTAGCTATTTGATCACGTCAGACACTTTACTGATTACAGAAGTCACTTTTGAGATGACTGGAGAAGTAAGATGCATCGGGAGGATACCACCAGCAGTGACTGGAGATAGAATACTGGATGAAGTCAACTCTACCACCATATTAATTGTCTACTGTAAGTTAGTAATTATTTTAAGCACACCTAGGCCTGGAATTGATAGATTATTTTACCAAAATTATCGGTGCATACGTTCTTTCTGTGTATGTATGCACACATGCAGCCCCACCATCTATAGACCGAAGTAGGCTAAGGGATAGCATTGTTGCTGTAGGAGAAAACACTTCGTTTGAATGCTCCGCTCATGGTTACCCGTCACCAATGATCACATGGTTTCTGAATGAAGTAAGAGTGCTACCGCAAGATGCAGGAATTGAGGTGTATGAGAGGGTATCTCAAAGGGGTCCATACAATGTCAGTACAAGCAAGCTACAAATTATTCCAGCACAAAAAGAACAGAATGGGAAGGTGCAATGCCTCGCAACGACCGATGCCGAAATTGATCTACCAAATGACAATATAACTGTTGATCTTGTTGTGCTGGGTAAGTTGGTTGGCCTGTGCACTGGAACAAGGGCTAAGAGCTAAGCATATATACATGCACATAAACAATGCAGTAACCCATATATACATTCATTATACCTCAATTTCCTGCATGCTGTGGTTAAGGATAGGTATAGCTAATAGTATTTAAAATTAATCATAATTAATAGCTGGCAATTGGGGCCATCTGTTGTGGGATATTGTAATTGACCATAATATGGTCACATTATTAACCACTTAATGGACACAGGCCAATTATGGTACGTTCCAGCCTTGAGATAATACTATTATTAATATATATTATTTTTAATTATTAGCATTTCTTCAGCCTAAGAATAATGTCAAGATAGTGTGAAGTCCTGACTTTTAAGCTCTTGATAGGACCATCAATTACTTACCTTAACAAAATTAATATCATGATTGTTGTATTCGTCTAGGTTCTTTTGACTTGAGGGTTGATATTACACAGGGAGGTGATGTCTTACTTGAAGTCACTCTCCCTACACCTCTGAGCAAACCAGTCAAATTGATTATGGAATACGTTGATCTTGATAGTCTCTTCAGGCGTAAAAATGTCACTACCAATGTTGCTTACATAGCAAAGACATCCTTTCTGCATCTTGAGCCCTCATCTCGAGTTCCCTTTGATCGGTTCAGAGTGAGCGTGAGACTAACATCTTCATTCATCGTTGGACCATCAGTCGAAGATAATATTGATCATGGTTAGTATTAATAACTTAATGTTACCATTTTTTGCTAGGTTTACCATGCAATCTTCAAAAAATCTCAAACTTGGACTTATCATAACAATAGTATAATATTAATAGCTATGAATCTGAGACCTTATCAAACTTGCTACTTGAGTCCAGTCATGGGGTGAAGGAATCAAGCCCCTTTTTGTGCTAATTACTGTATGGTCAAAATTTAACAACCATATTCACCTTTCTGCTTGACTAGAAATGTAGTTTTGGAGTAGCTTTTATCTCAGTATCAAGACTCTAAGTGAATTACCCTTTTAGAGTCATAATTATGGAGTAATTTTGTGGCCTTGTGGCTTTAAGTAATTAATTAAGCCTTAGAAGTTATGTCAGTTCACCTGGATACCATATTCACCACAAGAATGTATGTTGCCCAGCTACAAGTCTCTCCCACTGGCAATTTTACCAACCCCATAATAAGGTATACATATGCACCTAAAATTAGTAATGAAGAGTGTACATACACACACTGCAACAGTAACTCCAAGGGGATTTCTGGAAACCAGTTGGTCTTCCCATTATGCCAGGCATGTGCTGTCAAAGGTCACACGTAAGACAAGCTGTACAATTTTGCACTCAGAATGTGTGACGACCTTTACCATGGTCAGGGCTGTGTGTGGGGGGGGGGGGGGGGGGGGGAGTGGGGAGTATCGCCCCTCTTGTCTTGAGGTTAATAGTATGGCTTTGCCGCCCAGCTAGCTACCATAATATGGCTGGTAACTTCAGTAAGCATCAAATTTGCTGAAATGGCTCTCCTACTACCATAGTATTAAAAAAATCTTCCCGTTAAATTTGCCATGGCAATATTCTCCCTTAGCTACAATCTGACTCTTTGATTCCCATATCATAATGGGTTCCAATAACTATTGCTCATAATATTATACCTTCTATTATGCCACAGCTAAGAATAGGCCAACTCTTGTGGATCCTAATGTTCTCAAGCTGGAGAGAAATAAACATATCATCTGGGGAGCTGTCTTTGGAGGGGTTGTGCTCGGTGTCCTGGCTATTCTGTTGCTATGCTGCATTTCTCGCTTATGCTACAAGGTGAGAATTACACGGTTGGTGCTCGATAGTCCTGGAAAGCTGCTGGAAACATACAGTGAACAAATAAGAAATGAATCAAACTCTGAAAATTTTCGTACAGAACTAATAAATAAGGCTAATGAACTGGCTAAAGATGTTATCCACTACCGAAATGAACGAAAACAGAGTGCTCATATTACTTCCGATGGTGATCAAGAACAAAAGCTGTCCACCTTTTGCAGCTGTGTGAAATGTTTTTATACTAAATCTCCCATTAGCAATCAAGGAATTGAAATGTCACGGCGGATAGAAGATGACTGCCCAGCACGTGGACCTCCTCCTCCTCCCTCTTCAAATGGATCTCTTCCATCAGATTCTTCCCATCAGCCTCACCCTGCAACAGGAAATGAAGATGAGGTGAAAGTGAGCCAGGGCAGTAAAGCATCACTTGTTGATGACGCACTGGATGCATTTGTGAGAGACCTGCAAAGTATAGCAGGTACTGAGTGATTCTCATATTATACTTCTATAGAAAACTATAATAATATCTAACAATTACAGTATAATTAAATTTTTATTATCATTATTATTATATTATCATTATCATTAGAATTTTTGCAATTTTAGTTTTTATACTTGCACCACTGTTTTTACACATGCACCATAATGTTATTACCCCGCACGCATGCGCAAGGGGTAATGTGATCGGTTTTGTCTGTCGTCTGTCTGTCTGTCTGTCTTTCGTCTGTCGTTAGCACAAAAATCGCCAGATCTGGAGATCTAGACATCTGAGCGACTCGTAAAATACAACTTATCCGTCGATATCGTCGAAAAACTGGCTTCATTATGCTTCGAATCGTTTGGCAAGGTCCACGAGCGTCGCAAATACTGCATTTTGTTGGCCACGCCTATTAACACTTCCCGCCATGTGCTTTCTGCTCATGCGCATAACCTGGCACAATATGTAGGTAAAGGTCGGCAACAGCCTACACTGGGTGGCATGCATAGCTAGAGAGTTCGAGATCGACGCTGCAGCGTGCGGGGTATGTGCTCTGTAGAGCTCTAGTTAATATATGATATTATTGTAGTATCACAAAGGTAACTTTTCCAATACAGTGCACTGCGATGATTATGATGTCTGAGGGGCACGATTATGTATATGCATATAATAATGAACCCTTGACCATCTCCCCAGTATAGTAGCTGCACAGTGTAATGGTGCATGTGGTAAAAGGTCGTCAATAGAATGCGTACACATCGATCGATGCTGGCCCCAGAAATCATGGAGATGGCGTCTAATATCGAGGTCAAATAGATGTTTATGTAAAAGTATAGAAATTGCCATGATTATATCATGGGAAGATTTTACGTGACTTGTTCCTTGGGTTAATCATGGGAAGATTTTACGTGACTTGTACCTTGATTTAATCATGGGGACATTTTATGACACATGTAATGAAAGCCCAGTTACTAAATGGATTGTATACATGGGAAGATTTTACGTGAGGGCAAAGTACTTACGTAAAATCTTCCCATATAATAGGATCCGAGAACACAATAATCAGGTGAGGATTTATGTGTGAACTTTGACCTCACGTAAAATCTCCCCAGGTAAATAACAGATTACACTCTGGGCTGACATTATTGAAATTTGATCCTGCCATACACAGAGACCTTTGACCTCACGTAAAATCTTCCCATATAATAGCATCAGAGAACACAGTAATCAGGTGAGGATTTATGTGTGAACTTTGACCTCACGTAAAATCTCCCCAAGTAAATTTCAGATTACACTCTGGGCTGACAATATCGAAATAATAATGATTGTGATGATTGTGCCGTACACAGAGACCTGTAACGACGCAAATGCGATCCCGACCCGTTCGCGATACGCCGGTACTTACGCCACCGCGATCGCTGGACGATATGGATGGGAGGGGCTGGGAGGTCAGGGGATGGATTGCGAATGGTTAGATCTAGCAGGGTTAGTGTGGAAGGGGCTGGGATCCAAGGTCTGGGGATGGTTAGTCTCTAGGGTTTGCGTATGCGTGGACTGGAGGGGCTGGGTTGTGAATGGGTTTGGTTAGCAGGGTTAGTGTGGGAGGGGCTGGATTGTGTAGGGTTTGACTATAAAACAGTTGAAATAACGGCTGCCAGCAGCAACATCGTTTGTGGCAGAGTGCCTGGGCTCTTATGTATGGGACGGTATAGAGCGGGTTCGAATCTTGCCGTACACTTTGACTTTTTTCTTTTTTTTCCCTGTCGAATTATTTTTCTAAGTGTTGATAGATCGCATTTGCGTTGTAACAAGACATTTCATCCACATAAATCTAATGCTAACTGTGTGTGTGTGTGTGGGGGGGGGGGGGGGGGGGGACAATCAATAACCAGATAGCTACCTATACCATACATGTAGCTATCCAGCTGGTGTGTTTTGTTTATCTCTTTACCATATAATATTATAATAGAATATAGTATAGGTTGCATGCATCGGCATTAGTCTGTTATGTAAGTAGCTAGCTACAGCAATGTCATTTTAATATTAAGCTCAGATATTTTTTTTGCATGCATATTATTATTATAGGCTAAACTGCTATAGCTATAGCTACTGTAATTGTACTTGCCAGTTTCTAGGCCAAGTGCTGTGACAAATTAATCGTTCAAATTAACCAGAGACTCGAAGATGCTAATCATATAATGCCAGGTATTATTATAGCGTGGGCATGGCTAGGGGCAGCTGTTTGAGCATGTGCATGTGTATATTATACAAGTATAAAAAGCAATGAAATTGAAGGATGAAGTAGGGATGGCAGGCCCAAAAAGTACACAAACAAGATTTGTAGTGATAATTACATTCACTATACATCCCTACGCTAGCTTGTTTCGATTATCATATGCCTGTTGATGGTGACCCATCAGTGCTATATCCTTAGTTTGTATCCTATGCATGTCATAGAGGGGGTGGGGGGGGGATTAATCAGCTTCAATCGTCGCATTACTTCCTGCATGGTTAGTTAATTCCTGTACATACTCAAAAAGCAAGCGTAGGGATGTATAGTGAATGTAATTATCACTACAAATCTTGTTTGTGTACTTTTTGGGCCTGCCATCCCTACTTCATCCTTCAATTTCATTGCTTTTTATACTTGTTTCTGTTCCCTTTTTTATTCCTCTTTAGGATAATTCATTAGTGCCATCTGATATGATTTTCCCATTAACTCATATTGTTATGTAGAAACTGAGTAGGGTTGGGTATTTTCATGACAGAGGCTGTTATTAATAATGGATGCCTCGCACATAATTGCATTTATAATATATGATCAACAGTATTGTAATCTTTCACCACTTGTCACAATGCAGGGTACGGGGCCGCAACTGCATCTCATTTTTGGTGGGGTGCATCCACACAGAAGCTGCACAGCACCACTCTCAACATTTTCCACTTTTGTTTCATTGTAGTCCAAAAGCTGTTTTCCAATATTGGCTAAAATTTCTCGGACCACACCAAGCCATCAATGTTTTCTCAATATTCAAGAATGCATGGAGTATTTTTTTAGGAAAGAGCTTCTGCAGGTAGTTTCCGAGTGAATATTGCATTACTTCACCACTCCAAGTCAATCATTAGTTTCTGGTCACACCAGTTGTCTCAAGTACATGCGGGTGGGCAGATGGTTAGGACTATGGGACTAACTAATTGAATTAAGACGATCACCATCATGGAATGTGTAGCAGGCAATGAACTGCTCGAGATGTAGCTATGATCTTGAGAGTATCATGTGGCTCAATACATCGTTCTACATCATTTTATTATGAATATTATCATTATAGTAATTGGCTCTTCAAAATATCATGTGGGTGGGTGACCAGAAACTAATGATTTTGGAGTGGCCTTAGCTATTCTGTTTCACAATTTTTAGATGGATCTTCAAATTTTAAAGCAGGATGCTAGAATGCCTTCTATATTATTGTATTTGATACCATTTACGTCATGTACTCATGATAGCAGCAATTTTTTTTTCACCCTCATCTGGTAATGACATGCACCATTGTCCGCTCTGAACCAGCAGTACTTGCACCCTGCACAATCGAAGGTGGGTGGAGCCACGTGCAGGTAAGCTACTTTCTGCCATGATAGATTCTATCATAGATAATTAAGACTGCGTAACCTATGATTCTATGTTGCTGCATGATAGCGCATATTAGCGATCTAGTGTTGCTCGTTTTGTTGGTGATCAAAGTATAGCGCTACCTTGGCTTAGCTGTTCAGTCGAAATATGCCAACTCAACTTTATCCCAGGCCGCCCAGAGAAGTTACTACCAGGCAACAAACTTACTGGCTTCTAGATTTGCTCCCTAAACAGAAGTTTTTCATGGCCTAGTGTGAGCCTGAGTGCCTTCTGTCAGCTCCGCTCGCGCGCACACGATCGATGAGGTCGCACGCGGCCCCCTCAGCTAGAACACTGCCTCGTTTCCAGGCCCAGAGTGCGAGTAGCCGGCCAGCTAGAACGGTCGCGCGCGGCGCCATGCCAGTGTCACATGACTTCACCATGGTTACCAACACAATATGAGCATGCGCATTATATGATAAAATGGCGATTCAGACACACCCACTCTGCGCAAAATGTGCTGAACACACCCACAATTAAATCGCTATCCTGATGACACAAAACGAGCATGCCACAGACGTGCGCGCTCCAAAACGGAGAGGATTTATGCTCGAATCAAGGTGAACGATCCAGGGAGTCTTGAGTTAGCCCTGGAAAAACAAAGATTGAGATTTTAGCACTTTTTGTGATTTCTTTACACAGCTTATTCTGGTATACCTGATTGTTTCCATGGATGCTTTGGGGCTTTCTAGATAGATATTCTGACGTAGATTATGAATATGAAAGTTAAAAATCTTAATGTTTATGCTGCTCTGAGTTACCGTATAGCCGGAAATTTTCGCCTGGAGAAAATTTTCGCCTTTTTCGCCCAGGCGCATCGTGGGCGAAAATTTTTTCGGCGAATTATTTTACCCAGTGAAAATTTTGTCACACTGAAATTTTTTACACGTGGCTGCCAAGCAGTACTAGTAGTGCCTCATGATCATCAATCAGCTGTTTTACTTGGTATTCAAAATCTCTTGAGACTTCTTTCTCGATCTGCAGCCTAGCTTGATGTCGCTACTGTCGTACTTCCACAGTACACCTCGGGTTTGTCCGATCCTGCGGGACCCCTATCATCGAAGCTATAGCCTTCCGCCATCGCAGAGGCCAACACTGCTGTGAACGGTGTGTAGCAAGCTAGACCAAGGAAACAAAGAAGCGAGAGATCGATCGTGCCGAGGATTGTACGCACTGTACGCGATATTCGGGCCCGTGCGTGGCGTGTTTATTCGAGAGCTCCACCCACTACTTCCTTGTGAGCAACCCGCGCTGTGGGCGAAATTAAATTCGGCGAAATTTTTGTGCCAATACAAAGTATGAGCATTGAGCGAAATTTTTATCCAGCGAAAATTTTGTGCTATACGGTATTAATGTTTTTGTAATGTATTACATATATGGCATATCCGGGCCATCCCTACTTATAGAGTCTACCGATTCTATGATAATAGTTAAATGCCAATGCACAGTGACACCACTCTACAGATCTATAGCAGCTCCACCCAGTATGCACTCTTTGAAATTAATCGGTTGGTTGTTCTTTCTAAACGGGCGCGGGATTCTGCATATAGCTACCTCACTGTCAGCTATCTAGATGTGACATATAGCTAGCCATGGCTTATTGCAAGTTTACCGTGCGCCTCAGGCTCGTTCTTGTCTATATACCTCTGGTTGAGTCTCAAGTTCATCATGGAATAACAGAAAATATGGAATATTATTATACATCCCTGCTGACAAAGAAGTATGCAGGACTGCATGCATGGATGATGAGGACTTTGAGTTTGTTGAGTATATATAGCTAAAAATGCAACTGTTAGCAGCTAACTCCTTATTTATTATCTAGCTAGTATCATAACTGTTAATAATTAATTAAAATATGTGATCTTATATTGTTAGCTAGCTATCACACATGAACTATATATCAGAATCTGATAATATATGTACTGTTGCAGTAGCTAACTACTGTTATAGCTAGCTATCTGTATTGACCCCCCGCACCCACTACCCCCCCCCCCCCCAAAATACTCTGGGTATAGTCTTATAATAGGCATGGGGTCAAAGCAGCTCTCAGTGTACGATAGAATATATTAATTTCAATAATGTCAGCCCAGAGTGTAATCTGTTATTTACTTGGGGAGATTTTACGTGAGGTCAAAGTTCACACATAAATCCTCACCTGATTATTGTGTTCTCTGATGCTATTATATGGGAAGATTTTACGTGAGGTCAAAGGTCTCTGTGTATGACAGGATCAAATTTCAATAATGTCAGCCCAGAGTGTAATCTGTTATTTACCTGGGGAGATTTTACGTGAGGTCAAAGTTCACACATAAATCCTCACCTGATTTATATATGTTCTCGGATCCTATTATATGGGAAGATTTTACGTAAGTACTTTGACCTCACGTAAAATCTTCCCATGTATATGCAATCCATTTAGTAACTGGGCTTTCATTACATGTGCCGTAAAATGTCCCCATGATTAAATCAAGGTACAAGTCACGTAAAATCTTCCCATGATTAACCCAAGGAATAAGTCACGTAAAATCTTTCCCATGATATAATCATGGCAATTTCTATACTTTTACATAAAGAACTGTAGGACCTAATATCGACTCTCAACCTTGATAGCGAAAAGTTTCGATGATTCAATCACAGAGACGAACTCGATAGCACAGTATTCCTTCCAAACTTCAGCTGAGTTGGTCACGCTGCTGCAGTCGCGCGCGGGCCGGGCCAGCCCCTTGTGACAATGATGCGTGCTATATATAGCGCAAGGCTAGCTTTATTTATCCACGGCATTACGTAAGCCAAGAAAACACGTGCAACAGTACTTCTCATAGAAAGTAGCTAGCGCTCAGCTTATAATGTATTCGCTGGATACACACGTAAGATACTCTACATATTCAGGGCGGATCTAGGAATTTCAGTATAGTGGGGTTGTAAATAGAAATGCGCGCGAAGCGCGCGAAATTTATGCGACCACGCCCACTTTTAATGAGCCACGCCCACTTTTAATCACCTACGCCCGCTCAATCGCGCCCTAAGGAGTGACTGTGACCCACTTGCACTGAGTTACTACAATCATAGATTATATATTTGCTACAATACTGTAGGTATAGAGCTTTACCACACACCACAGCTGACTCTTGTGGTTTATAGTAGATTATTCATAGCTGAAGCCATGTTCAGGATGTACCACTAACCACCGTGAACAACCTGTTGGTTTGAGGCCAATTATGTACTACACAGCTTGTCTGCTGCTAACCATACAGTGGCAGCTACTATGCCAAGCTATAGTAGGCCTTGTATATAAGTGGGAGGGGCTGCTCAAAATCGTTTGGGGGGGGGGGGGTTGCAACCCCCTGAACCCCCCCCCTAGATCCGCCCCTGTTTATTATTTACTGATTTTCAAGTCCCAGAAAGGCTCCAGCGAGGCCCTGAGTTTTCTAGCAATTACCTCATAGATTACACCATAGGTTTCATCATACATTACACTATGATTACCTCATAACCACAGAAAAGTAAATTGCTACTGGGGAGATAACTGGACGTATTATTATGACTGTCCATTGGATGTTAGTGTGCCAAACACTACCTGGCCACCAGCCTAAATAAGGGAGGGGCATGTATACTTAAAATTAATATGCTTTTGTCACATCATCCGTGATCACTTGCAACCAAGCTATTGCAGCAGTAGCTACAGGCTAATTGAATTGAAGTCGATCAAGCCAGTCAGTAGCCAGTAGGGAACTATCTCCAATCTGAAGCTAGCCAACCTATAATAGTTATTCAATCAGTCAATCTCTAATTATTTGATTTAATAATATTATAGTTCAGCGTTTTGTCACTTTTCTTCTAATAAAAAGTGAATAGCTACCCAACTACAGAGGCATTGCAGTGAGCAGTCATAATATCTTGTCAATGAGTACACATATCACACATGTGCCCAGGGTTCATTCTTATAGCTACAGTTCAAGAGAGGATAATAATAATTAATTTTTATACAATGGATATCATTTCAAGGTTTGTCGCGACTTCTGCCATTCTGCTTCACATTCTTATCATCTTGAGAGGACAAAATGACTTGGTCACTGCACAAGGTAAGCTTAGTAACTCTCTGAATCAACACTATTATTATATAAAATTCATCCTCCACTACCACTGACCCCCAATCTAATTATTAACAATGTCAATTCTCTTTCTCTCCCCTTCACCCAACAGCCAATTCTCCATACATAATCTTTGGCAATCGAATGGCCATTCATCAGATATCACTGAATGGCAGTAACAGAATAGAGCTTCATCAGGAGCCTGATCCAAACTTAGAGGAAGTGGTTGATATCAGAGGATTGGATTTTGACTTCCGGTATGACAAAGAATTTATCGTTGATTAGACTACTATAACAGCTAATGCTACAAGCAGGCCTGTTAGTGAGGGATTTATTAGCCACAAAAATTGGATTTTGCTACATGGCTGTCATGCATGCATGCCATGGTTGTAAATTAAATCAATATCCCTGAAATGTGGACACCTCCTATGGTTATATGATACCATGCACATGCAGTACTAGCTCCAGACACATAGAGAAGTACGTGTGCAAAACTATAAATTATTATACTGTAGCAATATTCAATCTTTTATAAATTCATAGTACCTAAGTTAATAACTAGTTATTATTTCTCTATCCTTCCTACAGTCGAGGAATGATGTATTGGAGTGACGTCGCCAAAGATGTCATTATGCAGTCTCGATTGGATGGCAGTGATGTCAGAACAATCATCAATACTGGACCTTTTGAACCAGGTAATGCAGGGTAGACCACACACTACATAATTATAGATAACTGATAATAACTGCAAATTTTTTTCACTGGATTAGCCATAGATGTATACATGATTGTAATTAGTGGGTTAATCCTACACAGTCGGCTAATTTAAGTAAAAGGAAAGATTGCAAGTGTTAGGGTAAATACTATGTCATGCAAGAAATTATTAATTTTTCTCTAAAATGTGTTGTATTGTCAATAATATTATTCTCATAATGTTAATTGCCCCTCCTCCCTTACAAATAGGAAATTGTACTGCATGGAATCCCCTAATGATGTTGCTAAAACATTAATCCTAACATTTCTTCTCCTCCAGAGGACATAGCTTGGGACTGGGTCAACCAGAAGCTTTACTGGACCGACAGAGAGAATAACACCATTAAGGTCTATGATCCCACCAGAAACATCCAGAAGATACTAATCAACACTGGGGCTGGATCTCTACCAATAGCTATCATTGTTGACCCAAGCACACAGTATGTATGCAGTCAGTTTAATACTAATAAAGCATGCAAATTTGAAGATGTGTATATAGAAAACAGTAGGGCATGTGTGTGTCTGCATAATTTATTATGTGTGCATATTGACCTAACAAAAAGTCCAAATGTGTGTGAGTGTATGTGTCTGTTTATCTTCATAGAGGTGTCATGTGGTACTGTTTGTTAGTGTAATAATTTGTGGTGCTCTAGTATAGTTAGGCTGCTATAATATATCAACACAGACATGCATGAATGAATGTAATTAAAGACTCCATCCATACTAGTTGATGAACATAATAATATTATAAAATTAATAATAATAGACTAGCTGTAGTCCAGAGATCCCACTTCACATCAATTCTTAATAATGAATTAATGATAATAATATTATTAAGATGTGTTACAGTAGTTCTTTGTATTATACTTGTTTTTGTTGATGCTAGCAAGTTATGGTGTGTAGACTTCTACTAACTAACAGTACATAAGTGCAGTCGCTAGGCTACCACATGCACTTTGCAGTGTTCGTCGATCTGGGGCATGTTTATTACATGGAAGATAATATATGGGGCAAGTACCTGTGCAGTACTACGTAGTGTGAGGATTTTGAACTGTTTTGCTATTCCAAACCACTGACATGAGAATGAGATCTAGAGAGTACTTTCTCTAGGTAGTCTCCCATCTCTCCCTCAATCCCTCTCCCTCTCTCCCCTTTCCTCTCCCTCCCTCCCTGGCCTTCCTCCCTCTAGCTCTCTCTTACTTTCTCTCTCTCTTTCTCCTGTTTTCTTGTTAGCTACAACCTTAAAAATTAATTATCCCACCAGAAATCACAGGAATGCTCTAGCTTATTTATTCTAAATGAGAGAGAATCCTCTGATATTATGTCTGCATGCTAATTGGTATATTCCATACATAGATAGTGTACAAAAATTAATATCATATAGAAACTGAGAGGGGCAATCCGCAGCAATCCTATACCACTGCCTGGCTGTGTTTCAGAGGCTTTGGCTCACCTTATAAACCTGCTACTTCACTGTCGGTGCCTCTCTCTAAACTTTTCACTGCTATGCTGTGGCATGGCTATGCCCTGAGTACCTCAGAGACTGTGTTCTATTGCATGATTCAGACAGCTATAGGCCCATATTGCCTTGAAGTTGGCTTCTACTTTAAGTAAGATCTTCGAATGGTGTATAGCGATTGACCATGGCTCAGCATTTACCACGTCTTCTCTTCAATTTGGCTTTAAGCGTGGCCTGTCAATTCATCTGTGTAGCTACAGGTCTTATAAAGAATTTGGTTGCTCACTACAGCATCAATGGCTCCCCTATTTACAGATGCTTCTTAGATGCTAGCAAATTAAAGCCTTTGACGGGGTCAATTAATTCTTTTTGATAAACTCTTTCAATGAATTTTGTCTTCCTATTGTTACCAGACCTCTTTTAATTTAAAAGTGGTATTCTGATCAGACTCAGTGTATTTAAGGACAGTCTCAGATACAATTTAGCATAAAATTTATACATTTTCAACCACTGATACAGCAAGATATGAGAAGCTGATCATGGTGATGAAATGAAACTATGACTCTAGTACTTCAAGAATTTCAGAAAATAAACCGCAACTGATGATCTAATTAGGCGGTACACGCCCTCTTAAGGTACCATTAAATTGCGTGGGCGTGAGGTGGGGGATATGACACCTAAACCACATCAAAGTCATTAGTGAGGTGCATGTTGTGTAACCACGCCCTTTTAATTGCACAGGTCTCAGGGGTGTGGCTGCTAGAGCCGGAAGTGTTCATTTAATATCCTCCATGGACCGGAAGCCGAGCCGGAAGGGAGGGGCCAGGCCACGCCCAAAACAGCCCCACCCTGTTCCCCAAGGACCACCATTCTCAATCAAGTGCCTACTAACCACCGGATGTCCACCGGAAGCCCACAATCAATCCCAATTAAAACACACAGCTTCCTCAAGGCCAAAACACACACAAACACTTGGAGGCCGTTCTGCCACACCGCCCACGCAAGAGCTCACCTCATTTCCTGTGTGGGCGGAGTAACAACACGTCATCGCAACCACATCCGCTTCAAACCATCGTCAGCTTCCGTCCAGCCGTACAGGCCCCTCGATCGCACCGCCGTACAGTGCCTCATTAACAGACATGGCCTCACCTTTGACCTCCTGCCACGCCCCCAAAGCCTCCTCGCGGGGTTCAAAGGTCACCACCGCTTCCGGGACACGCCCACCTATCGCCGAGGCCAAGTCCCAGGCGCCGATGTCCAAGCACTGGCCCGTGAAGCCACGCCCAATCGGAAGCAATAAAACCTGCATTAACGCACACGCACACACTCCACACAGTGCCAGGAACACGCCCACACGCTTAATTAGGCCTAATAAGCTTTTTTTTTTTTTTTTTTTTTTCAAGGAGACCAGAACACTAAGCAGAAAAAAAAACTGTCCAAAACCACCACATAGTTGAGCTGGATGCTTAGTAGAGCCATACAATGCAAGCAGGCACCCTATACTTCAATATTGACCAAAGTAGGTAAAGGTCGTCACATTTGTGTGCGCGTGCCTAACGGGGATTCCCCGTTTTTCACGTAGCGCGTGGGCGGAAAACATTGCAAACGCATGGCTTCCCTATACAAACATATGGGAAAACTTCCAAGGGCCGTAACTTTAATTCTAAAGTGTGAATCAAAATTCCCTGCCATCAAAATTCTAGTTTTGACTCATTCTGCATGCTCACGTAAAAATTATCCCCCCAAGTACTCCCAAACCCCCCATGAATTAGATTATTTAATTATTTAATTATTTAAATTTGCTTTTTTTTTCTACTTAGTGTTTAATTTTTTTGTCGTTGCGGTTAATAGTTAAGAAAGAATGCTTTGATCTTGCTTTGATGTGGGCAATTACCGGCCTTTTCTTCAGGGGCCACTTCCGGTCGCTAATTACACGCGCATAATCATCCCTGGCCGATTCTGGACACGCCCACCTTCGACCAAAAGCACTCGTATGGCCTCTTCGGCCACGCCCCTTCACGATTCGCTAATTGAATTAGCCGTTCCTGACGCTCACGCCCACGCAATTCAATGGTACCTTAAACACTATTTCAAGTTTTCCAACATTGTTCCAGCCAGATATAGCTGACCTTAACAGGGGAAAATAAAACTTAGAATGATACTCTTAATTCTCCCTGCGGCGAATTTGTAAACAACTTTGTAGTAAGTAGATAATCGCAAAAAACGCCATTTCAGCACTTCTGACGGCACGATCTCTCGCATGTAGCTGAAAGACCAAGGCAGCTACGAACAATCGCCGCGGCAGATCGTCGACAATCATCCCTAAGGTTAGCTTTTCGTCGTTTAACTTGCGAAATTCCCCCGAGAACAATGTTGGAACTCGCTGACCAACGAATTTTGCTCGATTATTGCAGCCGTGCGGCTTTGCTGCCGTGGCTTGTATGTGGTTGATATGGGGTGACGTCACGGTACAAGCTCTAATTGACCACAAAGATGCATGATAAGTGGCCGCTAGTCGGGCGCGCGCTAGAAGAGCTGAGACAGTCCTTAAGTGCACTGAGGAGGATGTGTGTCTACTGGGACTCCAAGAGATCTGATGAGTTTCCTGCATGTCTCTAATGGCGTCAGCCAAGGTGGTGTGCTCTCACTGATTTTGTTCACTATTTATAGCTACTGCGGACAACCTTTTGCTTGAGCTTGAGAGACACGGTATTGGTTGTTACTGTATAACAAGCACTTTGTAGGTGCCATTCGCTATATGCAGATGTCTATATTATACTGGCACCCTCACCCTCTGATCTTCGTTTAATGCTTATAATACTTGCTCATCCTTTGCCACTTTTCACAATCTGATATTCAATGCGGTCAAAACTCAATTTATTCGGTTCTCCTGTACTCCTGAAGCCCTTTCAACCAGCTTTTTCTTCAATAGTCACCATCTTCAGCTTACAAGCTCACTGGTTAGGATAGTACGAATAAGTCAATATCAATAGATGCATGATATAATGAGAAAAGCGAGTCTTGGGATGCATAGTGAATGTGATTATCCCTACAAATATTGTTTGCGTATACACTTTTGCCCATCCCTACTTCATCCTTTTTTATACTTGTAAAATTAATGTGGCCTCTTAATCATAATAGATCTGTACACATAATAATAGTATGTACACACATGTATGGCATTCCAACACTGACAAAATTGGCAAGCTCAAATATATGGTCAAACTTGAGTCAGATATATGGTCAAACTCAAATATGTGGTCAAATTGTTGCCTATATATGGTCAAAGCCAAATATATGGTCAAATTTTATATGCTCAAACTCAAATACATGGCCAAACAAAAGTTATGATCATTTCCCCCATATATGGTCAAACATGCAGCAAATATATGGTCAAAATTTAAGAAAATCCCCTTACATAATAGTCATGGATATGACGTATCTATTAGTTAATTGGACCGACGTGACGTCAACAGAACCGCGTTCGCGAATAAAATTAGCGATCGCGCACACAAACGATCCTTTACCCGCTATGTAGTCTCGTTCACGGACCCGCCCCCTCTGGGGCGGAGTCTGGGGACTTGCCATTTCGCTCGCCCTACAGTCCCTCCTTCGTAGGGCTGGCGCGCGGGACTAGGTACATTGTAAGGTAAGTGTGAATGAAATTCAGCTGAGCTAGCCGCGTGTCCCCAGGCCCTCTCTCTATCTTTCATAATAAATGCTGGGAGATCGAGAGAGGGCCTGGGGATAAAGCTAACCCAGGTAAGACTAGTCTCGAAACCAGACCGCTCCCACCGCAGCGTTCAGTTCTTTCTGGATGAACGCGCCGGTCCGTGAACGAGACTACATAAGGTAAGGATCGTGAGTGTACGTTTGTGCGCGCGATCGCGAATTTTATTCGCGAACGCGGATTCTGTTGACGTCACGTCGGTCCAATTAACTAATAGATACGTCATATCCATGACTATTACGTAAGGGGATTTTCTTAAATTTTGACCATATATTTGCTGCATGTTTGACCATATATGGGGGAAATGACCATAACTTTTGTTTGGCCATGTATTTGAGTTTGAGCATTGACCATATATTTGGCTTTGACCATATATAGGCAACAATTTGACCACATATTTGAGTTTGACCATATTATATCTGACTCAAGTTTGACCATATATTTGAGCTTGCCAATTTTGTCAGTGTTGGAATGCCATACCATACACACATGTATATGTATGTATACGTACATCTATCGGTCACATTCCCTACAAATTCACAGGGTCATGATTGACAGATTAACAGGGCCTAGCTGCCTGGCTTCACCATGCATAGTCTATAGCCCCATTTACACGTACCAAACCAGTTTAAACTGAACCAAATAGGGCTTATGGTATAATAATAATTATTATAATAATATTAGTGTATTTTTGCATACACAATATTATTATACAAAATTATAATGATTCACACAGTGTCACACCCATTTCATAGTATGTGCATACCTATACACAGCTACCTGTACTGGACCGACTGGTCTGATTCCTCACCAAGAATCTTGAAAACATCCATGGATGGCGCAAATTCTACAGTTTTAGCCAATGGTACCTGGGTGACTTGGCCCAATGCATTGGCCATTGATTATGCAAATCAGGTACTCTACTGGGGAGACGCACAGAGGGACGTGATTGGTCGGATGAACACGGATGGATCGGGTATTGAAATCATCACTGATCTGATGCAGACTCTGCAAAGTAACAGCCAGCCCTGGGCTATGTCTTACTACGATGGGCATATTTATTGGAGCGATTGGTTGAATGGTAGAACTGTGCTTAAGATGGATGTTAGCCCTGGTAGTACTGGAAGTATACTTCCAGTTATTAGTGGAGTTGGTGGAAGTAATGCTCATCCTACTGGGATACAGGTGGTCGATGCAAATAGACAGTCGAGTAAGTTGACTCCAAGTGCTGTCTGTTCTTAAGATTTGGTTTCCTTCTCTTACCCTCTCTCTCTCTCTCTCTCATTTACATCGCATATTCATACCCAATCTCACATACACATACTCTCAATGAGTCACTCCACACACACACACACATGCATGTACGTCCTCTCTCAGTTGTTCCTAACCCTTGTGGTGATAACAATGGAGGTTGCAGCCACCTTTGTCTTCTCAGTTCTACCTCTAACTCAGGATTTGTGCGTGTCTGTCCTGATGACCTTCCACTTATAAACAAAGATGGGAGACATTGTGGTAAACTATTATTGAAGTCCTCTATGGAGGCTAAATATAAACTGTACATGTATTATTATTATAGTGGTCACTGTGTAAGGCAGCCATCTCTTAATTTGTTTATAGCCACTTAATACATATCCACTTTGAACTCCTAGTGGCAGAACTCCATACTTAAATAAGCAGTTACACTGTAAAGCAGCCACCTCTCTGTTACTGTAATGACCACTATAATCATTGGCAGCAATAAATGACTTACACTGTAGTCAGCCAGTGTGTGACAAATCATTTCCACCTACCTGGAAACATGTAGCTAACGGGTAACTTTGGTGAATAGTACTAAATTTGGTAAAATGGTTCTCTATTGGCATATTTACCACCATAGGTGCTCTTGCATTAAGCTATTAATTGGTGAATTTTTAACTTTACTCTCTGTACTGAATTTGCCAAATTGCCAAATTAAAAACCTCGCTACCAAACTTAAAGTTTCCTGCTATAATTATATAATTATTATATGATAAGTTCTAAGTTATAAACCTAACCCTTAAAATGTTTTTCTTTTCTTTCGATCTGTGCTGAAAGATGAACCACATATACCAGCCACCACCACTTCAGCTGCAGCACCCGCAGCTCTCGATCTCATGACTACTTCATCTCAATCAAGTAATGATAATTATGATGATATTATGATAAACTCGTTATAGTATACATGTGTACATATAATAATCTCTGTGGATGGATGAATTGAAATTTAGCATCATGATCAAAGGAGGTGTCCTCATTTCATGCATGACATTGTATCACACTCTATGAAGAGTGGAAATTACTCTTGTGGAGATTTTTAAATGTTCAGTATTAGCTATGTCAATCATTATTGCTCATGCTCTCTATGCATCCATATAATAATTATTATAGTATCTGCAGACAATCCCTAGATAGTTGGCTGTGGATATGGCTGATTGGTGATTGATATAATTATGCTGCAATCATAATAATAATATTATTATTATGACATTATACAGATACTATCACTGATAGTGCGACTGAGTTAGGGAACTTCAAGTCTCCTACGTCCGTATCCACTGCTACTGTAACAATAATAGTCTTGGCAGTGTTATTATTTGCTTTATTGGTCATTTCAACAATCTCTTGCTTGTTATTCAGGTACTTCAAAAAGGTAAACTTGAATAATTAATGCATAATAGCTACTTGATCAATCTTTTTATTCTCGTCATCATTATCTATATCATTAGCTATCTTGATCCGTCTTGTCGTTATCATAATTATTATAATTATTGTGATGACAACTATACTATTATGCAGAAAAGGACCCAATCAGATTCAGAACTTCAACATACTTATTCTGAATCAGTAGACACGAAGCAGCTTAGAGATAGTCCCATTAAAGATGCACAGAATTGCACACGAATGGAGAAACAATGGAAAGAGGAATTGAAAGAAACAAGTTGTGACCATACTCAACCCACTGAACTGCTTGTCAATTGCAGCTCGGAAGATAATGCCCCACCCTCAACCCCAATGCAAGTTGTTGACCAGGCAGAAAGGATGGAGGAATTATGTGATCCTCCAATTGCAAACTTATCTAATTCTCCTGTATTCAGTGTGCTCTCCTCTGGACAAACTAGTGGCTATGAGCAAATTCATGGATATGAGAAAATTCAACATTATGAGCAAATTCAAGGCTATGAGAAGATTCAACCGTATGAGCAAATTCAAGGCTATATATATGAGAAGATTCAACCGTATTAAGCAAATTCAAGGCTATGAGAAAATTTGGAATTAACAGTAGACCCTTAGCCTGATAGGTTTGGATCTTAGTACAGCATGCAAGATAGCTAGACTAAGTGATCAGAATTATGAGCTATTGGATTTAAATAATAATAATATTATTATGCACTTCACCAAGGGAGCTATAATTATATTATCACTAAACTTTGCCAAACACTATCGATTCTGGCGACTAATGATGTGCCGTTCAAGTTCAATTTTTGTCTCTAATTCCTTTAAATTAAATGATATCATGTGGCTAGCCAGTTTCATAGTATAAGGAATTTCCTGCCATGGCAACCATACTGATTGGCATTGCTAAAAAATCTTCCTGTTACCATGGCAACATTCTCCTTTAGAATTTGACTCTTTGAACCCACATTTCACGATGATATTAACAATTGTTTGTACACTCAAACAATGTCATACCCAGAAATATGTTTCCAATGATCATTAATCGTGCCGCAGCTAAGAATAGGCCAAACCTTAATTGTGGACTCTATAATGTTCTCAAGCTAGAGATAAATAAAATTTAATGCACTATCTGCTCAGGCGCATTAAGGACTGGGACCCGCGCGATAATGATATTCATAGCAGGGTCCCGCCCACCGCACAGCTATCTCCCAGATCGACGAATTTTACACCAAAAATCCAGTACTGAGCATTGCAAGTCGCTTGTCATGCGCGCGCATGAGCGCTGCGCGAAAAGCGGTTAGGTTATACGAGAGTGCCTACCTGCCATCGGAATTTTGCACCTTGCATTAATTAGGTTGCAGAAATCCAGCAATCCAGGATGCAACTGCATGCTAGCAATTATACTGTGTCTACCGTACCGGCACCGGTAATAGCTAGCCACTAATACTGAGCGCTAGACGGCTAGTGAGGCTAGTAGTGGGGGGGGGGGGGGGGGGGGGGGGTTGGGTTTCGGTATTCGGTTAGTGACGAGGGGTTTGGGTTTAGGCTATGGTTGTTGACCAAGGGTTAGTATGGCAAAAAAAATGGCATCCAGCCGCGGCGAGCTGGGTTGGCAGAGCGGGCTAGGACTGGGGCTGGTAGAGCGGTGATCATGGGTTCGAATCCCGCTTGATCTTCAGATAGACACAGTGTAATTGCTAGCATGCAGTTGCATCCTGGATTTCTGCAACCTAATTAACGCGTAGAGCCTAGGCTGCGAGGTGCAAAATTCCGATGGCAGGTAGGCACTCTCGTATAACCTAACCCGAAAAGCTACTTTGAAGTAACCAATCAAAATCGTGCTATCACGTGCTCCATACGTATGCGCGCGCATTTCAAATTTTTTGAACTGAATCATTCCCGCGAACTTCGCGCTGCAAGCCAGAATGCCTTTGGCATATTCTGAAGATTTGCGGTGGAGGGCTGTTTGGCTTTACCTGTACAAGGAGGTTGCTGCTGCTGATATAGCCCGTTTCTTGTACATTTCTGAAAGATCCGTGTACAGATATGTTGAACGTTTCAGGACCACTGGAGAAGTCAGAAAATGCTACAAAACTAATGGTCCAGCATGCATTCTGTCTGAGCATGAAGAATTCATCATTGTCAATTCAGTGTTATCATCACCAGGTATTTATCTGAGAGAACTACAGCAGAAACTCTCACAGTCTACTGGGCGTTGGGTACATGAATCAACCATATGTCGATGTCTGAGGCGACTAGGTATGACTCGCCAAAAAATACAACATGTATATAGCCCTTCAGAGATCAGATAGCAAGCGAGCAGAGTTTATTGCTAATGTCATGATGGTATTTGATTCATCTCTCTGTCTTTGGATTGATGAGACAGGATGCGATCAGAGAAATGCACAACGAAAGTATGGGTATGGTATCAGGGGTCAGACTCCACAAGATTTCTCTCTAAAATTGAGAGGAAAGAGATACTCAGCTATCAGCATTTTGTCCACTGAAGGGGTAGAAGATACCTACATTACTGAGGGAACAGTAAATGGTGAAGTGTTTCTTGACTTTGTGCAGAAGCAGCTGGTTCCCATTCTTTCACCTTTTGATGGTCTCAGTCCATGGAGTGTGGTGATACTGGACAATGCTTCCATTCACCACGTCGATCCTGTTGTCTCAACCATCCTATCTACCGGTGCATTATTGAGATTTCTTCCCCATATTCACCTGATATGAACCCAATCGAGCTTGACTTTGGAGAGATGAAAAAGTATCTACAAGCTAACCATCTTCTCTTTGAAACCTCACTTTCAATTCAAAGTATACTGTACATGGCATTTAACTCAATTAGTAAGGAAAATTGTATGGCATACATCAACTATTCTGGCTATAATTAGTAATAACGTGCATTATTTTTGTACATGTACTCAATCACAGTAACTATTCTTGTTTGACCTACATTGGCTTCATTTTCTTTAACTGCTCCAAAATCGGTGCTTTTTGCTCCTCAAATTCGACCGCTGTTAATGCTCCACACTCAAGAAGTGAATGCAAATCTTTCACCTGCTCCAGGTAATTGCGTCGAAGGTCCACCACTCTAGCGGGAGATACAGTACTGGAAGTACTAGCGGAGGGAACAGTAGCAGACACAATAGAACCACACTGCTGAGAGGATTGTTGCTGGGCCATTGCACATGCCTTGGCAATTTCTGCAACTGCAGTTGTGAGACCAGCAATAGGAGTGGTTCGCTTTTCTCGGCCACTAAATGCTGGCAATGATGAGGGTGGTTCATCAAGTGACCTGTTTTGGGTGTTATGATAGACGGGGAAAATACGAGTAAGCTATTAGTACAATATCATAACATAATACAGTGTATGATGTGTGAGTTTGCCTTCCCCTGGTATGCTGTAAAAGCCATTCTGCCTCCCTTGAAAGAAATCCTAAATGCAGCCCACCATGTGCACACACAATATTATTATACACATACACCATAGGAGGGTAGGGAGAGTTCCATGAGCTTATAACCTACCAGTGTGGTCCAATAATAAGGGTGGTTTCCCAGCCTTGGGTTTGTGGCAGATATTGTACCACGACCCTATAAATAGCCTAATAGCACCATTCGAGCACTTGTGGGCTCCTGCATGTACCCAATGCTACACTAAACATGCAACTTACTTCCAAGAACCTCCATCAACAACTTCAGCCCAAAGCCGGAACTGCAAGGTGGTAAATTTTCCGCTGTGTTTCTTGCGGAGCTTTTCAACCAGGCTTTCAACACGTTCATTCTTCTTTTCGAGAGCTGAAAGCTTCTTCTTCTTTGATTTCGGTCGTACAGTGCAGTCCTCTTGCTCACTTTCATTCTCACTTGACTCCTCGTCTCTTTTAGTAACTCTATCACACCAAAGATTAACAGTTTCTCCTTTGGATGTGATCATATTCCATACATCATCAACATCAGCAGGTGAACGAATGGTCACCTTAGAATTCCCTTTTATGTAGCCCACAGAGAAGTCAAGAGTGGATGACACTAACTCAGCCCCAAACTGCTTATATATCTCCTTCCGTAACTCCATGGGAGTAGATATCTCCTCTTTTGTGACGTCCCTCAACACGTATGTCTCATACTCCTTCTTTCTTAAAGGATTAGTCACCCTCACTTTCAAATTCACTTTTTTTGGTTGCTCCACAATTGCCCGGCTTTGCTGATTTAAAGATGCACTCTGTCGAGCTGATAGGGTGTTAACTGCTGAGACAAGATTCGAGGGTATAGCAACTCCAGCTTGTTTCAATTGGCTCACAAGGTTCTGCTGAAGCGCGGCTATGGTAGCTAGCTGTGAAGCCGATCCGGGCGATTTTTTTTTTTGGAACCGCTTTGGACTTAAACTCTTCACCGAGTGCAGGTTCAAAGGTCATAAATGGCTCAGTGTTTTACATTGCGCATGCTCGTTGATACTCATTTAACCTTTTCCTGACGGCATTATGAAAATTGAGTGTAAACAAGAAACAAGCACAAAAGAAAAAGTAAGTGGAAAGTTAAATGTGTTACCATTTCCCAGCATTTTGTTGTCCCTTTTCAACATTGCACGTAAGTGAGTGTGGTCTCCGCCCTTTTGGGGGTCTTCTTGTTGGTATGTAGTACCTAGAGTCTGTATCATAGTATTCAGAAGTCTCTGACGTTTTCCCTCTTACAGATTTTACTGGTGCTCCTGGTGTTACTCGAGCCTTTCCTCGTGACTTGGTACCTTTCCTCCTTCCTGCAGCTGTTGCTTGTACAGAAATTCTTCTTCCATGGCGTAGGTGGCCTCCCTTTCGGCTTGTAACTGATCCACCAAACGTCCACCCAAAGCGGTACAACGATGAGGTGAGAATTGGAATGCTACCTTTCAGATTATGATACCTAGCGCTGAACTTCTCAACGCCAAAGAGAAGCTGTTGATTTTGTTCCTTCAATTTTTCCTTGAGGTCATCAGCAATTTTGTCAATTGCTGAACATGCTTCTTGGATCCTTGCTTGTAGTTGCATGTCATTTGAGTTAATACTCATGTCATTGTTATCGTTGTCTGGTTTAGCTCCAGACCGAATGAGGTCCATGGATGGTGATGTGAAATCTGGATTAAACATGTCTACTTCCATATTGGTGGTAGATGGTTTGTCATGTAGACTTGCATAGAAGGCTAAATTTTTCTCTGCTTTTTCTCCCAAAGCTATCTGAGCATAAATTTGACGTATAATTGGTGCTAGAGTTGGAATGCAGTTGATTGATGCCTTATCATAGTGTATTGACACTGCAGCTTGATGTGAGCATGGAGATCCATCGATTCCTTGCGGGCATGTACATACACCCACTGTCATGTCGACTGTGTAGAATACTCCTCTTTCTGTTTTACTTTTGACTGTGAAGACGTTTTTGTTTTCGGTTTCAATAATACTTTCTTTTGCAATCTTATGAGCATGTAAACCTTGAAACCGAAGAGCGATGTAGGTATCCAATCTGTTGTTAGAGATGCTGAGTAGCTTTCGACAGTAATAACTCTCAAGTGTTTCTGAGAGGAAGTGAAACACCTGGACCATGTTATAAGCCTTAACACGACTAAAGATTAGCTCCTTCAGAATTTTCATACAAGCCTCCGAGTAGTTGTTTGTGTGATTTCCTCGAAGCAGTAACCTTTTTCGATAACAGTGTGCCCATTCTTTCCTTCTGGGCCATAATGATTCCATGTGAGATAGAAATTGTGGGTAGCATTTTGCTGTTTGACACTGCTTCATTTTTGAGTAGAGCTCTTCAAGTTTATCTTCTTCCTCAGCATATACCAACCCTTTTACTGCTTTTATTAGCATGATTCTGTGCTCCTTATTCCGTACTCCATTCTTTGAATCATGTAGCCATGTCCAGCGGCGCTGCAGGAAATGGAATGTGCAAAGAAGTGGAGTTGCTGATTTCCAGGTGGTGGTGAGTGCATTTCGTTCAGCACTACAGTCATCAATCATGACGAGCGAGGGACCTATCTGTGGGCCTTCCCCAAAGAAAGCATTATCTGGTAAGATGGATGCTAAGCTCCTTAAACCTTCAGTAATTGTCTCTTCTTGTTCATCAGAAGTTACAATTACACCCAGTGGCACTGCTCCTCCTGGTGTTACTGTTGACAATAGAAATATTGAAGTATTCTGCCTGTCGAACGAGGATGTTGCATCAATAAATACAACGTCTCTGGATTGTTGTATGTATTGATGTGCCCTTTTCATTATTGGTGTGCATATTGCTAGGATCATGGGAGTAGCAACTGTTGAAGTTATTTTCTTCTTTTTTGTTGGTGGTCCAATTTCATCACCTTCTGAATCACTGTCTGATGCTTCGCTAGCTTGCCCTTTGGCGTCATACCACTGTAGCAAGGCTTGCCCTCCTGACTCATTTTCATTTTGACTGTTGTAGGTGTCCACGGCTTGTTGGAGTTTTTCAAACAGACCTTTTCCGTTGTCGTTACCATAACTGCCTTGTCTCCACTTATTATAGAGTCGGTAAATATCCTGAGGGTTTGGATTTTGGGCTCGGTCTGCTAGTATTGCTTGATTGTTGACTTCTGCTTCATACAGTAGTTGCTGCTCATGTGCATGCCTTGCTGACGAAGCATTATGACCCATTTCAAACAGGTCTGTGAGCTCTTTTTTGGTTTCTACGGACACATCACGAAAAGATAGTGTATGTGCAGCCCTTACTGGATGATTATGATGAAAGATTATCTTTAGGACACCACGGTGGCTTAGAAGGTGTGGGTGACTTTCAGCTTTCCTTTTCTGTGCTTTAGTTGGAATTTGTATGGCTAAGGTAAATGATGACGGACAGTTTGTTTTTTTATTTCGGAGTTGAGAGGCTAGTGGAGCTTTGGCATTCTTTTTTGCCCTTGAAAGTGCTGATTTCTCTTTTTGTTTTTGAGAGAGCTTTTTGGCAAAATGTTGGCAGTGTTTAGCAAATTTACATTTGACTCTCTTATTGCTAGTTTTCACCGTTTTTGTTGTACGGTATGTACAGGTACTGTGATTGGACATCTTCTTCATCCACTCTTTAGCATCTTCCTCACTGATTATGTTGATCCTGATGGTTGCAGAAAAGTGTGGTGAATCATCTGCTACATCATCTATTTCCTGGTAAGTTTCAACTACGTATGAGTAGTCATCATCAGGTGGGAGAGCATACTGTAAAGAGGAGTGTAATTCATTCCACTTCAGTATGACATTCTTGGATTTGTTTGTAGATGTACAGGGAGGAGATATACTTTGTTCATTAGGGGTACATTTGCACTTATCATTTTCATCAATTGGGCTTGGGTTGTCGGTGGATAGGTGTTTATTCTGTGATAAAGAACTCCCTGTAGGGCACTCTTGAGTGGAACTTTTGACTGTAGAATGAGCTACAGCATCTACATAACATATGTGCCCTGCTTCATTTTCACCATTTGAGCATGTAGCATCCAGTATGCATGGGAAAGTAGTCTGATCACTTCTAGATACTTTTGCAGGCGCACATCCAACTTGCATTGTCAAGTCAATTTGCGGAATTTTATGATCTGAACAGCAAGCCATGGTACGGCTGTTCTGATCTTGTGTGCTCCTATTAGAATTGCTTGATGACTGACATTTTGAAATAGCGGTAGTTTGGCTATTTTTGTGTGTGTCGTAGGCCTTGGGCTGTGTAAGCCTTTTCATCTTGAGTGGAGGGCGCATTTTTGCTGTCGAGGACTGAGCTATTGACTTGTTATGTTCACTCTTGTTTGGGGAATTCCCTGAGGAGATGGTTGGGATGACGACAAATGCGGGGTGGTTTGCTGTATAGACTTTATTCTGATTATCTCAAGAAACTGCTGTCGATATTCTGCGCAATTCATCTATGTATGTATTAGTTGGTGTAATTTCATTGATATTCTCAAACATACATGTGAGAAGCTTACCGGATCAATAGTGAGCCTGTTATTAGTTACATGCTGTTGTAAAGCCTATGTGGAGATAAAATTGTCACAACTATGCTATGCCCACATACATGTACATCCTCCGTATTAACATACATGTGTATACTTGATTATTTGTGATAGTCCATATCTAGATTGTCTCGTCCCCAGACCCCACCCTCAAAAGGAGAGAAAAGGGTCTGGTGACTTCGAGCAGTTTTCTTGGTTTGTCCGGCTCTGGGCGTGCGCGCCTACATGAACAAAGCTCGGATCTGATAGGCCAGTAAGGCTGCATAGGTGATTCAAATTTATATAGCGTGAGCGGGCAATGGCCCTGGTACATTCCTGCGGCTAGCAAGTCATATGACTGGGCTAAAGCTGCGATCTGATTGGGATGTGCAAATTCCTCCATGGGTCGTCAACTGGACCAAGCTTTTTGCCCAAAGTCACCAGACCCTTTTCCTCCTCGAGGGTGGGGTCTGCAGACGAGACTACATGTATAGCTAGATCTAATTTGTATATCATAATTATGCACCTTCAACATCAGCACACCACAGTCATATGTATTGGCTTGTAGTGGGACGTTCTGTGGTTTAGATAAAGATTATACAATATTATGTATTTACACATGTATAAATACCTCACAATCATAGTGTACTGCCCATTGACTCTCACCATACGGTAGAAAGTGCTTAACAAATTCACTATGAGAAGTATGTACAATAAATTAAAAATTATAGTGGTGAGGAATGAACCATTGCTTACGTAACTCTCCCGAGAAAGGATACTTGTTGTACATGGAATGAGTCCAGCATGATTACAACATGATTTTGTAAATCAATAACCTTGATGTATGATGATGTGTCAATTTTCATCATTATCCACATTGATTTACTTACAGCTGCCGTCCAGTGGGAGAGGATGCAAGCAGGTATCAACCACTTCTTCTTCTTCAAAATTATTTCCTGTCAAAAAGGATTTTGTATACTTGATTGTATGATTATTAATAGGTACCTTTTTCGATAAGGCACTCTCATATCCATGTTTGATACTGATTTGGAGTCTGTTGTACATGTATGAACTGAACGCATACACATCCTGAAACAAAGAAAAGATTTTTATCCTTGAAAACGTTAAGCTCTGATTGTACACGTACCATATCTTCTTCAATCATTGCAGCCAAGATGCTGTTAACACACTATATTATGGTATTATTCACATTCAATGTCAAAAATAAGTATTAGCTATTGGCACCGTTGGCCTACCTCATCACAAAGCCACTTCTGTTGAATACCCTGGTCTTTTCCTTGAAGCCGGGCTATTGCTTTTGCATGAACAACAGTCAACTTTAGCTCACAGTTGGGAGCACACCTGATTGTATATACTGGCCTCTCCATGATTCAGTTTGTGTGCTTCCCGCCAATAGAAAGCGTGCTTCATATGGAATGTGGAGTTGGAGAGGTTAAGTTAACCTAGCACGCGATTCCCCTCATGCGCATGCGCATAACGTGACCCGCAAAAGCTCCAAGTCCAAAGCGGTTCCAAAAAAAAAAATCGCCCGATCCGGGAGTTTGAGGCGTAACAGTGACGGGTCTGTTAGAAATATTTAGTCCTGTATTCAAAACGAGCGCAGGAGTGATGTCTTGACTACAACTCCGTGGTGGCTCCATAGTTTTTTCTCGACAGCATGCATGCAACACGCGCGCTCTGCTCCAGTCAACACGTGCTCGGTCATATGACTGGACGCTGTTGATTGGACAATATCTTGCACGGTAAGGATCATCACTTATTTCCGGCCTGCCAAGCGTTTTGCAATCCACAGTACATACGTGATAATCCTTTGACTTTATCAATGATTCATCCATGTATAGCCAGCAGGAGACATTCTGAATCGCGATTCTGGAGCAGCAAACTGACAGGTCATGTGACCTAAGCCACACCCGCTAGTAGTGAAGTATAGGAATAGGTAGACTGTGCTAGGCGGGGAGTTGGAACAAGATGGTTCGACGAGTTCTGTCGCTCATAGTACTTACGTAAGTAATATCTAAAGATCTGTCGTTTGCAATTTTTAACTTACCCCTCCAGTTTCTCAAAAGAAGGCTTTAAATAGAAAGTGGGAGTGGCACCTTTGTTGATTTTCACCTCTCTCTGCCAAATGAACGGTCATTTTAAAAATTGCAAACGACAAAAATGTTATAAATCAAAGTAAGAAACTACTACTATGGCTATCTAGCTCATCCATGGCCGAGAAGTTCACCGCCTAGCTGGTCCATGTTGACTGAAGTGCTTCCACGAGAATGGAGGTGTGGCCGTTGCGGTTTGATGGGCGGGGTTAAAAGAGGTGTCATTAGCCACATCAAAGGTTGAAGAACCTGAGATAACTGTCACATTACTTTATTACTTTTCATTTTGCTGTAACTATGCTCACAAGTCATGGTAAAAACAGTAAAATTTAGCTGGTCCCAGTCCTTAACTGACCTGAGTGGGGAGCTGTGTTTGGAGGGGTCGACCGTGCTCGGTGCGCTGGTTCTTCTGTTCTTATGCTGCATTTATTACCTTTACTATAAGGTGAAAATTATATGGTTGGTGCTCTATAATTCCACGAAACATAACCACTATGGCATACAACACATATCACTTCGTACTCAAATTAAACCATACTGAAATTACACCCTCATGCACCAACCAATAAAGCAACAGCAAGCAAATAACTACATCCAAATACACCTCCATTCAAACAAAACCACACACACGTACAATTACTATACGCATCCAAAATTCACTTATGATCATTTGATCACAGGCGCTAGTGATTCCCACCCATCCCTGATTATTAATATGATAATAAAAGAGAATGTTGATCTTAAAATTCAGCCAAGGAATTCCACCAATTATTATTATCGTATGACTTTGACCATGAAATTTATGCATGTAGAAATGTGAGAAGTTGGTGATCACACTAAGCTATCACAACTTACAGACTGTTTCATGAATGTACACCATTTAATTACAAAACATGATTGTCAAAACATTTGAAAGACCCACTAACAAGAGCTCATGGAGCTCGTACCCCGTGCGTGTGCACTCTGTATACACAATAACCTCACAGTTAAATGCACAAATAACCAGTGGTTGTCACAGGTATATTTACGTTGCTCCTCTAGCAGCAAAGTTGGCTTTATCACGCTGTCATAGTGTCACATAACCCCCCCCCCCCCCCCCCCCCCCCCCCCCCGGACACTGTACCCTAGGGTAGTAGCTATGTCCTCCGGGACGTACTTCACTAGAGTAGGGTATCTCCTTAGGACATTTGACACTAGAGCCACATGTCCTTTCTAGGGCAATGTGTCCCCATAGTCTGGCGTAACTGACCCTTGGTTAATGTCCACATACAGTATCAGTAAACTTCAGCCTTCATGGCATAAATGACTAGGTAGCTAGCTAAGTCAAAATGGCAAGAATCGCAAAAAGTTAACTGTCAATATTCATAATATGATAAAAATAAATCGGTAAATTGACAAATTGTGCATGAATGGCATTTGACCATGTAGGCCAGAGGACTCCTTTACTTACTCCATGGTAGTACACACAATAATGTTAGTACCCTTGGTCTGTCTTCCTATCTTTTATCATCTTTGACAAGGGCGGAGGATGCTGTACGTGCAAGGGCTCAGGTTTATTTTAGTCTGAGGGCATGCTCCTACAGGAAATTTGAAAGTTTTGACCCTCATGCAGTGAGTGCTCATGGAGTAGTTTGATAGTGTAACAGTGGCGGAGGAAGACGGCTGTGACTGGGGGGGGGGGGGGGGGGGGCACAGTGGGTGTATCACATGTCTACCCAAATAGTGATGTATTGAAGGACTGTCATGCAAGGGGGGGGGGGGGGGGGTACGTGCCCCTGGTGCCCCCCTGGTTCCGCCACCTATGTGTAATGATATACAAACACGTACACCTATTCCGAGCTTAGTCCCATTCTTTGCACTGAGCCTAGTGGGGCGGCTCTATATCAAGCTACTTCTTTCACAAAGTCTATCCGTCAGACAAATTTAATTACCAAACACTTTACCCTGCTGCGCATGCGTGCACAGGGTAATAATAGTGACCCAATACCACGCAAGATTAAACGAAAAGAAATATGAATGCATGCACACAAGTAGAAACAATGATCTGGTGACATTATTATGTATTAGGGGTACACGCAGCAGAATTGATCAACCCTGCTCCCTTATGTCAAGTCTTGGCTACACCTCTGCAGCAATTAAGCAAAAGGGTATAGACGTTACACCAGTGATATCAAAACCACACATACATGCATACCAATTAACTAGGAAATACACATGGTGCAAAGTAGTGCCTCACACCAGTACTGACGTCAGTACTATAATATATCAGCAAGAACATAATTATTAGAGGCGCGACCTTTACCAGTGCAGCAGATCAGAATCATAGGTACGTACACTGAACCCACGCCGCTCAGAAGCTCCTACTTAAATTAATTCTTCGGAGTCTTCAGCTTCTACTCCTTTCTGTCTTTGCTTCCACTTATGAGCTGCAGCGTTGGAACATAAGTACTCCTCTCGTCGCTATTATCTGCCATTGCGAATTGTATCGCCGATTGGGTAACTGCAAAACCTGGACTCTGGACTCTGGACTGGACCGTGGACTGGACTATGGACTGGACTGGTGACGACCATTACCAGCTTTCCGAGACTGAAAGGTAGTGTGCTTTGAAACCTGATGACTCACAGAGGAGTGAAATCACTCTGTATTTTTATTGTAGACTCGAATATATGATCAGAGTTTAAATCTGTACTTATGCTACCAGTATATACCTCCGGTATACACTATAATCTTTTAGTGTATGTTAAAACTGGTATCAGCACATTGGATATAAACCCCACTGCTTGTAGAAATGCAAAAAGGTTATTATTATGTAAATTATGAGAATGTAACCTATTCAGCCAGTAATCCAAATGTCTACTAGCTATCTCAAGGCTCTGAGAGCCTGATTTGACAACTGTGACAAAGATATTCACTATTGATTGGTTTATACAGATCACAGTCCCTTATTCGAAACATAGCTAGCCATCAGTTATTGCCGGAACAATACGGAGTTATTGTTTAGTGTATGTCAGAGATAAGCAATTAGTGAACAGTGGCCTGGGACTATTTACTGTCACGGTCTGGGCCAGCTGGTGTAGGTGAGTTTCCATGGAATAAAACAGCATTATTGACCTACTGCCCTGGCTAAGCACATAAAGATTGGCTCTACCATTCGCTGAGCCTTGAACCCAGGCTCACTGAGCAGACAAATTACGGGATCACTTTAGGAGGATCATGCAGTAGTGGTATATATTTGACCTACTGAATTTTCACATGGTCAACTGTGTGGCCATTGGATGGTAGCACAAGTACAAATTTGAACTCTTGTCATACTTGGCAGTGTACGAGTGATCTGTGAGTCATCCAACCCTATTCTCTGCCTCAGAAAACTGGTAATGGTCGTTACCAGTCCAGTCCATAGTCCAGTCCATGGTCCAGTCCAGAGTCCAGAGTCCAGGTTTTGCAGTATCCCTCGCCGATTTGACGTGCCATGTGCCGCTCTCGCTCAGGCATAAGTGACTACGTGACGTCACGCACAATTATTACATTCCAAACTTGACATACATACATACATACATACAACACTTGCTGGCAACTCTGAGTCATACTGTATGATTGCATAGATGCCTCGCGCTATAGCGCTCGGCAACTATCTAATATAGCCAGCATAATGTTATTATAATAACATATAAACTGAGCCATTGTTCTTTCCTACGAAGTAATTTACCGATTATAATAATCCTTACTCAGTTTTAATGAGAACGTCTATAATTTATCAGCTTTTTATTTCAGTCTCTGTTGCCAAGAACGTTTCAAGTGTGTCATCCATTGCTTTGATCCAGGGGGTATGATGGACTTTTGCATTGGTTCCCGTAATCGCGGATTTGAAGGGTACATCGCGATACCCCAAGATACTGTGGTCTTTGTCATGTTCCCACTTCTTGAACACCTCACAGATAAGATCCCAATCAACCTTTGGATAATCTGTCACATTGCTAATGTCGCGTACATATTTTGTTTGAAAATCAATCTGTTTAAGTGGGTTTCTTAATAATGCCTCCTCTTCTTTAATCCACTTTGCAATGTCAGTATTCATTGCAATAGTGTCTGGGACCAAAATTTTCCCAAGAATGACATCACGCACATACCATGCCTGTGCATCAAACATGGTGAAGGTGTAAAACTGGTCTTGCATACCAATGTAAGCTAGCTTCGGGTTTTTAGGCCATAAGACACCTTTGTAGAGAGGTGGATAGAGACGATTCCGTGCCTTCAAACAGAGATCCTCTTCCAAAAATGGAAAGTACAAGCGATAACCAGTGCAAAGAATAACTGCATCAACTTCTATTTTCTCACCATTTATGAAGTGGGCAACATTTCCCTCCATTTTGTCCAGCAAGGGTACTTCACGAATACTTTCAGGCCAACTGAAGCCCATTGCCTTCGTTCGATAGCTAATAGTGACCGATTTAGCACCATACTTATAGCACTGCAGAGCAATATCCTCAGCTGAATAACTTCCACCTAATACAAGTATATTTTGGCCAATAAACTCGCAAGCATTACGAAAATCGTGCGCATGCATCACTCTACCAGGAATCGTTTTGAACCCTTTAAAGTAGGGGACAATAGGTGAGGAAAAATGACCAGTTGCTACCACAACATTGTCAAATGTGTCCTGGTGTTTGGTGCCCTCTTTCAGATTCTCACTTACGACAGTAAACTTTCCCGAGTTCTCTGAGTAGGTCACAGAACGAACAACAGTGCAAAAACGAATCTTATCACACATTCCAGTCTTTCTGGCACGCCCAATGATGTAATCACGCAATACTTCACGTGGTGGAAAGGAAGGGATGGGTTTCTTGAAGTGTTCATCAAACGTGTAGTCACCAAATTCCAGACACTCTTTTGGTCCGTTTGACCACAGAAATCTGTAAAAATTGAAAGAGAAAGTAGGGGGTGGGAATGCCATAAACTAATCATCCTTACATCCTTTTACCACAATTATTATTCATACTGCCTCAATGTACTAGGTATGTAATATGTAGGTACATGTACAAGTCAAAAGAGAGTAAGCCATTTATTTTCGTCCACTGGATAATGGACAAAAAGGTAGTAAGCAAACTATCCTTGCCCATGCATATCCGGGTGTAATCATGATAGAGACCCCCAATGCACACTAGTCTACAACTGAAATTTTATCAGAAAAATGGATATGGAAGTGTATTAGTGGTTACTGTCATGAATAACATTATTGCATGTGGTCCTAATCAATATTCATTAGGCAGTTAACCATTGTTGGGGCGAGCCTGAGCAAGCCCCACATAAACGGTTTCTCAATGTTCGCTATATATTATATATTATTATCATATATTATGGTACGTCGGTCACGCGAAATTATATCCCCAGTATGGCTCTATGGACATAAACGCGAAATATTCTACTACGCATTCTGATGCTTGGGCTATAGCTACAGGCCGTATATAAGCCGTTCTAGATCTAATTTAGCGAATTGCAAATTTACCAGTACAATGCAAGCGATTGCAGCAAACATGAAATAGTATAGTCTGTTTTTCGAGTGAATGAAGTCGTTCTTCTAAACCATGGCTTTATCAAAAACGAAAGTTAGTTATTCTCTGAATCAGCCGAAGATGAAAGAGAAAGAAAGCTTCAGAGAAGGCGAGAGCGAGACAGAGCTCGCTGCGCCTCGGAGTCTGCCGAATAAAGGCAAAGAGGCGAGTCAGAGACAGGGCCAGACGGGCTGCTCAAACAGTAGAACAAAGGCAAGCATGTCTGCAAGGCAGACGCGATAGGCTATTAAAATGTTGAGTCAGCTGAAGAGAGGCCAGGCTACAGCAAATGCGAGAGACTAGCTGCTGAGTCAGCTGTCTTAAATCAATGTATACAGCCACGTCTCAATGTGAAATTTGACAGAATTCAGCGCTCGCTCAGGCTCGCCCCCAAATGCCCTGCATTAACACTAGTTTAGTTTTATCAGGAGCATATGAGCCGCCCAAAGGGTGGCGAAGGAGCGTCTGACTGCGTGTCAGATGTGTTAGTTCATTAGCAATGCTTGACCTTATATGGAGTGGCCAGCTGCAGGTTATTTCCATTGGTTAAGCTCCACAGTGATAGCACCGCCCGTAGTACACAGTCTACAACCACACTACAGACTAAGTCAATTAGCTAGTACAGTGTGGCTTGTACAAAAGTAATCTGCTATGCACCGCACCAGCTGCACGTTCCAATGATAAGGAAGTGTAGGGAAAAAGAGAGCTATACTGCCGGGATTTGAACCTGCTCCTACAGTGTTGCGAGACACGAACCTAATTAGCCATCTGGACCAAGCAGAAGTGTTGAATTCTGTGCGGCTTCTGTCTTTTAAGATGTATTAAAAAAAATTGTCAGCGGTCTATAGGTTCATCCTAGCTGATCTATAAGGTCAATACAAAAAAACATGCATGCTGTCAAAATTTAATTGGTATGCCAAGCCAGTCGTCTACCAACTCTATTATCGTTCCAGCTGCTGGTCCAGAAGGCCACATGCAGCAACAGGTGCCAATACTGGCAGCCGGGGATCCGCTCAGACTGAACTAAAAAAAAACTGACAATAGCAACCACAAAAATAACCGTGAAGAGTACCGATTAGCTACAATTTGAGAAGATCTGAAAATGGGGATCCTAGACCCATTTTCACTGTCACAGATGGGACCCAACATTTCAAAGATTACACCAGACTAAACTATACTGACCTGTACATGCTTCCATGCTCAGGCTCGCCATATTTGTCCACGCCTATTCTCCATGAATAATTCCACAGTCCACTCCACTCATCTTGCTTCTCGAAACAGACAATATCCACACCACTAGAAGCAGGGCCACCGCTCAATGCGGCAAATGCACACAGCTGAGCTAATCCGCTGGGCCCTGCACCAATAATAGCTACTTTCTTAGTGGTCATTCTTGCTCAATGTCAGGTCATGGGGCGCGGCCCGCTTGCGATTATCGCTGTGTCTACAGTGCCGGTACCGGCACCGCAATTTAAGCGTTATAGTGCCGGTAAGTCCATATAAAATACTGTACTCTTACGTAGCCCTAGTCCCCGCCCCCTCCTGCATATGGCAATATAAATTTGTACATAAATTTGCCGGCACTCTAGACACTGCGTATTAACTATAGCCTGTACCATTATCTAACCACTTAATCACCCCTCGAGTCACATCCATGATAGGTTTCTCAAGAAGAGACCAAACCAAGGAAGTGCTATGGGGTGTAGACTAGATGTTTAGAGTTTCGTCATACGATTTGAGGGAAAGGATGCCTGTTTAAAGTCCATTGGCAATAACATTTTAAAGCATGCAACCCGATTGTTAGTCTAGCGAGCTAAACTCTCTCTCGCTCGCCGCTTAGTGGGTGTGGTTTTGAAAGCGCTTTTAAAACCACACCCACTAAGCGGCGAGCGAGAGAGAGTTTAGCTCGCTAGACTATAGATTGCTAGACCCAGGCTACTGGCACAGGTTAATCACCTGATTTCTTGCATGATATTGTATTATACTCCCTCTAGAAGCAATGAATGCTTGGAAACTACAAGTGAACAAGGAGTGTAAACGGCGCCTGTGCACTGCAGCAGTCATTTTTTTTTCTCTATAAGTTTAGCATTATGCATGGATGCACAAAAATAGCAAAGCTAATAAGAATATGTACACCCAGGTAAATAAATGGCTAACTAAACATAAACTGATATAATTTAGTCTTAAAGCTACCTACATTAGAACATGATACAATATCATTACTTAACTTATTCCATTCATTAATGGTACGGGGAAAAAAAGAATTTAAGTACTGTGAAGAGTGACCAGTTTGGTAGTGCAGTTGCCTTGAGTGGTTAAGTCTTGTTTCATAAGGACAAGATCGCCAGTTGATGGAGGTTATTTGCGGAGTCGAGATGTTATGATCAATAAGTTTATATAGTAGACAGAGTCTCAAAGTTTTTCGTCTGGTGTCGAGTCGAGGAATATGAAGTCTACTTAGCATTTCTTCATAGTCTAGGTGCCAATCTTTTACACAAATCTTGCACGCAAATTTTTGAACGTCTTCTATGAGCTTGCAGTCTTTGATTAAGTATGGATCCCAGATGGTACTGGCATGCATATTCAAGATTCGGGCGAATAAGAGTGAGGTAGAGAATTTTTATTGTGGAGGGTTCTGCATTCATGCAGTGAACTTAATTTTGATAATTATTATGTCAATCATGCTCTATATTCATCCATGTAATAATTATTATAGTATCTGCAGATAATCCACAGATAGTTGGCTATGGATGGCTGATTGGTATTATATTATGTTGCAATCATAATAATAATAATAATATTATTATTAGCTATTATTTGTGCGGCAGATATTATCACTGACAGTGCGACCGAGTCAGGGAACTTCAAGTCTCCTACGTCTGTATCCACTGTTATAATAATAATCTTGGCAGTGTTATTATTTGCTTTATTTGTCATTTCGAAAATCTCTTGCTTGCAATTTATGTACTTCAAAAAGGTAATACATGCATGATAGCTACATGATCAATCTTTTTATAATCGTCATCATTATCATTATCTTGATCAGTCTTGTCGTTATTGCATCATAAAATTCAACAGGAGTATAGGAGCGTCCGACTACCGTAGGGCTGGCTGTACTGAGCATGTGTTACGCGAAGTACTTAAGATTACACTTCCTTATTTGGAACGTGCAGCTGGTGTAGTGCACAGCTGATTACTTTGTACAACCACACTGTACTAGCTAATTGACTTAGTCTGTAGTGTGGTTGTAGACTGTGCACGGGCGGTGCTATCACTATGGAGATCGATCAGAGCTTAAATTTAAATTAATACCCTGCAGCTGGCCACTCCATATAAGGTAAAGCATTACTAATGAACTTTGCCTAACACATCTGACACGCAGTCCGACACTCCTTTGCTGCCCTATGCTCCTGAATTCAATAATGACAATTACATGTATAATAATGATTATTGTTATTATGCAGAAAAGGACCCAATCAGATTCAGAACTTCAACATACTTATTCAGTAGATACGAAGCAGCTTAGAGACAGTCCCATTAAAGATGCAAAGAATTGCACACGAATGGAGAAACAATGGGAAGAGGAATTGAAAGAAACAAGTTGTGACGACACTCAACCCACTGAACTGCTTGTCAATGGCAGCTCAGAAGATAATGCCCCACCCTCAACCCCAATGCAACTTGTTGACCAGGCAGAAAGGATGGAGGAATTGTGTGATCCTCCAATTGCAAACTTATCTAATTTTCCTGCATTCAGTGTGCTCTCCTCTGGACAAACTAGTGGCTATGAGCAAATTCAACGCTATATGAGAAAATTCAACATTATGAGCAAATTCAACGTTATGAGAAGATTAAACCGTATGAGCTAATTCAAGTCTATGAGAAATTTTGGCGTTAATAGTAGACCCTTAGATAAGTTTGGATTGTAGTATACAGCATGCAAGATAACTAGTGATCGGAATTATGAGCAGTCAGACTCGTATTTGATAGTAACAGTGCTATATGCACTTCATCAAGGGAAAGCTATTATAAACTTGGCCAAGCACTATCGATTCTGACAACTAATGACATGTTTCAAGTTCAATTTTTGTCTCTAATTCCTTAATGATGCTATGTAATAATTAGCCAGTTTCATAGTATATAAGGAGTTTTCTGCCATGGCAACCGTACTTCGACCATGATTGGCATTGCTAAAAAAATTTTCCCGTTGTCATGGTAACATTCTTCTTTAGAATTTGACTCTAAGACAGTCTTTATAAGCCTGCTTTTTAATTAATAACAATAATATTGGTTGTACAATGTCATACCCAGAAATAAGTTTCTATTGTGCCACAGCTAAGAATAGGCCAACCCTTATGGACTCTATAATGTTCTCAAGCTAGAGATAAAATTAATAAATTATCTGGGTAGCTGCATGTGTTTGGAGGCCTAGGGGTTGTGCTCGGTGCGCTGGTTCTTCTGCTCTTATGCTGCATTAATTTTATTACTTTTACTACAAGATGAAAATTACATGGTTGGTGCTCGATAATTCTGGAAAATAATAATATTATACTCCGTAAAATTTAATTATTGTACAGAACTAACAAATACGGCTAATGAACTGGCTGAAGACATTATCTGCTACCAAATGAATGAAAACAGAATACATTACTTCTGGTGCTATAAAGAATGAATGTACCATATTCTTTCTAATATAGGCGCCCCCCAAAAATAATTACAGATCGCGCAGGCGCCTCCAATTAGAACCGAAAAATTCACGAGCAGGTCAAAGGGCGCCTAAATTAGGGAGGCGCCTAAGAGCTGCAATTAGAACGGTTCTGCAAGTTTTGCCAGAGCACAAGCGCTATCACTAATCGGTCCTATTTAGTGGCAATGAATATGATAGTGGCGAGAACAATAAAAATATGGTTCTAGTTTCAGTTCTTTTTGGAAATTTCACTCTGATCGCTGAATCATTCTCGAGCTGTCGATACCGTAGCCATCAGAACGATTGTCTCTAACTCCAGAAAGACATCAAAGCAGTCGGTAAGTGCCCATATATTAAAATGTAGGAGACAGCTTAGTTTGACATCTAAACTGCTAGCCCGATAGATCAATCGACGGTACGGTACGGTACCGCGGTTGCCATATTATTGCACGTGGCAATATGTTCCAATTAACCGCATATTCGTCATATTTTACATCATATTTTACATCACAATTATGCGCCTATCAATGTCAAGCCCCACTACCCCCCATAGGGGCGAGGGTCAGGCATTTCAAAGTCCATTGACGTAAATTTCGGCCTAAAGGGTGGGGGATTTGACCCAGTAGGGGGTGGGAGGGGCATTTGATCGTGCTTAGTGTGCAATTATTGCACATGTGCATTAATATACCATTTGTGACCTGCTAGCTATAAGAAAAGGGACCATTCATGGTAGTATGAAATAAAACAATGACAATGGCCAACTTTCTTTCTACAAAATTAATGTAGTAGTGAGATACTATACTTGTATTAGTGTATAGACACCAATATAGACCTGAGTACATTATTATAATGTCATGATTGTATTGTATACTCCATACACACTATTACAATAAGCTACATATGATAAACACAAAGGGTCCCTTTTCTCACAGCTGGTCATATTTATTATTGTGCAAGGCAAAGTCAATACACAGCTCATGTGGAACTTGATAAATAGGGGGATTTTCCTGTAATTTTGGCCCAGGGGGCGGAGAATTTGAACTTCTCGGGTGTCAAATCCCCACCCTACTCCCACCCTCGCCCCTATGGGGGTTAGTGGGGCTTGACAATGATAGGTGCATTACCTCATCGGTCGGCCGAATAGTTTTTTTCTAATTGGGACTCTGGACGTAATGAACAACTTAGAGACTACATCCCGAGTCCATCACGAAAAGTAGCCGCCATAAATTCGAACTAGGACACGTCGACGAACTGCGCATGCTCCGTACACGCGTATATTGGGGCGCGCGGCTTGAGCCGGTTGACCCGAACGTGACCTCCACCTGCCATGTGCTAGACTGAACAGGGAAATCCCCCCGAGTGCGAGCTCGCCAAAGAAAGCGAACTGAGAAAATCGCCATATCTCATCGATAGTCCACGACGTCTTCTACGCTAGGTTCGAATTCTGGGTCCCAACAACCTTTCATGCGCGCTAAACATTTTGAAACAGTTTCACAGCAATTTCATCATAATTTCATCATAGGTTTCAATAATTTCATCATATGTTTCATCATAGGTTTCGTCATAATTACTCATCGCGCGGCCGAATTCTTTTTTGCGGATTGGGACTCGGGATGTAATAATACCTTGTTGTTTCAAAAATATTAATTCACTACCGTCAAGTCCTAATAATTTATGTGAGTGTATTGACAGTACCCGTGAGTGACTACTATGATGTGCATAATTCTCCACTATAATTATTGCATACTTCGATCTTCCTGAACGTGGTCCTCTTCCTTCCTTTTTCAGCCAGGGTTCAATGATGGCTGACGAGTCAATCAATGCTTCAGTAGCTAGCTATCACAGACTAGGTGTGTGCCAGGGGTTGATATGATACTCCACTGAGAATAATTTGTCAGTTATATAGATAGATAACAACACATACACAGGCTCCTAATCACACAGCTTTAAAACACTCTTTCAACTTGTAGAGATGTCGATAATTCTCCAGTAACAGATAGCCTGGTATCCAGATCACTGAGTCCCCTTTTTCAACGTCAATTGCTAGTGCGCATGCCCAATTGGCCCACTTATACGAGTAAAAACGGTACAGGGTCGTCAGTCGCTCGTTCCACCATTCCACTATTCCATTCCATCGTTCCACTATTCCATTCCACCGTTCCACGTTCCATTGAATCTAGACTCCCCTAGTATCAGCTTCAAATTTCAAGAAGATAAAGTTATACTCTATATATATTATACTAGTGTATTACAGATTACATCATCACACGGAAGCTTATATGAAGAAGCACCCGCTTCTATTCTTTGAATTTTAATCTCTTGCTACTTTGCATGTTCCCTTATTATCACAAATGACATCAGAAGCATGAAGCTCGAGCATGCGCAGTAGACTCCAGAAGCTCGAGGATGCGCAATAGACTTCATAAAGTACTAGGTGGGAGTGTCCGATGTAGGCGTGGTCGATACATTTGCACGATTTGTACCTTCCCTGGGTACTGCCTAGGGTTAAGAACGAGACACAAGGTGTTTTTTCGCTTTGAAATTCTCTTAGTTCTTGAGATTTGCCGATTTTTATGCTGACAGACAACAGATGACAGACAAACCCATTGCTTTACCCCTTGCTGCGCATGCACGCACGCGGGTAATTATGGGAGTACTAGCTAAGAGTCGAGTGAACATGCTCGCAGGTAGCCCACCCACACCATTGCTGTACGCGTACGTGTGGGAGTTCACTAAACCGTCTGTACCCACACTCGACATTCGATTAATGTTAGTGGTATCTGAATGCGTGGGCAAAAGGGGAAAGTGCATGAATACCGTCGATCGGCAAGAACTCTCGGAGTCGTTAGCTTCTTCTATTGCAAGCGTTGTCGCTGAGAGGCCGGACCACACTCTTGCAGCTACTGACGATACTGTTTGATCACGCCGACTGACAACGTGAGTACTACCTTAGACTAAGTTTGAATGTATAATGAATATTAATTTTTTTTTTTTTTTTTTTTTTCAAGGAGACCACACAACAAGCAGAAAAAAAATTGTCCGGAAACCATGATATAGTTGAGCTGGATGCTTAGTAGAGCCATACAATGCAAGCAGGCAGCCTATACTCCAATTTTGGCCAAATTGGGTAAAGGTCGTCAAGTCTATGTGCGCGCGTAGCCCCGCCCCTCACGTAGCGCGTGGGCGGAAACATTGCAAATGCATGGCTTCCTATACAAACATATGGGGAAACTTCAAAGGGCCATAACTTTAATTGTAAGGTGTGAATCAAAATTTCCCGCCATCAAAATTCTAGTTTTGACCCATTCTGCGTGCCCATGTAAAAATTATCTCCCCAAGTGCTCCCAAACCCCCCATGAATTAGATTATTTAATTATTTAATTATTTAAATTTGCTTTTTTTTTCTACTTGTTGTGTAATTTTGTCGTGCGGGAGTCTGGGTATAAAATTAAAAATAGCTACAGTAACACGTGTGGCAGATGACCATGGCCCGGTCCTACAGATTTTAGTAAAAAATTCCTAGAGTAACTCATAGGACGATTTTACACAAGCAAAACCTAGAGTAACTCACGGACGATTTTACACCAATACAACCTAGAGGCTAGAGTAACTCTAGGGATGAATTTTATACACCAGAAAAATTGGTGTAAAATCCTGAGTGTTTGATAGTGTGGCAAGTATAATTATTATATTGGGGGGGGGGGGGATTTTACACCACTTGGTCAATTGCATCAAAATTAAGGGGATTACTCATGTAAATTTCTCCCATATAATTTACCTCCACGCTATAATATAATTTTACACCAGTTGCCACCACAGCTATTGAAGTTAGTCGTGTACTATAAGGCCCCAATTCATTGATTATTAGTTTCTCATCAACCGCCCGCATCAATTTTTCAAGTTAGAATTTATCACCATTATTTCATTAGTGCATTCCAATGACGTAATAAAAGGCGTGGACAATCACGTGACCGTCCGTGTGCAGCAGTTTAGTGTTGAAGAGCTAGGGGGGTGCTATGGCTCTGGTAAGCATCTGTGTACTGCCTAAGGCCAAGCAAAATTGATTATTAGTTTCTCATCCTATGTTCAGGAATTTCCCCAGGCGGGAGGGTGGCTTTTTATTTTATTTTTTGTCATGAATATCATTAAATGTCATCATGAATTTCATTAAAAAATGGGCGAGTCTATGACGTAATGCCTCGTGCATTTTTTAATGATAGTTTTAATGATATTCATGAATTAAAATATGGTCAGGCAGAGGAAAAACTAGAGGCGGGCGGGGATGAGAAACTAATATTCAATTTTATTTGGCCTAACCATGCTACTTTCATGACTGACACTCTTGATGCCACTTTTGTGACTAGTATACTGTTTGTGTGTGCCAATGGCAATGTTTGCCCAGGCAGCACCATGCATTTATGTGCCTTTCAAGTGTTGCATAAGTTGTGGTCAACATTAATTAAATAATGGTAATACCCGCCCGCCCGCATGGTATGTTGGGAAACTACCTGATGAGAAACTAATAATCAAGGAATTGGGGGCTAATCATGCCATATAATACTGTGAGCTAACAGTAACAGGAACAAAGATTTACATGTGACCTTTGACCTCACTTAAATTCTCCCATGATAGTTGATGCATATCCGAACTCTGCAAACTTTGACCTGGTATAAAATACTCCCTTGTATCAAGTCGCTGAATACAGACTCGGACTGATTTTTACAATCCTTGCTTGCTGTAGTTACGTAAGGTGAGGCAAACTAAATTCACAGTTTATTATCACAGATTTTTTTATTTTCAGGCAGTCATTATTCAGATTTCAAACTAGTAAAAGAGTGCGAGAAACACTAGGTTCGAACTCGTGATCGCCAAGGCCATGCCCTTCAATTGCAGCACTCGAAGAGGCATGGCCCAAAAGCCATATTACATTATTTGCTGTTTTGAAAATCCATGCAGGCAGTCATTAAACTGCAAATTCAGTTTGCCTGGCCTGATAGTCAACAGATGGGAGGGGGGAGGGGAGGGGAGCTGAAGTAGCATTAAATTTTGGTGGGTGGGGCTCATGATGCATAATATTATGCTATTGGAATATTAATGATAGTTGGGGCTGACCTCATGTGCTTATGGCAATCTAGCGGGCTTTTATTGTGGGTGGTAATTTGTTGTTCCATGGGATCTTCGTGTTGCATATCAGCTTACTAATAGCTTGTTTCTCCTCTTTAATAATATTATAGCTGTTTCTTTCCTTGGGAGTGACTATGCCATCTATAATAACAAGGGCTTATAGACCCCATAATGATTATTATCAAGGGCTTATAGACCCCTTTGGGGTCTATAAGCTTTGGGGTCTATAAGCCCTTGATAATAATCATTATGAAAAATCATAGGTGGTAGAATTAAGAATCAGTATTGAAGATAGACTCACAGCAAAATATAATTAATGATTAAAATTAATAACTGATACAGAGGTTGATTAGAACTGCTTTAAACGAACCATGAGCTGGAATCTGATACATTCTCTGACTCAGATGTTTGTTATAATAATAATATTATTATAATTTTGCAAGATGCGTCTTCAGTTTGTTGTAACGATCTATGATCTAATGATTGATGTTGATGTCTCATGTGAGATATGTATCATGAGGCTTCTCTCTTCCTCTCCCTAGCTTTCTGTTATACCAAAGGGAAGTGAGCCAATACATCTACTTCTTCTGTCCGTAATTGATTGACTATTGAGTTGTGACATTATTAATTGCCCTGCTTTTGCCCCCTCCTTCTGTAGTGTCAACTCAACCACAGTTGATACGACATAGGGAAGTGAGCCAAACATCTACTTCTTCTGTCAGTAATTGGTTGACTATTGAGTTGGTGACATTATGAATTGGCCTGCTTTTGCCCCCTCCTTCTGTAGTGTCAACTCAACCACAGTTTATTATGCCAAAGGGAACAGAGCCAATACATCTACTTCTTCTGTCAGCAATTTGTTGACTATTGAATTGGTAACATTATTAATTGGCCTGCTTTCCCCCACTCCTTCTGTAGTATCAACTCAACCACAGTTGATACGACAAACAATGGAATTTTACCCCATGTACATAATATTAGTAAAACACTACTATATATGAATAAAGAAAAGTGATCAGAGGGTTTGTATCTGCCCACACATCCGTAGCTTATAGATCTACCTACATACACTGGACACATTTACCATTAAGTGATACACGCATAGATGCCTAAAACTCGAGATCTGGCAATTTTTGTGCCGACAATGCGACAACAACGACAGATGGATAAACCGATTGCTTTACCCCTTGCGCAGAGTAATAATATATGGAAAAAAGTTAGAAGCGAATATGTGTTTTGTATGCCACTTGTGCGGTATTTTTGGGATTATAACTCGGCTTGTACATGTATAAAAGTTTAGGACAAGTGCTCCATTGATCATGCTAAACCAATCGTATAGTACCTATTGAGCGTTTGGAGGTAGCCATCAGACATTATTTACTCGGCCGCTTCTCGAGCTTGAGGCCATCTATGGCTCCAGCTCACTCTCCATGCGGCCGTTTGCATGTTAATTACACATTTGTAGATGTCAGTATTACTACAGAACTGTGGCTTATGACCCCGTGAACGGCTGTGAGTGTACATGTATGATTTCTATTTTTTATTACATCATTGTGGATGTAACAATAGTGAAGTGCTGTGCAAACGTAGAGTACGGCTATACCCAAGCAGTCCTGAGACTGCTCAACATTATGCAATCGCGTGCAATGTGCATTCTTGTGGTTACTCCTTTGACTCCATTGTGCTAGGAAGCATAGGGTCCGTGTGAGCATCTTGCAGTAATGTTGGAGATGCAGTATTGCTCAGTGCTGAATTATGCACTGAGGGTTTTGCACTATAGTGCTTCATCATTATGGTGAACAATTGTGGCTGGCTCGCAACAGCTACATGCATATTGAATATTGAAGCAGTTACTGTAGTGTGTGTGCAAGCCTGAATGTATGATGTTCGTTTTTGTGTATAGTAATATTATAATTATGTCTCAGGATATACAAGTGGTCTATGTCTACATGGATACTAAGTTAAACACTCACCTTGACTTTCCTGTCTCCATTGCATTCTAGGATACAGTCATTCAGATTAAGAGAGATGTACATTCCTGCAGCTGTCACTGCACTATTATTGGGATTGGGTCAAGTGGCATATAGTATTACACCCCAATTTTTCGCGTACTATTAATATCATGATAAACTTTAGTTCACTGGTATCTTTTATGGTTAAAAAACTTTTGTCACTGTGGTGCTATTCTCACCACATCAATCGGATAATTATGAGCTATACCTTTTAATTCGTACAGATTCTGAATGAAGATAGTCATCTTGTTTCTGGTTGTGGCCATTCTCTACATTGGCCAATCCTCTCGGCCTGCAGCAGCTCAGGCTCCCTATACTCTGGTTGATTCACGGGCTGTGGGGAGCAATGTCATCATGCTACGCTGCAGAAACTCAAATAATAATTTTGACTCTCAAGCCATGTACTTCCTCAATAGAACAAGGCTGGATTCACTGGATGCATATGGATTCCAGGACACTGATGAAGATCCTGGGATAGTGGTGTTTCAGATGAATAGAAGACTAGAGGGAGAGTACTCTTGTGGCACTCAACTTCAAAGAAGCCCATCACTTTCTTTTGCTGGTAATTAATTGTTACAAAGACTCAGTGTACACCCATCAGCTTCTTTCAAATTGGTAAATCCCTAAAAGTATAGGTACACATAAAAGAGGCAAGCTCACTAGATGAAAATATGGATTTCATGCATGTAGAAAATGTGTAGAATGGGGCAAAATTTTCTACATAATTTTTATTTATTTTACACCCTATCCTCTGACAAATTTAATGTGTAGGAAAACTCATGGTTTGGTAAGCATGACATATCCAGTGAAGGTGTAGCTACACTGTATTGCCATGCAAATATTCATAGTTTAGCATCAGCGCCTGCATGCTGCTCAGCCTTCCCGCTTCAAACTGATTTGGCTTGAAGTTTAAGGGGTGTGGCACCAATTTGGGGGCAGAGTAAAGCTCAAGACTGCATCCTATATTATACTGACCTCAAGAATGTAATCTAATTATAGTACTGCCCGCCCGCATATTATAGTTCAAGAATGTGGCTGATGCTATTAAAACTATGAATGTAGTTTGCCTGGCCTAATAACATCATTTCCAGGCCATAGAAGTGACCTGGCAGCCTGCATGGGTACAACACTAGCTATAATAATAATTATATCCCAAATACCAATCAACAACAAAGAATTCGGCGAACCTATGTGAAATTATGATGAAATTTATGATAAAACCTATGATGAAACCTATGATATAATTGCTGTGAAGACTGTTTCAAAATGTTTAGCACACATGAAAGGTGCAGCATGCTATACTGGCTCCATGCTGGAATGGCTCGCAAGAACTTAGAAAAATTTCGACAAGTGAAAAGGAAAAAATCAAAGCATAAAGCGAGATTTGAACCCGCTACATTCTGTTCCACACACAAGAGCCCCAACCACTACACCACCGCTGTTGTCGCTGCTGCCAATCATTATTTCCCCCCTATCCTAGACAAACCCTAGAGACTAACCCTGCTAACCATTGGTAACCCATCCCCACCCACCTATACTGCGTATACCGTATACGTGGTATAGGTGGGTGGGGCTGGGGCACATACGTATATCATGAACGAATCATTGTTGTACGCGCCTCCCTATGGCCATTCCAGCACGTCGCACGGAGCCATTGTGGCACGCTACAAAAGGTTGTTGGGACCTAGAATTCGAACCTAGCGTATATAGAAGAGATCATGGACTATCGATGATATAATGATAATTAGCTATTATGGTGATTCTCTCAGTTTGCTTTCTTTGGTGAGCTCGCACTCGGGGGGATTTCCCTATTCAATCTAGCACATGGCAGATGGAGGTCATGTCCGGGTCAACTGGCTCAGGCCACGCACCCCAATAATATACAGTGCTAGCTACAGAGCAAGAGAGCAAAACTTTTCAATTTGTGCTTTAGCCAGAACACATAGTAATTGGGTACCCGCTAGCTGCACTTGTAAGGTTTCTATATTGAACTCTATGTGGAGAATCGTGAAACATTTTTTGGCCTGAAATGACTTTTTATTGCTAAAATAGCAACAGTTGACTAATTTTGGGTACTTACAAAGGAATATCAAAAGTTTTGATCTCTTGCTGTATAGCACTGTACGTGTATACAAAGCATGCGCAATTTGTCGAGGTGTCCTAGTTCAAATTATGGCGGCATACAGTGGCACGGTGTAATATTTTTCATGAGGGATGAGGGATATAGTCAAATTTTTCATTATATTCTTATTTTACTTTCTGTGGTTATGAGGTAATTATGGTGTAATTATTAGGTAATCTCTTAGGTAATTTATGAGGTAGCTAATTATGAGAAACTCAGGGCCTCTATGGAGCCTTTCTGAGACTTGAAAATCGGTTTATTCGAATAGTAGCTGCGGCTACTAATTGAGGGCGGCTCTTATTCGAGGGCGGCTTTTATTTATTTTGGAGGGATAGCTACCTTTACGCCAATCCAGTGGTATCTTGTTGTGATAGACTAGTTTTTTAGGACTACTTTTCGAATATTCGAGATATTATGATCGAAAAACAGCAGCAGAACCAAGCCAGCAGTGGCGGATCCAGTGGGGAAAGGGGGGTGCAAGTGTACCCCACTTTGGGCTGCATCTAACACTAAGAAGTACTGATGATAAACTAAAATTAATGGAACCCCTCTTTCTGGCTATATGTAGCTAGAACTAAGAAAACTGCTGCTATGGCTCACCTTAGAATTTTTTAGAAGAAAATTCGTTTGAAAACGGATCAATTGGACTGGTAGGGCTGGTAGTTTGTCTTAAAAAAACGATCGAAATGGGCGTGGTTCCCAAAGTGGGCGTGGCTTCTAAATTTTTGCGCGCGCTTTGCGCGCAAGACTGTACTACAACCCCCTTCTAGAAATCCTGGATCCGCCACTGGCCAGGGTCATCTTCTGTCATGCTTTAGCCTCGAACTGACGATCGTTCCTGGCGTGCGAACGTGGCCACACCTACTTTATTGTATTCACGCATGCGTGCAGCTACTATTCGAGGGCGGCTACTATTTCTTTGGCGGAGCTCCAGGTGCGGCTACTATTCGAGGGCGGCTACTATTCGGGGTGCGGCTTCTATTTGAATAAATACGGTATGTAGAGTATCTAATGCATGTATCGAGCGAATACCTTACAAGCTGCGTGCTGCTTTCTCTGACAAGTATGGCTGGTCGAACTTCTTGGCTTACGTAATCCCTAGCTAGCGTGCACTATATATAGTACGCGGTCCACAACCCGATTAATCCAACTTTAGAAGCTGTCCTGCACTGTCAAAGTCTTTTCTGTGTTTGAAGCATTGAGATTTGTCACTTTCGAGGTCGAGAGTCGGTCACAGACTCCATCTCCGCGATTGGGGCATCGAATGTGCACACTATGTCAACTACCCCTTACCACATACACTGTTATTACCATGCAGCTACTGGGGATATGGTCAAGTGTTCATATTATTAAAATTTTGGTGGCCATATTTTTAATTTAGAAACAAATATTAGTAGAATAAAATTAATGAATCAGATCATGATGAACTAAAAACAAGTATGACTCTGTTGTTACAATCTGAGAGTGGAGTATCAAGATCTTATATTTTAATAATAAAAAAATTCATGGTAACATTCCTATGATTTCATACCTCTTACATTGTGAAATTGCCCATACATTCGGAAGATAACACGTAATTCTTGTTGACTATTTCTCTCATGCAGCCTTTCCTGATTCAAGTCCTATTCCACTCCGTGACCCGGTTGTTGCTGTTGTTGGTGAGACAGCTAGACTGCAGTGTGGCATACAACCAGGAGCTCTAGCAGGACAATACTTTGCCAGGTGGTTTAATGGAACAAGTGGAAGGACGTTATACAACTACCCAGCCCCATCACAACGATTAGCGGATCCATCACTTGAGATGAGTGATAGTCCTCGCTACAACATTGACCCTAGTGATTTTTCACTAATGATAAGTAATGTTCAGCGAAGTGATTCATTTGAGAGCTATCGTTGTGAGGTTGGAGTTGAAGATCCACGAAGTCCTGGAGGGATAACTTACTTTTATGAGTTGACAAGGGATTACAACATTGGCCTCAAAGTTATCGGTAAGTATAAATTTGTATTATAAGGCCTGTGTTAGTTGTAAACGTGTTTCTGGTCACCCGCCGCATGCTATTTTGGAGGCCACCTGTTTTGGCCATTATTGTCATTATTTGGCACTGTGCATGCTCAGTTCAATTACCAAAATTAATATCACCATCCTGTCTGTGGTTTGTCCAGGAAATGTTCAAATTGTACAGGATATGCTGAGGTAAAATAATGGAATAATGAATAATGATAACCGCCCCTGCATGGCTAAGTGAGCTCTGATGTGACCAGAAACACGTTTACAACAAACAGTGGCCTAATGTTATTAGAGAGAGAGAACTAGCTTGCTCCATACAGTGCAAGACTCGATGATTTCCAGAATCGGTTATGTCTGTGCATGTATGCACATGTACTGTCGTGTGTGTATGTGCAGGTCCTGTGGTGAGAAGTGAGATTTTGTGGAATTTTTTTCACAGTTCTATGGATGCATTCCAGCTATAAATGAATGCCCTGGAGTGCAGAACCTTCACCGCTGCATGACTATTGGTATCTTGTGGCTGTGACTAATAGTATAGTACCATAATTTTATTAACCCTCGCCGCAAAGCGTAGGCGGAGGGTTACTGCAATCGTTTGGCGATTTTTGTCCGTCCGTCCGTCCGTCCATATGGTAAGGGTCGTCTTAGAGAAAGTACGCATCTGAGGATTACCAGACATCAAGGAAGAGTGGTCACGTTCCAGTGGTATAATAGTGTGCAGCTGTGGTTGCCATTCTGCGCCTTGCTGGTCAGTTGTCAATGCAGTGACAGTGTAAACAGGCAGTGGCTCTCAAGTGCATAATTGAGTTTAAGTAGTCACAGAGGCTTTCAGTTATTATAGTGGCATAGGCAGGTGCCTTCCCCCTAGCCTATATCATAAGTGGAGTACCTCAGGTGCAGGGTATGTATAATAATATAATATTGAACTAGATACTACTACCATATTATGGTAGTATGTATTTAGTTCAATACTCCTTATATTGAGCAGGCATACACACTGAGATATGCTAGCTACTATAGATCTATATGTGCATGAATTATGCATGCGTGTAGCGGTGAGGGTTTTGCGCTCCTGTGCATTCATTCGAATAGTAGCCATGGCTGGAAGGCGGCTACTAATCGAGTATGGCTTTTATTTATTTTGGAGTGATACTTTTTAGTGTCATTAATGCGATAGATCTAAATTTTCAGGGTTTATTTTTGAATAATCGAGATATTATGATCTAAAAATAAGCAGCAGAACCAAGGCAAGGACATTTTCTGTCATATTTTTGCTCAAACTAACAGCTTGAAATCATGGCCACACCCACTTAATTGTGAGTGTGCAGCTACTATTCGAGGGTGGCAACTAATCGGGGTGCGGCTTCTATTCGGTGTATCACATGATTATGAAGAATGTGCCCATATCCCTCAATCTCACTGTATACATGCTCATTCAGCTGGTAGATTAGATAAGAGTATATATTGAAGTACTGTATAAAGGTCAGTGGACCAAAGTGGCCAAGTGCTTTTTTGCTAAAATTTAACCAAAATTTGCATTTCTATCAAGAGATTTATAGCAATTTTGTGATTCAGTAGGTTTAGAAACCAAGAATTGAGAATTTGCTTATGTTAGACCACAGTGGCCAACTGACTTCCCTATCTCACCCAGCAGAATCTCAAAATCCACTAGGTTGGACCAAAGTGGCCAAAATTAATGATACTTCTGCCTAACCTACGTAGCTAAATTTCAGATTTCAACAGGTTGGATCAAAGTGGCCAACTGATTTTTGTTATCTGCCTAGCTGAATTTCAAAATACACTGTGTTGGACCAAAGTGGCCAACTGACTTCGCTTCAAGGTTGGACAAGTTCACCGTGAATATGTTTTGTGTGAAAAAGCGTAAGTGGACCTGAGTGGGGGGAGGTAAGTTTGGATATTTTCCTGGTCCATGCGAATATTACCTGCTCAACTAATTAATTAATTCATGATAATATGTGTGTACATTATCTCCCCAGTAGCAATTTACTTTTCTGTGGTTATGAGGTAATTGTGGTGTAATCTATGATGAAATTATGATGCAACCTATGAGGTAATTATGAAAAAATCCAGGGCCTCGCTGGAGCCTTTCTAGGACTTGAAAATCAGTAAATATGTAGAGTATCTTACGCGTGTATCCAGCGAATACATTACAAGTTGAGCGCTACTTTCTCTGAGAAGTACTGTTGGTTGAACTTCACGTGTTTTCTTGGCTTACGTAATGCCGTGGATAAATAAAGCTAGCCTTGTGCTATATATAGCACGCATCATTGTCACAAGGGGCTGGCCCGCGCGTGAGTGCAGCAGCGTGACCAACCCAAAGTTCGGAAGGAATACTGTGCTGTCGAGTTCGTCTCTGTGATTGAAGCATCGAAACCTGTCGCTATCAAGGTCGAGAGTCGATCTTAGACGCCATCTCCATGATTTCTGGGGTGAGCATCGATCGATGTGTAAGCATTCTATTGACGACCTTTTACCACATGCACCATTACACTATGCAGCTACTGGGGAGATGGTCAAGGGTTCATAGTATAATAATTCCATGGAGTCAATGTGTCAATTATTATGTAGTCAATAAAATATTTTCAATAAATTAGCCAGGTAAAATTTTAAATGTCAATTGGCCGTGCACTTTGGTCCAACACAGCACATTTTGAAATTCAGCTAGGCAGACAACAAAAATCAGTGGCCACTTTGGTCCAACCTGTTGAAATCTGAAATTCAGCTAGGTGAGGTAGAAATATCATTTAGCCACTTTGGTCCAACCTTAGACTAGTGGAGTTTGATGATTCTGCTGGGTGAGATAGGGAAGTCAGTTGGCCACTTTAGTCCAACATAAGCAAATTCTCAATTCTTGATTTCTAAACCTACTGAATCACAAAATTGCTATAAATTTCTTAACAGAAATGCAGATTTTGCTTAAATTTCAGCAAAAAAGCACTGGGCCACTTTGGTCCACTGACCTATAAACCCTGCAATAGGTCAGTGTGATCTAGGAGTAGGGGAATGGCACCTGGCTGTGTCACTATTATAAACTGAAAGCCTTTGTCTAAACTGAATCAAGCATTACTGCCTGTTTACCCTTTCCCGGACTGGACAACTTGAACAGACCAGGTAAGCACATGTAGCTGAGGTAGGTAATAATATAAATACAGGCAGGCAACAGCTGCAGCTGTATGGAGTACTGCACAGCAGGGGAACCACTTTGGTGTTTGTGACATAATCCTACCTACTGAGCACATTGAATGTGTAGTTTATCTCAGGCGATCCCTTGCCCTACCTAACAACCCTTACCAGAAAACACAGAGAGGAACGGATAGACAGATGTACAGACAGATATCGCTAAGTGATTGCAGTAACCCCTCCGCCTACGCTTTTGCAGTGAGGGTAAATTAACGTTGAAGTACTGGATATGGTCACAGGAACACACATGTATGGAGCTTAATCTGTGCCAAAAATACAACTTCAGCTAAAGCTACCACTACTGCTACTTCATCCTAATTCGCTACACCATCTGCTACTGCATCCGCGTTTTGCTGTCCGCTACTGCATCCGCATTCAGCCGTCCACTACTGTGTCTGCTACCGAGTCCGCTACTGCATCCGCATTCAGCCGTCCGCTACCGAGTCCGCTACTGCATCCCCATTCAGCCTTCCGCTACTGCATCAGTATTTAGCCGTCCGCTGCTGTGTCCACTACTGCATCTGCGTAGACTCAGATCCATTAAAGCGCATGCGCATAATATTTAATATAAGATTGTACCTCGCAAGCGAAGTTCTCGCACGCAGCATAATATACGTGGCATGTATCAATGGTGACGATGGTTACTAGCTATATTATAGAGATCTAAAATCTGCGTGCTATATATATTATACTATTATAGCTACACAAAAAGCTGAACAGTCGTTCACACTCTTATATTCTTGCCAGGTAATTATTTGTTCATGCACAGTCTTACCATAACATGCATGGCCTGCAGTGGTGGGCGTGGCTTCCATATCCTCTATAATCATTATAGTAACCATCTTTTTACAATGGCAACAACCAAATGGGGGACAAAGCTATTAACCGTCACCATTGATGCATGTCACGTCTATTATGCTGCGTGCAAGAACTTCACTCGCGAGGTACAATATTGTACGCGCATGCGCTTTAACGTATCGGAGTCCACACAGATACAGTAGCGGACTCGGTAGCAGACTTGGTAGCGGACTCGGTAGCGGACACAGTAGCGGACGGCTGAATGCGGATGCAGTAGCGGACAGCGAAACGCGGATGCAGTAGCAGAGGGTGTAGCGAATTAGGATGATGTAGCAGTAGTGGTAGCTTTAGCTGAAGTTGTATTTTTGGCACAGATTAAGCTCCATACACATGCATACCTTTATTGTAGCTCCAATACAACACCATGAGTAGGAATGCTCACTTTATACTTATAGATAAGGCCCTTATTGGTTGATTATTATTTTCTTATCAGGTAGAGTCCCATCATACAATGCGGATGGGTGGATGTTACAATACTGCAAATCACAGATATGCAGAGAGCCATTTTCACATACAATCTACAGTTGCTGACCAGACAGCTGAAAAGTGTTTAAAAACTTTCATGAGTATTAGCATAATATTATATCTTTTTCAGAGTAGATAGCAGTTTGCCATAATTCAGTTTTCCATAATTCAGTTTGCGGAACATTTGAACTCAAACACTACTCAGTGACAATGGATCACATGACAATACTCGCCTCTTTATTGCATCATGCATGCAGTAATTATTAACGCTCGGCGCATGCGCACGAGCGTTACGGTAGTCTGTTTGTCTGTCTGTCTGTGTGTTACCAGTCTACTGACTGCATATAAAGTTTATGCTAGAAAATGAACATACCAGCCAACTTCACGCTGATCTCCAAAGGTTTTCAACTTAGGGATTTCACTATAAAGCATTCGTTGAAGAGTTATGGCTCTATTCATTCTTTTTAGCGTGCGAGTCCGCCATTTTTATTTGTGATATAAATATTTCCACGTGTATGCTAAACTGTCTATTAATAGCACGTACTATCTATTTATACCTGTTACTATTAATAGGTACCCTCGTGGTAGATTGCGCATGCGCTATATTATAAAGCTCATCTCTTTTTTGCACGTGGCAGTTCACAGCCTAGCTAGTGCCTAAGTGGAAAGAAGCTTGGTGTATCTGTGGTCAGTTTGTTTGTCTCACTCTGTTTCAAGATTGTTAACCCCCTGAGCATAATAGATTATGCCTAAGTTAACAAAAGTGTGTCCTGAGTGTTCTGTTAACTTAGTGTAAATATGAAGAAGTCTGTATGTGATTTAGCCTCATCTCCAGGCCCCTCCCTATGCGGGGAGGGGCCTGGGGACGAGGCTAGTATGTGATTGTGGTCATGCTTTTGTACTAAAGCATAAAGTCTCCATTGATGTAACTAGAAAAAGCAAAAGAATAGCTATGATATGTAAGAGAGCATATATGAAAGCCCAATAAAAGCATGTCAAGATGAGAGCTATTATACATTGCATGTTGATCTGTCGAATCAAATCCTCAGCTATATTACAATGCGTGCCTAACTATTGTCATCCTCACAAATTTATACCCATGTGGCACTTCGCCGAGCGTTTTGCACCATGGTGCTTCATTAATAACTGTAGCTGGAAAAATCAATGCGGGCGGCTGATGAGAAACTAATTATACCGTATAGCGGAAAACTTTCGAGGGAGAAAACTTTCACAAATTTCGCGATTTTTCAGCCATCCGCGAAAGTTTAGGCATGCCACACCCATTATGCGACCAGTTTTAACATTCCGCGAAAGTTTTCTCTGCGAAATGCACCAATCCGCGAAAGCTTTCTCCCTCGAAAATTTCCCGCTATACGGTAATAACTAGAGCTCTAGATCTGTAGAGTATATACCCCGCACGCACATTGCGCAATCTATACATCTGCTTTTGTGTGTATGGGAAAACAAATATTGAGTAGAAATGCTGCTTGGTTGCATCAAGGGCTTATAGACTCCATAAGCCCTTGGTTGTATTATTATAGGCTCCTGGTGATATCAGCCAAAAAAAAAAAGAAACACTGACTGTCTCTCTCTGCACCAGATCTAGACTAGGTAGATATAGGTATCTTACATTCTGATTCGATGGGGCTTTGCATTCCAGTTTACGGGTAGTTAGCAGCCAAACATATGCCACTAGCATTATTGACGACCTTTACCAGCTCATACTATTTGTTATGCACATGAGCAAAAAAGCACAAGGCCTGCATGCATAATGCATTGAGTGGGCACTGTCAATAGGCGTGCATGGTTACGAAGGCTAATAAAAAGGCACTATTTGTGACGTTCATGGACTATGTCCCTCGATTCGAAGCACGCTGAAGCCAAATGCAACTGATTCATTGTACTTACTAGTTGCTCAGGTGCCTATATAGACCTCGAGATAATTATGGCAATTTTTGTGCTAACGACAATAACGACAGCAACAACAAACAACGACAATGACGATAAGACCGATTACTTTACCCCTTGCGCATACGCGCGGGGTAATAAGGGGGCACCCCCAGATAGTTAGACAAACAGTGGGTGGGATTGTGACTACGCAACAATGATAATCATAGATAATGGTTTAATTACTGAGCAGACAGAGGCAAGGTGGAATAGTACACCCCTCCCATTATGATTCAAACATGCTGAAACCCCTTGGCTGAAAAGAGTTTCATGGCTACAATTCCTGTGACTCTTGCATTTGCAGGAGCAGCACTAATCAAGTGTGATGGTAAGCTTGTCAGCAATTATTCGGTTGACTGATTGTTTTTGATAGCTGATTTTTAGTACTCAAACGCAACCACACTTTTAATATCTGCGTAGCCTAAACATTGATTAGATTAATTTTGTATTGTATCTGTAGAGTATTTTACTAGTTGTTTGCATTCTGTAGCCTCGTCTCCAGTCACCCCGACGTCCCCAGAAAAAGATTGGGGTGACTGGAGATCCGGACGAGGCTATATTTTCTGTTGCAGCTAGAGTGATCTTTTAGATAGATCTACTAAGACTAGCTCAATGGGCATATGTGTGCACAACACACGCACACATACACACACATGAATGCAGAAGTCCAAAGAATCTATCAAAGCAGAATATCTGTGAGCAACAACAGTCAAGTCAGTGTTGATACATTTGAAGTTATAGGACTTGCAAGTGTCGAACTAGGAGCTGATCTTTCTGGTGCAAGTCCGCTTACCTACTTCTTTGACTGCAGCACTACACTCAACAATGGTGCAAATATTACCTGGCATTTTAACAGTGAAGCTCCACGTTTTAGAATAGGACCAATTCCCAACTCCCAGAATGGAAGGAGATTATCAATCTCAGGTATCACTGCAAGTGATCTGGGTGTGTACACCTGTCTGGATACCTATACGAATACCAATGTATCCATTAACATCACACAAGGTGAGAGATTATGCTTATCTCTGTGAGTTCACTCATAGCTACAAATGGGAATGTTTTAAGTACACAAATCAAAGAGCTCATGTATTAATAGCAAGAGAGTCAGCTATTTTATCACCTTCTCAACTAATACGAGTGTGTGGTATAGTGTTGTTGTATGTTCTCGTTTGCAGATAATCCAGCAATTCTGCCCGTGAATAGAGTACTTCGAATCATGGAAGGTACCGCTGCAACGCTACAAGTCTACGTGTCTGGCTATCCACTTGTAACTAGCAGTCAAATCCATTGGTACAGACCGAACGGTACCGAGATATTGAAAGGCCACGCTACATTTCGAGATGGACGTAAAACCATGGTCCTTAGTGAATTACAGTCGGCTGATATAGGCCTGTATCACTGTGAAATCATCACTAGCTATGGAAACCGCAGTACCTCGATTCAGCTGGATGTATATGGTATGAAGACTACTTGACTAGATGCGATAATAATTATCTTCACAATGACCAATCAGATTGCTGCATTTGTTTGTCTGGCTATGTAATGGTGGTGATGGTGGAGCGATCTGATTGTATTGCACTCCTGGCTACAGCAGTACAACTCACATAATAATATATTATTATTATTATAGGCATGACATCAGACCCTTCCGCTCTACTATGAAGGGGCTGTCCCCTGCCCCCACTGATTATACGCCACAGTGCGCATGCGCAAGGGTTACGGTAGTCATTCTGCACGAGTATCTGATGATCAGCAATTCGTATATATCTTTCTTGACAGAAACACATACATGGTTCTGGATGTGATTGCAAATGGCACAGCATACGAACCGTAAACTAGAAGCAATAACTGTCTCATTTTATAGTGTTTTTCTTTTACTCCATGGTTCTAGGCTTGATACCTTTTTCCTGAGTCATAATATAATAATATATGATGATGACATTAACGTGTAGTTTTTCCAGCTAGACTATGGCATGCGGCGCAGCATAGTGGAATTTATATGGTGTTCCTGCACAGAAAATACACTGATGATTCTTGATATGACTACAAATACTAAGTGATGATGATGACATCAGCATGCATAGTGTAGTTTGTCCGCCTAGGCCGTGGTACGTAGTCACTGTGTTAGTTGTACAATGCCAGGGGTTTTTTTCTACATAGATCCTACCTTCATGGTTGTCTTTCCCTTCAAAGTTTATAATTATGCTGCATATACCGTACCCTCATGAAAGAGGGCCCATGGGCGGTGCACCTTACATTGGGCCAAGACTGGGGATGGGCCGATATTTAAGGTGTTAGTGTCACATTTAGACATGAAAGACCGCCCAGGTAAGCTACCCACGCTATCTTCATAACTTGAATAGTAGCAGTGGCTACTATTGATTTCAGCCCTATTCAAGCATGGTTACCAATCAAGAGTGAGGGCGGCCAGCTATCATGCCAATGCTTCACCGTATATCGTTTATGGCAGCTGTATTAAGTACGATCGCTATCCGTGCATGATCATTCATTTATGCTGAAACATGGCATATACCGTAGTTAATCGAATACAACGCATGATCCAATTTAACGCAATAAATTAGCATTTTACGAATTCTCATAACATTTAGATATATGGAGCGATTGACGACCTTTACCCGAAAAACACGCGTTTTTCAAAATTGAAATTATTTTTTGGCATGCATAGTATTAGATTAAGTACGGTAGTTAGTTTATGGCTGTTTCACAGGTTACTTATCGATCTTACATACACTATACGAGGTTCAATCCTAATAAACCAGCCAATATAGCTGCGTTTTTCCAGGGCAGCTACGCATATTGAAGTAGATATTAAACCTTACATGCCTCAGCAGGATATTGAGCCCAAAGTGGTGGGGGGGGGGGGTGGGGGCTGATATTCCGTAGTGGGCCCTCTTTTGCAAGGGTACAGTATGTTTCAAGAGTCCTGTTTTGATCAATTTGTATACATTTCTCATGTGCATAAAAATGTTGCTTTATGGTAAACGATGTCATAACTCTACTTCATGCTCTAGCTAAGTGTATTTAATGGCTAATATCCATGGATAGTTGTGTTTTCACTCTGTGTGTCTGGAGGTGGTGAGGGGTGGGTGGCAGCTATCAGAAAATATGATTATTATGTTGAGCATAATATTATAGATGTGTATGAATTAAAATGTTTATTGCAGATGTGAGTGAGTGTGATTTAAGCAATGGAGGATGTGACCTTAGCTGCATCAATACTGTTGGTAGCTACTCCTGTGAGTGCAGCGATAGACTAGCCTTGTTCCCAGGCTCCCCCTCTCCTTTTCTCACTTTTTTTTTAATTTCGCGTGTGCAAGTATTACACGAAGGAGAGGGAGAGCCGGGTATGGAACTGTGCCTACCCATGGCCAGCTATGGCCATGGTCATAGTGGCAACGCGTTCCATTGTGCACAGTACCACTCTTGTGCTGCCTTGTGGATTGTGATGAACTTTGCCAAAAGATCACAAGGCCTACAGAGTAGACCAGTTGAAAATTCACTGAGGTGCAAGGTTATCCCTCAAAATGGCGACCATAACAAAGTTATCAACAAAGAAGTATAAATCAAAGGCTTTTACTACTTACTAGCTAACTATCTTTGTGACTTCTTAGCAATGTTCCTACGATCCATAAGGCAGCAAGAGAGTGGTACTGTGCACAATGGAGCGCGTGGCCGCTATGACCATGGCCATGGCTAGCCGAGGTGGCCACGGGTGGGTGCGATTCCATACCAGGCTCTCCCTCTCCTTCGATTTTCGCATGTAATATTTGCACATGAGAAATTAAAAAAAAGTGAGAAAAGGAGAGGGGGAGCCTGGGAACGAGGCTAGCGATAGACAAACACTTGTCAATTGCATACTCTGCACTGGTAATAAGCTGATATTTAGTGTATATATTGCTTAAGTGTGAAATTCTCATAGGTTGTTTGAACGGAGATGTACGCCTTGTTGGAGGGCGAATCCCTAGTGAAGGACGAGTAGAGGTCTGCTACAATAGTACTTTTGGCACTGTGTGTGATGACCACTGGGATGAACATGATGCTCAAGTTGTGTGCAGTCAGCTGGGATACACTGCTCAAGGTCAGCTGGAAACTACTCCAACAATCACAGCTCAGTCAAGTTATATATTATGTTGTTTGTTAGGTTCTATTCCAGTGAGAAGAGCTGGGTTTGGAAATGGATTGGGAATGATTGTTTTGGATGACTTGGATTGTTCTGGATCTGAGAGTTCTTTGTTTGATTGTCCAAGTGACTCTCCCGTGTTGGTCCACAACTGTGACCACTCTGAAGATGCTGGAGTCAGATGCTTATGTACAATATTTCCCCATATTGCTTTCTTGTCTCATAATTTCTATCCATGTAGCAACCTGCACTGAAGGCGACATCAGATTGATTGTATCAAACAATGCAGACACCTTCTACACTGGAGAAACTATATACGACTCATCATATTACAACAAAGACGGACTGAGAGTTGGTAGAGTAGAAGTGTGCATTGGAGGAAGATATGGCACAGTGTGTGATGACGGATGGGATTACAGGGATGCTTCTGTAGTCTGCAGACAGCTGACCCTTTCGCCTTATGGTATGCTAAAGTCTCCTTTAGTCAATAACTTTGAATGAGATTCTCTTATATCAGGAGCCATTGGTGTGAATGCTGATCCCTTTGGTGAAGGCAGTGTTTCCAGATTACTGACCAGTGTTAACTGCTCTGGCAGTGAGTCTACTCTCCTGGACTGTGGTAGGACCAACTTTAACGGTATAACCTGTCCAACTGCTGGAGTTGTGTGCCAAGGTAACTTGCCGTGTCCCTTAACCGAGCGTACCGTTAGTGAATACTTTCTCCATGATTAGAACTGTCTACACCCTTTGCTAACTGCACCACTGGTGAAGCTCGACTGGTGGCTGGTAGTGATATGTCCACCACTAGATCTGGGAGGCTGGAACTTTGTTTGAACAACGCTTGGGGCACTGTTTGTGACACCATTTTTGATGACTCTGATGCTGCTGTTGCCTGCAGTCAAGTCATTGGCTTTACCAGAGGTGATATTGGTTTGGTTTACTGATCCTCTCTCTATTTAATGTAGTTGTATAGGTGGCCAAGTGTTGCCTCGTGGCTCATACTCACCTGGATCTGGTCCAATCTATCTATCAGAGTTACAGTGTTTGGGATCTGAGTCATCTCTCACAAACTGTCTTACTGAACGTAATATACCACCTGGTCTAGTCAGCTGTGATCACTCAGCTGATGTCAGCATCCAATGTCAAGGTATTTATCCGATCAGATTTATGCTGGTCTCATTAGATTTTTATTCTTTACCAGATTATGATGAGTGTACTGACAATAATGGTGGGTGTGATCAGATTTGCAGCAACACTATTGGTAGCTTTTTCTGCAGTTGTGGAGATGGATACATGCTGGACGTTGATATGATCTCCTGCAATGGTATCGTAATTCCAGCTTGACTTTAGTTCTTCCACTTATATAGTGAGATACCTTCTAACTTATTCTCAGTGGAGTGGGACTTGAAAATCAGTTTAATATGCGGAGTATCTGATACATGTATTCAATGAATACCTTATGTTTCCTTCTCTGACAAGTATGGCTGGTTGAACTTCACACGTTCCCTTGACTTATGTAATCCCGTGTATAAAATTGATGCATGTATAGCATGCCATGATGTTTGGCAGCTGTATTCTGCCATTGAGTTCTCTATGAGTGAAGCATCAAACCCTGTCACTATCGAATCAACTTTATCTTTGTAATTTAGGCATCGAATGTAGACTGTACACACTATCTATAATTATTGACATCCTTGTACCATAATATGCACCATTATAACTATGCAGTTACTGGGGATAAAGTATTTCATTAATTTTAGTGACCATTAACAATTTTAATCTCTATCTTAGCCTGTGTTGATGGTCAAGTTCGTCTGATGAATGGCACTGAGCCAAGTGAGAATGAAGGTCGTGTGGAAATCTGCTACAACAACACTTATGGAACTGTCTGTGATGACTTTTTTGATGAATCAGCTGCATCTGTGGTCTGTGGAGGAATGACAGGTTAGTGATGGACCATTGGAGATGGGCAGAGTGTCGTGATGTGTTGTCTAATTACACTCACTCCTCAGCTGCTCCAATTCGAGGACTTGACAGTGAGTATGGGAGTGGGTCAGGGCCGCTCACACTGGACAATGTGGTGTGTAGTGGAGGTGAATCCAACCTGCTCAGCTGTCAGCACAATCCAGTCTTTGAGCACAACTGTCAGCACAGAGAAGATGTGGCTGTCGTGTGTGGAAGTAAGTCTTACATAATGTGTCATCCTGTTTTACCATTTGTTTGTGTGTATTGCAGTTTCATGTGTGGATGGCAGTGTTCGTCTACAGAACCCTGATGCTTCCTCTGAGAGTCAACTACCCAGCTATGATCTGATCAAGGATCAAGTGTCTCGAGGCATTGTTGAAGTGTGTGTGAGTGGGAGCTATAGCAGAGTATGTGATAATGAATGGGACAACAGAGATGCTTCAGTGGTGTGCAGTCAAATGGGGTTCTCAAGATATGGTCAGCCATCCTTTCCTCTGTACTAGTCAGTTGAACTGATACTTTTTGTGTACAGGTGCTATTGCTGTTGATGGTTCTTCATTCACTGGGAGCACTTTCTCACAGTTTATCTCATCTGTTGACTGTGTTGGTGGTGAAAGCGACCTGTTGAGTTGCCCGCTGAACTCATCTGCTGCAGTGTGTGTTGGTGAAGCCAAGGCTGGAGTTGCTTGTCAAGGTTAGTGTAAAAGTGTAGTGCAGTAAGTTGTATGCATTGATCACAATAATAGCTTCTTCCACTGTGAATGGAGACTGTACTGATGGCAGTGTGAGGCTGGTGGGTGGAGCCAACGACACACTGGGTGTGGTAGAGGTCTGTATCAACAGTGGATGGGGTGGTATCTGCGCTGATAATTTTGGAACTAATGATGCTGAGGTTGTTTGCAACCAGTTAGGATTCTCTCAAGGTAGGTACCTGCATGAATGTAGGTGACAATGTCATGATGCTATTCCCTAACAGAGAATTCCATTGCCTATCGTGATGCTAGTAGTCGTTTTGGGTCTGTCTCTGGATCAGTAATACTAGACCAGTTGAATTGTAGTGGAACAGAGTCCGCTCTCTTGGATTGCCGAGCTCGTCCACTCGGTCTTGCTGAGTGTAACACTGATCAAGTCGCTGGAGTTCAGTGTACCAGTGAGTATCCTCATTTATGGCATAATTAAATGGAACACTTGTCCTAAAGTTTTATGCATGCCAAGTTATAGTCCCAAACGTACTGCACAAGTTGCATAAAAAACACATTTTCACTTGTAACTTTTTCCCAAATTTTGAAGCTCTCCGTCATGTAAGTAGTACTTAGTCCCTGCCGACTTCAGTACTAATAAGAATGCCAGCCTGTGCCTGCAAGTTCACCACAACAGAGCAGATTATAATTATTGAAAGTTGTCCTGACACTACGTCAGATCAACACCAATGTTGGCTGGATATCAAGTTATAATATGGTCCCATTTACATAGCTATCACTACAATTGCTATATGAAGTACTGTGTACATAATGACAGTATCAGCTTGTCCGTTAGTGGAGTACCACAAAGTGAGTGTTAAATAGCTACTATTCATGGGAATACCTGCTCATTTAGTAGTACAATCCATTCATTACAGTGCACACTGGACTGTATTGTGTATAGTGAACAGGCATACTGTCCGTTCAGAAGATCATTATTTGCTAGCTAAGCCAGAAATATAACAATTACTCTTTAAATTTATTCCTGTAGCTGGAGTCTGCCATGGTACTGCTTTTGGTAATAATATTGAGCTGCGTGAAGGTGGTTTTGAAAGTCAACTGGTCAATGATCAATGTCAAGTCTATTCCTGCGAGGTAAGGGGAAACTCATATAGATGAAACTATGACATTAGTTGAACCTACAGTTCAGTGTGCCTTGTAGAAATACAAGTTGTACAATATAGGGAATATAAGTAGCTCTCAGATTTTTTTCATCTACTGTACATTTAGATAAAAATGAAAAACTTAGACTACATCCCTCGTCCCTCACGAAAATTATTACACCGCGCTACTGTACGCCACCATAAATTCGAACTAGGACACATTGACAAACTATGCATGCTCCATATACGCGTACATTGGGGTGCGGCTTGAGCCGGTTGACCTGGACGTGACCTCCAGCTGCCATGTGCTAGACTGAATAGGGAAATCCCCCCCCCCCCCCCCCAAGTGCGAGCTCGCCAAAGAAAGTGAACTGAGAGAATCACCATATCTCATCGATAGTCCACGATCTCTTCTACGCTAGGTTCGAATTCTGGGTCCTAACAACCTTTCATGCGCGCTAAACATTTTGAAGCAGTCTTCACCCCAATTTCATCATTTAATCATAATTACCTCATCGGTTGACCGAATTATTTTGTTGATTGGGACTTCGGGATGTAATGACAGCAGATATAATAATATACCTACATCATTGTAATATTATTATGTGAAATTTGTTTCCCTTCATGTGCAGTTCAGAGTTGCTGGTTTTACGCTAGTTAATAATTTCTACTCGTGCAATAACGGAGCCTACCAGAACTGCAGTGGGTTGACCACCCCACTCCAGAAGGAAGTCTCCTTATGCTGTGGAATATGTGATAGTAAGTGACTGAACAGCTCAAGTACAGTATAGCGGGAACATTTTGCATGGTGCTAATTAATGTATATTCATGAGTATTTTTATATCCAAAAGTAAATTATTTAAAGCTACCAGTTCAAATATTATTTAACCTCAAGTGAGTGGTAGCTTCGCTAGTGCCTTTGAGCGGCTTACCAAGGCCTGTCAGCACTGTTCCTTCCATCATAACGGAAGCGAAAAAGGAGAAAGATCATCTTCGCTGTGCCACAGGCTTGTTTTGATGGTAGGTGAACTGTGTGGGCATTGTCTGGCAGCTAAGTGAAACTTACTCTGTGGGATTTTTGGACAGATATATGTGAATTTGTACCAAAGAAAATTTCCCGCTATACAGTATGCATGCAAAATAATGGGATGGGTGTGGCTGTTGTATACACCATGCATGTATTTGATGCCACAATCATGGGATTATGTGGCTATGCATGATCATCTATTCAATAGTAACAGTACAGGCTCACAAACAGTATCCTGCCTGTGTGCAAGATTGCCCATTATAGTTCAGTGCGCATGCATGTGCAGATGAAAGCAGAATGAAGTATTGTACGGGCCACACCCCTCATTGCATGTCAACAGCAGCTGCTCAATTATGCAAACTCAGTATGCAATGGCGACATTCTCGCTCTGCTCAAACATCGAATCCACCGGACTATTGATAGGTATGACACCTTGCCTCTCATTTTGCTCAAGGCTCGATGGCCTGCTCCACAGGCTTCTCGAAACATGCAGCGCTTCACAGTGGGATGGAGCGTAGAAGTGTGATTTATTTTCTACATCATAAAATTAAAATAATGCGAAGACATTCTCAGAGGTCAATAAATGCTGTATACATAGTATACATGTATGTAAAGTCTCTAATATGTACGCATATAGTCGATGATTGGTTATTAAAATTAATGGTATCTCCACTGCACGAAGCACCGCTTGAAGACTATTGTGGTTGTATAATCAAAATAGGCGGGTATTGGATGCTCTTTCAGCTGGTGCAAGTTCCATAATTATACGACCTATAATATTATACGGGTGAGGAGTTCTACTCATAGTACATTTGGTTGGTCAATAATCACCAGCGTACGCTACATTGCCAGTTTGGTACTATTATACACTGAAAGGCAAGCTTTTGCATACTGAAAAAAAAGATTTTGTCCATAAAGCTAAGAATATTACGGTGAGGCTAATTAGGATAAGGCAACTGCGATAGTGTAGCTACATGCATATTATTGGGGCAATACATTGTAAGAATGTGCCCCCCCCCCTAATCCCTGCACATGGTGACGTTGGACTATTCATAAAATTAATTGTACACGGTCGGCAATAATGTGACTATGGCAGGTTATGCCATGAAAACATAGTTACAAGTATAAATGAAGCACCATGGTGCAAAACGCTCGGCGGAATGCCACATGGAGTGGAGATCAAACGCTACTCTATGATTATACTTAGTGATAGAAAGTTATAATTATAGGCACAGTACAAGCAGGTATGTAAAACTGTCTGCTGTGTATATGCAGTGCACTATTTTATGCTCAGGGGGTTAACAATCTTGAAACAGAGAGTGAGACAAAACAAACGTACCACAGATACACAAATTCTTTCCACTTAGGCGCTAGGCTGTGAACTGTCATGTGCAAAAAGGAGATGAGCTTTATATAGCGCATGCGCGATGTACCACGAGGGTACCTATTAATAGTAAGTGGTATAAATAGATATATAGTATGTGCTATTAATAGACAGCTTAGGCACGTGGAAATAGTTTATATCACAAAAATGGCGGACTCGCACGCTAAAAAGGATGAATAGAGCCATAACTCTTCAACGAATGCTTTATAGCAAAATCCCAAAGTTGAAAACCTTTGGAGATCAGCGTGAAGTTGGCTGGTATGTTCATTTTCTAGCATAAACTTTATATGCAGTCAGTAGACTGGTAACACACAAACAGACAAACAGACTACCGTAACGCTCGTGCGCATGCGCCGAGCGTTAAAAAGAATTGAAAATTAAAGGATGAAATAGGGATGGTAGGACCAAAAAATACACAAACAAGATTTGTAGGGATAATCACATCAACTATACATCCCTACACTTGCTTTTCTTGATTATCATGCGTGCACGCACCTAATTTGTCGTTGATGTCAATAATATAATATTCTTGGGTCTTCTTAATTGATTCAAATTATTTTGACATTGTATGTGAAAGAAAATCCCATTATTTTTACTCGTGATGATTGTCGGGTTACTGGTTAGTTTAATCTATATAATTAAAGCTACTCAAAAAGCAAGCGTAGGGATGTATAGTTGATGTGATGGCCATTAGAGGCGCCGGCTCCAGGCAGCTTGTCAAATGTTGCAGCTGTTAGCTGCACTATGGTTCCATCGGTGGAAGGCCCTCTTCCAGCCTAAACACCAACATGCTGAGCCTTCTTGCAGGACTGAGTGGCAGATTCTTTCTTATTTTTGGCCCCCTTGGCAGATTTTCAGCCCTGTAATAATATGCTCCCTGTATTCCCTTCTCATCATCCTCCCCATCTTGCCAATTCATGCTCTACATACTCCTCCACTGCAGCCCAACCAAATTCAGATCTGTCCATAATTATAGTATGCTTCTGCATGGTTTTATTAGAAGTCATACCTTTTTAAATTTACCAGGCTGGTCTTCGCCTTCTCTACTGCAGGTGCGGTGGAGTCTGCTGCAATGCTGCAGTTGCCTCCTCCATCTTATCCATGATGGTAGAATTAAATTGAAACTGCTTCTCATGAGACTTCTTCTTGAAGGTAGCTAGAGCCTTTCTCCATCCTTATACTCTTGACCAGCCCATCATCCGCTGCTTCCTTCTTCTGAGACAGCTCTCTCTTCAATAACTGTATCTCATTCCACAGACAATCTTTCACTAAAGCAAGAACATGGGAGAGCTAGCTGGTCAGCAGATCGAGCTGGAGCAGCGGCAAAGAGAGGGAAAAAGATTAACTTCGCCCATAGAAAATCAATTGCTTTGCTGTACTTCAAAATGAAGTCACCAACAAAAAGTGCTCTGCACTGCAAATTGAAGTCGCTGAGAGAGTGGCTAATACTCAAAGCATCCGCTTTAAATACCAAAGTGAACTGAGTCTAACCGTCCATGCATGCAACATAAATAAACAACCCAGTGTCTCCACTGTGACATGCAGCAAACAATTATTCCCCGCATCCATAAAAATGATAAGAGAATACTTTCCATCTAATTCACTGCGACGGTTCAAATGACAGGAAGTATAATTTTGTTAAAGTATGGTTGAATGTGTCTATGTCTGTTGCATACTCATCATCATAGTGTATATTTCAGATGTTGATGAATGTCAAAATGACACACTGAACAACTGTCATCCTGATGCCAGCTGCAACAACACAGTTGGAAGCTTTGACTGTACATGTCTCTCTGGATTTGAAGGCAATGGAACACTCTGCAATGGTAACCTTAAACAATGCTACATAGATGTGTTTCTGATATCTGTGGCCCATATCAACTACACAGACATTGATGAGTGTATATCCTGGCCATATATAGTCAACCACAAACTTGACAAATAAAAATATTAAGTGGTAAATAAAGCCGACAAACGAATCACCATAATAAGTTGTAAGTCTATCCATGCTATATCACTGCTGCACACTAGCTGTCATGTCACGGCTAGCTATCAGTGTAGCTATACAGAAATTAAATTAATGTCATTAATTTAATTTCTGTATAGCCACACTGATAACTAGCCTCATCCCTAGGGGCGGAAGAGAAAGGACATAACATAAACTCAGTATACTCCGTCCATATAATTATCTCGATGTTTAGTGGCTGTGGCAGTACATGATCCCACGAAAGTGGGCGTGGTCCATAAAGTTCGTGCGCTCTTTGCGTGCGTTAGTTTTATTTTCTACTTCGTCCCGGTCTCTCCTCTCATAAACTTGGCAACTATGTATGTGCATACGGTGTGTTGCACATACAGTGTGCTGCATTGTTCACACAGGAAGCAGATGTGCTAATCAAGTTGATACTAAGTAGGAAGTTATTAACCCTCGCCGCAAAGCGTAGGCGGAGGGTTACTGCAATCGTTTGGCAATTTTTGTCCGTCCGTCCGTTTGTCCCGTCTGTCCGTATGGTAAGGGTTGTCTGAGAGAAAGTATGCATCTGAGGATTACCAGGCATCAAGGAAGAGTGGTCACGTTAAGTCCTGCCCAGTGGTATAGTAGTGTGCAGCTGTGGTTGCCATTCTGCGCCTTGCTGGTCAGTTGTCAATGCAGTGACAGTGTAAACAGGCAGTGGCTCTCAAGTGCATAATTCAGTTTAAATAGTCACAGAGGCTTTCAGTTAATATATTATTATAGTGACATAGGCAGGTGCCTTCCCCTACACCTATGTCATGCACTGACTCTGAAGAAAACTGGAGTACCTCAGGTGCAGGGTATGTATAATAATATTATTATGGTAGTATGTATCTAGTTCAATACTCCTGATATTGAGCAGGCATACATACTGAGATATGCTATAGATCTACATGTGCATGAGTCATGCATGCGTGTAGCGGTGAGGGTTCTGCACTCCTGTGCATTCATTAGTTACTGCTAGTGGTTGCACGATCTACAGTTTCAGTGCCACGAGATCAATTCTCAATAGATCAACTCCAATAAATTATTCTCGTGTAATCAATTCTCGTGAAATTGACTTTTTACAACATCAATTCCCATATGGGGACTATCGAAAGCATAATCCATCTCTTATCACTAATTATGGCCAATTAAATGGTCGTGAATATCCTGATGCCACATGTACGTAGCTCAAGAAATACCATTCAGCATTCAGTCTTCTGTTATGGTACGCAAGCTTATTGGTATATAGTTAACTATCCATCATCAAGATGGCTAGGAAAGCCATTCCAAATCATGTAGACCTGTCAGTGGGAATTTCATGAGCTCATCTGAAAATGGGTACAAATCCATCGAGTGCTTAGGTTTATCAGTTATAGTATCTATACGTTATGTTTATATGAATCATTGGCCTCTGCCAGCTAATAGCCACCTAATTGTTGGGAAAAGAATTTAAATAAACGTTGACCCCACAACTTAATGATATTACCATTTTAACTCATGTTTTATTTTCTTATTTGTCCTCAGCATAAATACTTCCACTTGACTTGTGCAAGCATCTTGTGAGCCTAACACTGATAATCCAAACATGGCTTCCTTAAATGCAGATATTGATGAATGTGAAATACACACACCCTGCCCTGCCTCATCCACCTGTGTGAATACTAATGGCTCCTTTGAATGTGTGTGTGTCAATGGAACACTGATGGATCAAACTGGAAATTGTACAGGTGAATAATATTAATCATTATTACAAGTTAGAATCACTACTGCAGGAGAGCTAGTTCGTTCCGCTCACCACTTGCCACACTGTATTAGTGTGTAACGGACGGACAGACACACAACTATAATCCTGTATACTAGGGAAATGCACAGCATTGTGGGGCGAGCCTGAGCGACCGTGACAGTGAGCGTGTAACAGTGATTTATGTTGCACCACGCCCAACTATAAACTATGGGCTGCAGGATGCACGCTCGTAGCCTGGCCTAGCTCTTTCTCTTTTGCCGACTCTGTAGCTCTCCTACTATTGGCCGCTGTTTAGCTGAGGCTCCGATTGACGACGAACTCCGTCTTGCTCTTGCCTCGTTCATAGCGATAGCCTAGCACACATGAATGTAAATTTGCAAGTCGTTGAATTAGAGCAGCATATATACGGAATGATGGACGTTGGGCGGGGCGTAACTAAGGACCGACGTACCATATATATAATATATATTATATCAGTCGCGCAGTGCATTACCGTTTATGTGGGGCTCGCTCAGGCTCGCCCCAATAATAGTATGATGGGAATAAGCTTTGAATGTGACCAGTTCCAGGAAAAGGAACGTTACAATTTATATTGAGATTTAGGGGGCTTGTCCAAAGTCCTTGTGGAAAAATTAACATTATTATGACATTAGCGGGGGGAGGCGGTCTTAGTCCATGACGTTTTACAACTGCATTGTCAGCAGATAGGCTTTAATTGTGATTACACATTCTTGCCCCCAAAAAACAATTAATAAACATCCACCCGCATCATTAATTTATTTAGCTAGAAAAGCCAGAGAAACTAAAATATTTTTTTTCCTGGCCTTATAGTATGGCTAGTTAGTTCTGAATACATAACTCGTGACGTTCCTCCGGAGGTAATTTACTTAATTTTATATCAAAAAGTGAGCATATAACAAGGGTGTAGATAATGGGGGGGCTAGGGGGGCTGAAGCCCCCCCAGATTTTTCACCATAAACTAAGGGCTTATCGAGCCACGGCTCGATAAGCCCTTAGTATAATACTTTTATTTTTGTAAAAAAAGGACGAGCCGCCTTATCATTTAATTTATTTATAACACCACCTGCTATGGTGGCAATCTAAGTATCGGGTGTGGCAACACAAGCCCCCTCACTACGAAAAAGTTATCTACACCCATGTATAATGCAGGTAGACAAATTCAATTAAGAGATCGAGACAGAGACGCGTTTCATTTCAAACACACATGGCACAACTCAACGAACTGACCGACCTTACATCATCATAATGACTTAATTACCAAAGTAATAGTGCAATACAAATAATTACGTCACAAGTATAATTGTAAGTTTCGAAATTTATAGTGATCACAAGCGGAGTTATGCACTTGGAAAGATATATCGTTTTCAAAAAACAGGTTTTTTTAGGTTGCATTTGTCAGAGCAATTAATTGTGCCCATAGCTATACAAGGAGTAGATTAAATAGGAGTGTTGAACTACATGCAAATATGTTCCAGGAGGATGATGTAGACTGTATGTGAGTAATTGAATCAAGAGGTTATATAGGTGAGTACAGCGGGTGTGTCCCACCCAGGCCACCATGACCATTAGCTACATATTGTACAGCTGCAGTCTGTGTTTACATAACACCCACTTAAAGTACAAGATGTTGATAGTGCATGGCAGCCTTGATGACAATTTGTCTACATCATCCTACTGGAACACTGTTACTACCTTTGTACTGTAGTTCAACACTCCTATCTTATCTATACTTTGTTTAATGCAAATGCATAGTATACCCAAATCATTTTGATAGACAGATAATAGAAGAAAATTGTTATGTTTTAGCCATTATTGGAAATAATTGTGCTTTTCCTGGGGCAGGTCACAAATGCATGGCCAATAGAGCATCTGAGCTATACGTAGGTGATGATATCATTAAATTTTTATGCCATGGCTGCAGCTGGTACCCGTCACTTGGACTCACCTGGCAGTGACAACCTCTACTTTATTGGTGTAGCTGGAGTAGTTGCAATTTCTTTTCTGTTAATAGTGGTGGCAATAATGGTCACTATCAGAAGATACTATCATAAGTCAAAGAGAGCGAATGTACCTCTTGAGCTCAACGAGCATATATATGACACACCTGACTCCTATGACATCCGACCTTCTTTACCGCCCAGACCGAGCAAATTGCGAAGAACTGATCAGCTGTTACATTCAGTAGATACGAAGCAGCTTAGAGACCATCCCATTGAAGATGCACAGAATTGCGCACAAATGGAGAGAGAGGAATTGAAAGAAACAAGTTGTAACCACACTCAACCCACTGATGATAATTGTTGCCACAAACTGCTTGTCAATGACAGCCCAGAAGGTAATGCCTCACCCTCCACCCCAGTGGAAATAAATGGAACTACAATGCATGTTCTTGACCATGCATGCACAGAACGTACGGAGCAATTGTGTGATCCTCCGTTTCCAAACTCATCTAATTTTCCTGTATTCAGTGTGCTCTCCTCTGGACAAACTTGTGTCTATGAGCAAATTCAAGGCTATGAAAAAGTTCAACATTATGAGCAAATTCAACGCTATGAGAAGATTCGTCATTGCGATATTAACATAGATGAAGTTCAAGTTGAAAATGTCACAAACCCAGCACCGACCCGTGCATTAACTAAGCAAATTGCTGGAACAAGTGAAGATACTCAGTCACAGCATCACTTGCTAGTAGCTGATTGTTGCCATGAATGTAAAGGACTTGATTTGGAAAATTCTCTGATGGCACGTACAAACCAGGAAATTGAGAATATCACAGAAAGCGACCTAAATAGTGCACTTGATAGTGCTAGTGTACAAATTGAATCTCCTATACCAGTTAACATTAGTGAAAATGATGGTCTTCAAAAAAATGGCACTGGTACATGTTTTGAAGGCACTAACTCCAACTCGGGTGGCTATGAGCGGATTTGTCGCTATGAGAGGATTCAACATTGTGATCTAAACTTTGCTCAGATGCTTTCACCAGCTATTACCGAAGATGTTGTTAATACTACCTCATCTGAGTAGAACTAATTATTTTGCAATATATAATAATTGACTATAAGATTTTTTTAATATAACCATTATGCAATAGAGAGAGAGACCTACGTACTAATTCAATTGTGTGCCCTAAAATTCTCAAAATTGATTGATTGCTAGCATAATTCTCAAATGCTTACACACACCTATCAATCATGCTCAAAATAATTATTATGCTGGCATAATTTACCTACCCCTAGTTGCAGTATACAACACCTACAGCTGCTATTCACACGTGGCTCACAAGGTATTCCACATCACCTGTGATATGCACTGTGTAACCCATATTATATAATAATACTATTATGGTGTACATTAATTTTATTGCCCATATATGGAAGACAACAACTGTACGTGGTTACTTTGGTAAATCACCCCCAGGATGTTAGAAAGTAGATCTACATACGTAATATCATGGCTTTGCAAAGAATGTCAGTACCAGGCTGCACAGTACATGCAATGACATCCATTTCTATGTGATCAATAATATTCCACAAGTTAATTACCACTGCACTAATTAACAATGGCCTAAAAATGAATAAAAATAATGTATGTCAGGATTAATCTTCTGAGCAGATTCATGCATGAGCAGTTTGACAGCTAATGGAGAGGTATACACCATTATCACGCTTCTTGTCAAGGACATAATGATGTAACAAGTTCCTGTTGGGAGAGTACCTACACACAAGACCATGAAAGTGCATCAAAACCTTATAGTAAACTGAAGCCCTGCTGTGAAATTGGGTTCAAGGGTGATCTCCGGCCTGTGAGTCTGCATGACTTAATCCAGCAAATTTAGCAAAATTGATTGGAAAATGAGATACATAATATTATTTACATGACCATGGCATGCACATACAAGAAAAGTACGTATGCAACAAACATGCAATTAATATTGAGCTCAAGTGATGATTTTTTTAAACAGTAACTGTTGTATTATGACATTGTGGTTTATTTTATTAATTGAATGGCATCACATTTATTGCATACGATCTTCATACTCATGAATGTGCTAATTTTACACACATGCACGTGGATAAGGAAATTCATGATCCAACGTTAAAGGGGTTTTCAATAGGTTCTGGTACTACACATGGTCACGCTGCTTTCACTTTACAGTCATGCACTCACCTTTTTTGGCTAATATGGCAAACGTATACCGGTACCTGCTAGGTTGCTACTGGGAAATACTGGCCTGCTTCTGATCGATTATGCATGATGCAAGGTACCAGTACTAGGAAAAAAATTATGATAATGTGTGCACGTCACCAATAATATTGATCAATTAGATGCCATGGGAGCATAAAATGGCATGCATTAATTTCCTTACGTTTGACATGCATTATATTGGAGCCATAATTATTGCTAACTCTTAAGTTAATTTGATTATGATAGATGTGGGCATAGCCAGATGTATCTACAGTTTAATCATGCATACCCACTAAGTGAGGATATCCTCTCAGCTACGTAGGGGCATCATGCATGGGCTATATAGCACACGGCCAAGCAGACCTATCGATCCATTAATATAAAATTAAAATTTAATGATAACACGTCAGGACTTAAGATTTATGTTAAAGCCACCAATGTATGCACGTATCGATTCTGTGTAAAACTAATATTTTAATGTTAATTGCTGGATACGTAATAATATGTTTCAAGCCAAGCTGATTTTGATTGATTAAGAGGCTTGGGATACTTGCAGTTATAATGAATGGAAATTTAATATGATTAATGATCAAAGCACCACACTAATTAATTATTACCCAAACGTACAATTGTAGCTAACTAGCTTCTGCATTCAATAATAATAATGACCTCCTCCATCAATAATGCTATCATCATTCAAGACATTGCACAATAATAATATTATGCTGGCATTGCTTTGGGCATAATAGGTGGGTTTGTTATGATGTAGCCAGGTAATCAATCGGGTATTATTATTATGTAATAATATAATAATGTATAATATATAATTATAATATGTGTGAATGAGCATAATTGGTTTGGTGTTGGGAATGTAGTATCATGAATGGAAACTTTAAAATGTGTGTCTCTAAATCATCGTACAAGGTTCAACGTTCAGTTTAGCTGTCATCATGACTGCACTACTGATTGAGAAGACAGATATGCCCTTCTTTGGTATGATACCATAATATTATGTGTTCAAGTTAGAAATCCCCAGTTACTACACTCATGTGGCTTTGTTATCTAAGATGAAAAGACTACCAGTGTATATACCTGATGCAGCCATAGAACATAGACTATCATAATAATGACCTAATATATAATATTATTATTGTGGTGGGATAGGCCCAGGGGAAAGTAATTGCCCTCTCACATGATCACACATCTCCAGGACCTCTGACTTCCTAATAATAAATCAGTGCGGTTAATTAAGGCAGGTGATAAAATCACCCTGTTTGGATATGATTGTGAGTACTCTAGCATTACTAATTGGAATAACCATATATAGTATCCCGGGCAAGCACCCACTCCCGAGTAAGCACCCATGTACCACATTTCAAGGAGCCACTCAGACTGTAGCAGCTTCTACAATATAAAATTTTATCATTTTGATCCCGGATATAAGCGCCCATATGGGCCAAATTTAAATCACGAGTTATGTTTAAGTGCCCATGGGTGCTAACCCAGGACACTACGGTAGTATACATGATTTATTGGATTGCCATTAATTGCCTATGAATCTATAGGATTGTACGCAATGACATCATGCATACATCATAGTCTAGCTAGGGGTAGCTCTAGGGGAAATTATGATGACATTCAGGCTCCCAAATATCACACATCATTAGCTTTTTAAATTGATAAGCTTATTAGCATGCACCTGTGACTTAGCTCAAGACGTACTATAGTTAACATTAGTTTCTACAATTACTTACTTAGAGCAGTACATTGTGAAAGGCCTACATGTAGCTTGTGGTTTGAGTTGTGTGCTTGCAATCCCGTGGGATCAATCTTCAAGATATCACATCGAGTTTCATTATTGTTACCTATTAACTCACTTACGTCCCAGCTCACCCTCTCAAAATTATTTAAATGTGTTACTTTTGCAATTGTAACTGTCACTAGTATAGCATAGCCCAGATAATAATAATTATGTACATTCACTGTCCATCTTCGACACATGCCAACTTACTGCAAACTTCGTTTCCTGCATGCCCCCCCCCCCCCCCCCCGACTTTGAAAGTCATGTCTATGCCTTGGTAATAATGAGTTTACTGCACCATAATTATGAATTCGAAATTGTTTGATTATGGGCTACCTATGCAAGCATCTAGCCCACAATTAATCTTTCAGACGCGCGTGTTCGTGGTTCCGGTACAGGAAGTTAATGAGAAACCATGGCAGTTGGAGCAGGGGGCATCCCTTGAAGGCATCCCTTGAAGGCTGAATCTATAAAGCGCCCGACTGAAGTTCCACATATTGACTGTGCGCATCCATCAGCCTAACATTTAATACGCCAACAGTTGAAAGACGCCAGAGAAAAAAAAATCTTTACACAAAAGAAATTGTCTATTCATGATGAAAATGAATGTAGCTATTCTAATTTTCTTCTGCGAGAGCCTTGTGATCTTCACGTTCACTGGAGCTCAAGGTCAAGGCTTTACCCTAGAAGTACGACGATCTGAAAATGCCATAACTCTCACTTGCACTGACAGCGCGACGGGTAACTCGCCTGTTCCAGCTCCCCAGTTTTTCCGAGGCATGCCGCTCGTGCGGGTCGACAATCAGAATGGATTCACCAGAATGGGAAATGTATTGACGTTCAGGATCACGAGAGAGCTAGAAGACCAGTATACTTGTGGAACAACCAGTGTACACAGCAACGCAGAAGCTATAATAGGTGAGCAAGTCTATAATATTATTTTGTCTTGATAATTCCCCTTTTAACCCCCCCCCCCCCTCTCCCTCCATGCCCTCTCTCCCTCCATAAACTCTCTCATATAACAATAAAACTTGTTATCACATACATAATGTAATTCACACAGCTCTACCTACATCAGACAGTGTTGAAGAGCCAGATCCAACATTTGCAGTGGTTGGTCAACCTAGGCAAGTCGAACTAAAATGCGCAATATCTCCTGGAAATCTGCTGGAGCGGTACTTTGTCACATGGTATAAAGCAGATGACATCATTTATCAGACTAATCAAGATGGTACCGTAGACCCTGACAGTGACTTGGAACGATTTTCACACAACTCGTCAAATTTAGCGCTCATTATCAACAATATTGAATTGGACGATGCAAGCGACAACTATCACTGTGTATTGCATGTGGTTGTAAACCCTCTCAATGGAGCTACAGACTCCTACAATATCTTGAGAAACTTGAACATACGCCTGGTTGTGCTAGGTAAGTTTAATTGATAGTCATAATAATAATGAATAAGTTGGAAGCCATAGCATTAAACAATTTCAATAACTAAGTTAACTATTAAGCAAAACCTCAAAATCAATCATGGTCAGGCCTCCAATTATTGTCCATGTGTGAACAATCAAACTATACACAAGTCATTGTATGTTATTGTTTAATGCGATTGATAAAAAAAATTGTGACAACATGTGATTCAACACTCGTTGACATGTGACTTGTCATAAACATCATAGTAGACTCAAGATAGTAATAATAGTACGTATTATTGTAATGACAATTACTATACTGAAAAAATAATCATTTGTTTGTCTGCTCTACCATCACAGCACATCCGGAGATTACTCATCCTCCAGAACCACAAATTGTGGTAGAAAACGATCGAGACGTCACCTTCTCATGCACTGCAACTGGATATCCTAGTCCAAAAATCATTTGGTTTTATCGCGGCAATGCAGTGCGTCCAGGCAATGATGATCCAAGACCAGAGAGTATCATTGAAGATCACAGCACCACCAGCACACTGACGTTTCCATCAGTTTCAGGAATGGACAGCGGTAAAATAAGGTGTGTTGCTAGAGCACCACCTGATGCAAACACTGGAGGGATACGATTAAACACCTCTGAAGCTTCTACGCATTTGAGTGTGCTAGGTGAGTCACTATTGTAACTAGAGCTCTCTCGAGCACAAAACCCTCGGCGCGCTGCATGGCATTAGCTACATGCTTCAACAGTTGTACGCAGAAAGGGGGTAGCTAAAAGGCTGGGGCCAGGACAAGACAGGGATGAGGCTAATTAGCCGCTAATGTTATACTTGCACAGCAGTTTTATTCAAGACGGTTCAACAGCTCAGTCATAGCAGCAACAACCCTAAGCATGCTGTATCCAATTCCACACTGTAGTGTTGACATCTGAACTCAACCTTCCTCATTGTAGCCTAACCTCCAATTCTTGGTGACTTAGCTTGCTACATCTTAACTTGAAGGACTATGATGCAAAGCCTTGGCACAAGACTAAAGTACACTGAGCAATATTGCATGTCCAGTATCATCGCAACTCACTTGGTTTCAAGCACTGTAATTCCATGCATGCATACAAGCCAGAGAGTCAAAGGGTACCACAAGAATACAGGCAGCTAACCCTTAGAATTGAAAAGAAGCCACGATCGTCAAAAGCTAGCTGGTGGACTGAGCTCGAGCGGTGGGATTGATGCAACCGCGCATGCGCTGAGGGTGATAGACGTACATACCGTATATAGCGTGCAACCTATTTATACGTTAAGTCAGTGCTATCGCTAGCTCGGGCAAAGTCAAGAAGCTTAGAATCGACAAATGACGCCAAAACTGGCGAACAAAGCGTTTTCGGAGAAATCCACACAAATCATGAATTGGGAACGCCATAAGGAATCTTGCAACACCGCAAATTGGACTCGCAAACGAGGTATGTAGCAGCTAGCGTGGTAACAGACAGACAGACAGACAGACAGACAGACCGACTAACTACCGTAACCCTCGCGCATGCGCCGAGGGTTAATAATGGTAATAATATTATCGTATAAAAAAGTGCTACAATCTGATTCACAATTGCACATCCGTTATCAGTGATTTGATCATAGTACTCACACCCTAGTTTAAACAAACATCTTTGTTATTGTTCATAGGTCAGTTTACGGATGTCGCAGTTCGTATCACAGTTGACAGTGATGTCATATTCGACGTTGATCTACCAGTTGAGCTTGAGGATCCTGTACGTCTCTATCTACAGTATATCGACGTTGACAGTGGCAAAGTCGACGAAGTGCAAACTTCAGCGATGTACACAAACCTGAGAAACATTCGTCACATAGAGTTTGACTCGGATGTGATGTTTGAGCGTTTTCAAGTCACTATTGCGGTGGAATCTGTGGATGGGACAAGAGGTCCTCTGAGGCCTGCTGGCCAGTATGGTGAGTTTGGTTTAAGCATACATACATGCAACCTTCCTTACCTGCATAGGTATAAAGATTAGGGATTAATTATCACTGGACCAAAATTAATATATGAATCAGATTTCCTTTATGTCGTACTTATCAAAACATGAGCCTTCCGACACATATTTGGCAGAGGATATATTTTATAGATCGGAGTTTTTTTAGAAAATTTTGCCCTATCCTACACATTTCCTACATGCATGAAATCCTTTAGTTTATTACCCCTACACCAGAATAATGTACATTGCGCAGAGTGCTGTGTTATGGAAAATATTGCTTTGAGAATTAGGGGGGGGGGAAATTAATATAATATAACTAGCATATTTTAGCCTTTGATAGAATCTCATTGCCCTTAATCTGAGGAAAATCAGCGTTTGCAACATTACCTAGTGTCCCGGGCAAGGTGCTTAATTGGGCCACTATGGTATTTTCTGGATGCACAGAAACATTATATTATTTTTATTCTATCTTATACAGATAAGAGAGTACCCAACACTCCTCTGAGAGAACTGATCGGACAGACTCCAGTGATTGCAGTGTGCTCTGTGTTCCTCGTTGTCATTGTCTGTGCTTTAATTCTCAGTATCTTTGTAGCCAAAAACTGTTTCGATGTTCAAAAAAAGAGACTACAAAGCAATGATACTAAAGTTTGCAAGAGTGTTACCGAACTCGAAAAATATGACGACATGCAAGCTGATGAAACAGATTTCGTAAAAGATGTAGTCAAATCTGTAGCTGGTAACCCTCCTTGCAAAAATACCAGACGCAAAAATTCATCTCAAAGGTTTCCTATTGTTTGTAAATTCTTAAGATTACAGAGTGCTCCCGTGTCGGGTACCGATCAGGAACAGGAGGCTGATGACAGACTTAGCTGCAGTCTTGATCTACGGGCACAACAGCCAAACAACGGAGTGTCTGATACTGGTACACAAGGAAATCGCATAACCAATGACGGAGCATCGGAAGATAGTTTATCCAAAGGCTCATATGCGGTCACTACATTCGTTGCCAAAAAGCTCTACGCTGGTCTCAAGCATCCAACTCATCGTCAAAAGTTCAGAACGATTGTGACAAAGCTCATGGAAGCTACAAAAGACGACGATAGCGAAACTGTTCCTCTAATAAGTGGAAGCTCGTCTCCTCATGAGCAGAATGGTGTGGTGCATGTGGCCATAAATATGGATGGCGTGGTCGATAACACTGACAGTGCAAGTGATAACAGTGGACATGTTGAAGAAAGTAAGAATTAGCATAATAATAATATTGAGCAAAAGTTATTGTGACGTTTAAAGATTGCATTAATTTTTATTTTGTGTGTGTAAATCGCTTAATACATTCATCCATGCATAGTAATTACTATCAAGAGTATCTTGTTATTATCATTATAATTATTGCATTGTATATTAGAATACATATTATTATTTTGTATACCGGTACATCATAAAAGACTATAGAGAATCATGTTTCAATTGCCATAAACGTATATTCAAAAATTAATATTAATGCTATAATTTATAATACCATTGATCCAAGTATCGAGTGTTAAAAATCATAGTACTTGCATACTCATTAGGCAGTCCCGCCCACTCCATTGTAGCACGCGGAGCTGTATTCGCCAAAGTGTGGGCGTTTGTTCATACCCACAACATTCAATTAATGTTTGTGGTAAAACTGAATGTCTAAGGCGTGGCCACGAGGGGGAAAGCGTTTGTTTGCATAGCTTGGTTGATATTCAATCGACAAGCGCTCTGTCTGAGTCGCTAGGTTCTCCTATTACAAGCTAGCGTTATCACTGAGAGCGGCCACATCTGTTGCAGCTACTAACAGTGACGGTACTGTTTGATCACGTACTAATCAACGCCACCGACGGCTGACAACGTGAGTTTCCGTCCAAATAATTATTTTGATGTTTCCTTTTTTGTTCTGGTTGTCCTGCGGGTGTAAAATACACGTGTGGAAGGTGACCATGGCACATTAAATATTCATTATCATAATGGTAAACAAGAAGGCATGCGTGGCTGGCTAGCAATGGCTAATAGGGGGAGGAACAAGCATGGAACCATGCATGCATATTGAAGCCGCACTGTGTGTGCAACCCTGAATATTATAGCATATTATAGTAGTGCATTGGTTTTGATATACTACCGGTCCTCCAGGACTATGATGGACAATTGGATCAGTGGCATAAACGACCCATCCCATGCTATTGTGACAGAATTTAGTTCACTGGTGTCTTTTGTGGTTAATCATAATTTTTTTAAATTATTGTGATACCATTCTCACACTTAAGTATCAGCTATACCTTTAATTCTTACAGACTCTGAATGGAGACAGTCACCTTGTTTCTGGTTGTGGCCATTCTCTATATTGGCCAATCCCCTCGGCCTGCAGCAGCTCAGGCTCCCTATACTCTGGTTGATTCACGGGCTGTGGGGAGCAATGTCATCACTCTACGCTGCAGAAACTCAAATGATGATTTTGACTCTCAAGCCATGTACTTTCTCAATGGAACAAGACTGGATTCACACGATGGATTCCAGGACACTGATGAAGATCCTGTGAGAGTGGTATTTCAGATTAATAGAAGACTAGAGGGAGAGTACTCTTGTGGCACTCTACTTCAAAGAAGCCCATCACTTTCCTTTGTTGGTAAGCATGCTAGAGCCACAATATGGGGGGAGGCAGGGAGGTTATCTTCAGAAGGATAATCACATTAATTTTTCCATTACTTTATTCTAAAACTCCATCACATAATTTTCGGAATCCCAAATTTGCAAGTTATGCTTCGTACCCATGGAATGAGCATAGTAAGGCCAGGAAAACTTCATTCATAGTTTAGCATCAGCCTCATCCTTGAACTACATGCAGGCAGGCGGCACTATAATTAGATTACATTCTTGAGCTCAGTATAATAAAAAAAAACATGCTCCACACCGGATACAGCCTTGAGGCCTTACTCCGCCCCCACACATTGGTGTCACATCCCTCAAATTCGAGCCTAATCAGCTTGAAGCGGGGAGGCCAAGCAGCATGCGGGCACTGATGCTAATTTAAAACTATGAATGTAGTTTGTATGGCCTAATGTAATGGTTCATATGCCTAAGCAGGCACTGGGATAATTATCCATAAAAAGCAGATGATAAGTCAGAATATCATACCTAGATGACTGTGTATCTTATTACATTTTATTGTAATATTATATAGCATAATGAAGTATAATACAACAATCTGAATATACATATACAGTACATGTAGTTCGTTATCATGATCAGGATGTTGATAAGATGCATGCTACTGTGTAAACCATCAGTTGTGAAACTATATGCATTGTAACAATTCAATAATGTTTTCTTCCATGCAGTATTTCCCGATTTAAGTCCTATTCTACCCCGTGACCCAGTCATTGTTCTTGTTGGTGAGACGGCTAGACTGCAGTGTGGCGTACAACCAGGAGCTCTAGTGGGTCAATACTTTGCCAGGTGGTTTAATGGAACAAGTGGAAGGACGTTATACAACTACCCAGCCCCTTCACAACGATTAGCGGATCCATCGCTTGAGATGAGTGATAGTCCTCGCTACAACATTGACCCTAGTGATTTATCACTAACGATCAGTGATGTTCAGCGAAATGATTCATTTGAGAGCTATCATTGTGAGATTGGAGTTGAAGATCCACGAAGTCCTAGCGTGACGACTTACTTTTATGAGTTGACAAGAAGTCACAGAATTATCCTTGAAGTTGTGGGTGAGTATAAATCCAACACTAGCGTTTATCAATCTTAATTTTAATCAACCTTATCTGCCTTTCCAAGTATAAATCAATGCTATAATAGAGTCTCGGAGAGAAGAGGAGAGAGAGAGAGAGAGAGAGAGAGAGAGAGAGAGAGAGAGAGAGAGAGAGAGAGAGAGAGAGAGAGAGAGAGAGAGAGAGAGAGAGAGAGAGAGAGAGAGAGAGAGAGAGAGAGAGAGAGAGAGAGAGAGAGAGAGAGAACTAGCCTTCACAGATTTGGCCCAGGATGGTATCCAGAATAATAATTATTTGGTGTTATTGTGCATGTATATATATCTGCATGGATGTTTACATGAGGTCTTATGATACTGTGGATATGAAGTGAGATCTTGTGAAAGTATTTTTCACAGTTGTATGAATTCATTCCAGCTATAATATATTAACATGCCACCAGATAAGGTCATAGGAATGCATATACATTAATTACAACATTGAGATGCTAATGAAGCTGTGTGCGACAATCACTCACTTTATCAGATGATTAGTTTGGATACCACATCACTTGGTTCAGTTTGTACTACCAGAAGGTGGTAGTATTTTATAATAGGCACATAATGTCTGCATTACCAGTCCTGCCGAACCATCGTGGCTGCACTAAACTTAATGAATCGTAGTGACCTCTGCATGCCCATACTCAACCACATACTTGACAATAGTATTCTCACTTCTTAAGATGCATTATTCTAACTTGCCACATCACTTTTGAAACTTCTGAGCTGCCCCTAGCTGAAACCATCAGACATAATACCACAGTCTTCAGCTGTAGCCTACATGTATGTATGTACAAGGCAGCTAGTACACTCAACGCCACATGGGCCAGGAATGTTAGCCTACAAGTGTGCTTCCCACAAGCTGTTCACTGTTTGCAAACAGAAACCATGGTCTACACACAGTGTGACATGCTTGAGGAAATCACCGTTTAACTTAATTAAGGTAACCTAGGACATTTGCATGGAAGCCCTGTTGAATCGGAAGGAGGCCTGCTTGGAGATTAGCAGTATGCATGCACTTACCATACCAACAGATATACCAATAATAAATTTTTTCTGTGGTATGCACTCACTGTTAGGAATTATAACACTAAACTTATGCAATGTTCTTTTATTTGCAGCTCCTCCTCAAATTATTAGGGACTTTCGGCCAAATACAGTGATAGCAGAAGAACAAAGAATACAGTTCACATGTGTTGCACAAGGTTATCCTGCTCCTACGGTATCATGGGAGCATGAGGGCCAGATGGTAGTGAACGGTGACAATCCTCACTTCAATGTGAATTCAACTAATAATCGGAATGATGGATTTATAGTCACTGTAACCAGTTTTCTGACGGTGAGCTTGGCTGATGATTCTGTGAGTGGTGAAGTGAGGTGTATTGCTCTCCCTCCTCCTCCGGATATGGTTGGAGGAATGGCACTGAACAGTGATGACACATCAACTCAACTAAGCATTTTAGGTAAATTGTTCTGATTTAGCCTCCTACAATTCAGGTCTTAGCTTTGTACACGTCCATTTCTTGACTATCAATTGCAAATTAGGGTTTGATGATAATAGCCATACTCATTAGTAGTAGGGTCAAGAGTTCAACCACAGAGGAATCCTACATTCTTTATAAGGGCTGACTTCACTTTGGTACTGTTATCTATTAATAATTTTCTTGGATATTTTTTGCCGATTTAGAAATTGAAATCATCACAAGAGGCCGGTGATGTGGCCAGGACTCTACGATGCTTGGTGTACACATGACATAATTTTGTATGTTATGTTGCACTTTCTTTTGTACAGGATCTTTCAATGAGTTGGAAATTGAAATCACCACAAGAGGCGATGTCATCGTCATCGTTGACCTCCCGAGAGCTCTCCCCATTCCAGTCCACCTAGTCCTGGTCTACAGAGACATAGACAATCCATCCACAGCACAGGATACTAAAATCACTCAGGCAGCGTATCTGAATACATCTGCAATTCGACATATTGATTTTGCATCACAAGTGCCATTTGATCACTTCACTGCTGAAGTTGGACTTTTTTCAGAAAATGTGCATGGACCTCTCAACGGAGCCCAGGGAGAATTTGGTGAGTTAACCTGTGAAAATAATCAGCAGTCAACATTTTACGTTCGGTAGAACGTGTCTATACCTGTTTAGAGAATAGCAAGCACTCCACTGACTTGAAGGAAAGTGGTTGAGTGTACAATTTGGGTAATGGTCATAGGGTTCCAGTGTAAGGGTAAAATAATTGATGATGAAAGGGGGTAATGATCCAACAAAAGAGATTGAGTTACCATAAAAATTCGTTTGCTGAATTGTGCATTCCACTTATATAGCGTCATCCCCCTCAAGAGCCCAGGGACTTGCATTTGACCATGATTGGGTCTTGTGTTCCAATTAAGATCTCTCAATTATTATTTGCACACATACATATATTATCATTGTAATGAACTTAATAATACAGTTGTAGCATGACTTATCTGACCACAAAAATGTGGATAATGCATACGTAGAATCACAATATTATTATTATTAGATGCATACCAATGATTCAGGGTATTCTTATGATTTCTGTTCATGCAGACACGGACAAACCCACCATCTTTGATACTACTGTCTCCACAGTCACACTCGTCATCATTGGGGCAGTGCCAGCCATTATAATACTGATAATAGCAGCAACAACGACAATCATAATCGGACAAATTTATCGTGAGAAGCACAGAAAACATAAACTAGAGTACAAAAAGCAATTGAGTGACAATAGCCACAAAGAAGGGGAGCAACTGAATGAACAAAATCACAAGGAGAGAGAACATGAAATTGAGGCGAATAAAGAAATACAGATACGTAAGCTAGAGTTGCAGCGTGATGAAAATATACAAAATCGTCAAATAGATAAAAACCATGAATACAGGCTGGAGTGCTTAAAAACATTCAAGGAATTGCTGTTAGAGGATCCTAACCACAAAATCGAGAATCTTAAGGAACTCATGGAATTTTTAAATGATATTGCTCCACATCTTGATCTCGGTAAAAGGAAGAGAAACCCACAGGTTAATAGTATCCCTCCTGTTTCTCACATGGAGCATGGTAGTGTGGAAACGAATGGGGTCGAAATAGTTGATGTAGTGGAAGAAACAGATTTTGGCCCAGCGCCATCGCTCACCAACAGGACCATGGTCACCAATGCACTGGATGCCGATGAGCTTGAGGTCATGGAGTTACTTGGTAGCTTCATAAAGTCGGCCCAAGCCTCTCTACAACAGCAGCATATGGGCATTCCAATTTAAGGAAGTAATAACAAGTAATAGAAAAAAAAATTATAATTGTGTGTGTGTTTAGTCAATTAGCTCATCGTTGCTTTAAGCATTAGATTCTAAAATTTGTTTGGCTTATTATCAGAATTGAAACCCCATAATTATTATTTAGTCAACTTAATTATCATCCATGGCGTGAAAATCATTATTAAATTTTTTGAAAATAATTCATTTATCACATCCTAAATATTGTTGAACTAACAGTAATGGTGTAGAGGGTAAATAGAATAACACTCAATCGTGCATTGATCTATAGCTGAGGGACCTTCCTTTGGTGATCGATCTCCCTTGCAAAGGGGCTGGTACCTCAGACTACATGTAAGTATGTAGGTCTAGTGATAGCTCGACTGACTTGTCACTGGTTACACTCACGGATAGTCTGGTGCCAGCCCACAGTTCTGTACGGAACTAAGGCTATCGCGTGGGCGTGTAATCGGCATTCTTGTGGTTACTGAGCCTTTTCGCTGATATCAACTGCAGGAATGGCCGTTGACCTCCCCGTTAGTTCCGAGCCCCACCCACTCAAAGACATGACGCGTGGGCGATCGATGAACGCAAACGCCGCTCTCTCTTGTGGTCAACGATAGATTGAAGGTGTGGCCACATCGCGTGGATAAATTGAGTCCCCGCTGCACCTTTGCTACACAGTCACTTGGGGCATCGCTGAGTCTCTTTTCTGCTAGCATTTTGGCGTCGTGAAATTATTAAAATACCCAACCATACTACCACGTAGACCACGCAATCGAGGACGATCGATATTCATATCAAACTTAAAGCTGAGGTGAGTTTCTTCAAATTAATAATTTGCAACATTATATACCCTTGATGTGTAGAGTGATACAAAAAGTTATAATGTCATGATGATTTTCTGGCATACATAGTACATCAATCACGAAGTCAATAGTGGAGCACTTTAGCTGCTTGCAAATTCTAATTTCCATATTATATGTGCACAATGACTATCGTGACCCCAAGATCCATTTCCAGGCTGGTTTCTATAATAATATTATTATATTACACATTGAAACACTGTCAATAACAAGGGGAGGGGGTGGCTAGGGATGATGCTACTATTTTCATCATAGGCGAAGGAAGACGATTTGGTAAACGGCAGTGGTGTCGCCAGGGGGGTGCATGTGGGTTCATTTGCACCCAATCCATGCACCTGTGCACCCATCCTATTCATGACATTGTGTAGTTTTGTTGAGCCTGTCACAGTATGCAAATTTCACTACAGCCAGTGATGTAACATGTACATGTATACATCACTACATATAATTTTTATGTACTGTCTACATAATTTATAGTACATAGCTAGGTACATGTACTACGATGTCATGTATACTATAGTACACTCTTCTGCTAGCTTTATGCATCCATCTGTGCGGTTACTTTCGATAACTTGCACCCAGTTAAATAATTGCCTAGAGACGCCACTGGTAAACGGGGTGCTCTGGTGCCTATATCTACACTTATCGATAACAGAGCAAAGTTAGTGTATGACTTTGTGTGTATTCCACTCAGAAATTAAATTTCATGGGTGCACCAGCACCCGGTGCACCCATGCTTTCTACACCAGTGTTCATTGTGTCAATGCTATCAGAAGTATCACATAATACACCCTACAGAATGAAGCCGACTGCAGTATTGATGCTTTACCTAGCAGTAATGGTTCTGTGCCACCAAATCGGTCAGCAAATTGCTGCAGCAGCTCAGGCTCCCTATACTCTGGTTGATTCACGGGCTGTGGGGAGCAATGTCATCACTCTACGCTGCAGAAACTCAAATTCTGATTTTGACACTCAAGCCATGTACTTCCTCAATGGAACAAGGCTGGATTCATACGATGGATTCCAGGACACTGATAGAGACCCTGGGACAGTGGTGTTTCAGATCAATAGAAGACTAGAGGGAGAGTACTCTTGTGGCACTGAACTTCAAAGAAGTCCATCGCTTTCCTTTATCGGTAAACTTTCTATATGATTTGTTACAAACATTCTCTAGCTAAAAGATCAAAGTTTAACAGTGTACTCCTATCAGCTTCTTTTAAAACTCCCCTGAAGACCCATGGCAGGTACAGGTACGTAATGTAAACGAGGCAAAGTGCGTGCAGTCATTCCTAGGTCTTAAAACTGACCTAGCAGCCTGCATGGGCACAACATTGCTATTACTATTATGACAATGGCCTATAGCTAGCTATAGAATGTACCCCATTGTAGAGTTGAGAGTATCATTGATTCGAGATCTTGTTAATTGTAAGAAAATTCGAGATAACATTCTATACCTCTTCCATTGTGAAATTGCATGTACAATAATAGTATTATTATTATCCCACACATTCAGTAGATAATGTGTATTCCATCGACTATTAAATTTTATCATGCAGCATTTCCCAATTCAAGTCCTATTCCACTCCGTGACCCGGTTGTTGCTGTTGTTGGTGAGACGGCTAGACTGCAGTGTGGCATACAACCAGGAGCTCTAGCAGGACAATACTTTGCCAGGTGGTTTAATGGAACAAGTGGAAGGACGTTATACAACTACCCAGCCCCTTCACAACGATTAGCGGATCCATCACTTGAGATGAGTGATAGTCCTCGCTACAACATTGACCCTAGTGATTTATCACTAATGATCAGCAATATTCAGCGAAATGATTCATTTGAGAACTACCGTTGTGAGGTTGGAGTTGAAGATCCACGAAGTCCCAGCGTGACAACTTACTTTTATGAGTTGACAAGAAGTCACAGCATTGTCCTTGAAGTTGTGGGTGAGTATAGATATACTTTGAGCTAAAGGTAGGGTGGGGGGGGGGGGGGGAGCGTTCTAACAAGAATGTGTAATTAATATTGCATAAAACCCACACTATTAAAAATAACAATACCGGTATTAATCTATTCTCAGTAAACTTTACCATAGTAGTATTATGTGATAAGAAAAGTAGGTTAAATCTTGTAGTATACTATAGGAAAGGAAAGAAATTAATAACATTCCCAATTATATACACAATGTGTAGAGGGAGGTGAAACTTTGGGACTTTTCCTCATTGCCTTAATTAGTTCTATTGATCTTTCTTGTCTATTAGCCTTCTGGTCACAGGAATGCATATCACATTCACTGCTCTCAACTTCATCAGACACAACATTAAAGTGAATCCATATAGCTTGCCACTTGCTTAGCCCTATAGCATGGTGGAATGTAGTTAACTTCCATTCTTACACAACATGTCATGCACACTTTGCTAGACTAGATAAGCATGCTTATCATACTACAAATTCAGTTTGGTTAGAAATGCCACTACATGCATTGATACTTTGCAATGTTTCTTCAGCTGTATTATATTATAATGCATACATTATTGTGCTGTACTGTGTTAATGTGATACAATGAGGCCTTGTAAGTGCCCAGTGTTTGCCCACATTTCAACCACATCCATTGAACACTTTTGTGCCACCATAGTCTAAGCATGGCTACCAGCAGGAAATCACCCTGTACTTAATTAGTAGGACAGGAAGACACCGTAGGATATGATATGTCTTAATTATGCTTGCAGGTGCAATGGAACATAGTGGGATTTTTTCTTGGCTAGGTGCTAGACATAATATTATTGTATTATTAAGTTAGAAAGTGCATGTCTCCAAGTGTAGTGTCAAGCAATAAAACCTTTTACAGGGCTATGTTATGCATGAGATACTTACACAATTGCAGTGGGGATCATATTGCTAGGAAAACAAAATACCATAGTTAACCACTGGATCAAAACTAAGATTTCCTTATGTCGTGCTTACCAAAATAATATGAGCTTCCTACACTTGTTTGTCAGAGGATAAGGATAAGGCAGAATGTTTGTAAAATAAATGAAATTTGTTGAAATTTTTGCCTTATACACATTTCCTACATGCATGTATTTTTATCTAGTGTAATCGAATAATAACATATCACCCAATTTAATGTAAGAAATTAGCATTATGTATATACATGTAATAATGATTGAAGACCAGAAAAATGCACGTTTTTCAAAATTGAAAAGTATAGTAGTTTGACTCGGTTTGACAATCCAATTATTGAGTACCATAAATTAATTTTTATCCCACCTTAATTTACTCCTGGTGTTACTGTTCATGTATCAAATCATCCATGTTTAATAAATAAATGTATGTACCTAGAGAATTGTTGCTTAGTCTGGCGAGCTATATAGCCCCTTTCTCCATTGCGTGTACAAGAAGAGAGGAGAGATTAGCTCACCAGACTAATTATTGACTTGAAGCGAGGCTGATTAATAAGATTATTATTATCTTTATCTCACTCACAGCTCCTCCTCAGATTGTGCGAGAATTTCGGCCAAACACAGTTTTAGCAGAAGGAGAGGATATTCACTTTACATGTATCGCACGAGGCTATCCTGCTCCTGCTATATCATGGGAGCATGAAGGCTGGAGGGTAGTGAACGGTGACAATCCCCACTTCAAGGTGAATTCAACTAAGAGAAATACTAGTGGATTATTAGTCACTGTAACCAGTTTTCTGACGGTGAGCTCAGCTGATGATTCCGTGAGCGGTGAAGTGAGGTGTATTGCTCTCCCTCCTCCTCCGGATATGGTTGGAGGAATGGCACTGGACAGTGACGACGCATCAACTCAACTAGGTGTTTTAGGTATGCATAATACTGTATGAACTAAAATAATTAACGTTTTGAGCAGCCTTTTGCCAATACCATAGTATTCCGGGCAAGCACCCACTCCCAGGTATATATAAGCGCTCATGTACCTCATTCCAAGGGGTCAATGTAGCAGGTACTATATATACAAATATAATATGGGAAGGCGCCCTTATGCATGTATATATTATACAAGATGTACACATGTATGATTAATTTTTGTGTGTTATGTTGCACTGCTTTCTTTTGTACAGGATCCTTCAATGAGTTGGAAATTGAAATTACCACAAGAGGTGATGTCATCGTCATTGTTGACCTCCCGAGAGCTCTCCCCATTCCAGTCCACCTAGTCCTGGTCTACAGAGACACAGAGAACCCATCCACACGTCCAGATAGCAAAATCACTCAGGCAGCGTACATCAATTTAACCGAGATCAGACATATCGAGTTTGCCTCACTAGTGCCGTTCAAGCACTTCACTGTTGAAGTAGGAACCTATTCTCGAGGAGTACGTGGACCACTGATCAGTGCTCAGGGAGAATTTGGTACACACACTTTAATTTTACTAACACTTGTCATTGTTCCCTCCAGTATGCCTTAAGCACTCTAATTTAAGGGTGTTTAGTAATTAAAAACACATACCCTCCCACTGTACACCCCTTTAAATTTTGGGACTTTTTGTTTGTAATGCTGGTCACATAATAATAGTCTAAGATATGTACATATATGGCAATTTTTTGGGCTTGAGTACTACTACCATACGAATACAGCTACAATTAATCCCCTTTTTGCTTTGATTCTTGATTATCTACAATGTCATATTATTATAGACAAGGACCGTCCCACTCTACGAAAGGATATCCTCTCGATGACAGCCATCATTGTGATTGGGGCTGTACCGGGCACAATATGCCTAGTGATAACCATTGTGATAGGACTTGGCTGCTGCATATGGCACAAACAGACTCTTGACTATAGAGTGAAGTGCCTAATGGTCAAAAATACTGCAAAGTATCTGAATACACTAAAAGAGCATTTTGAGAAAAAAGAGGAAAATGAAATTGATATCGCTGTGAAAGAGAAGCTCATTCACTTGGTGAAAGCGGGCATACCACAGCTTAACCCAGACAAAAAGACTAAGACTGCACAATTTAGCATTTATGGTACTCAAGCCAACGGCGATCCATCGACTATGAATCTACTTAACAGCCAGACCTCTCACAGATTAGAAGAAGCAACTGATTATCCACAATTTGATGAAAACACCCATACCCGTACAGGCAGTGAAGTACCCAACCACCACTTAGGGAATAACCACACCCTTCTGGCCCCGCCCTCGTACGAAGCTGCTATATCTCAGACGGGCAGGGAGGCCCAGGAAGAACTAATGAATCTGGTGGCAAGCTTTGTCAGTGATTCAGTTCGAGCAACTCTGCATCAGGACCACGACCCAGAGCTGGCCGATCAAGTGGAGAGAAAGGTCAAAGTACACGTGTTGCAACGGCAAAAGTCCATCGATGAGAGTAGTCAGAATAGGATAAAGCAACTTCAGAATCTGCACACTGGGACACCAATATAGTACCAGAAGAGTGTGTAGCTATTTTTTTTGGAATATACTTGTACATGCTTGGCATCTAATTTTTATAATCATGCACGCACATGTTCACTATTTACCATGCTTCCCCAAGAATGATAGCTAAAATTGTAACAACTATGAGAAACGGTACAAAGTGTACTCAAAAAGGAGGGTAAACAAGTTGCAACTAGTGCCAATTTAAAACTCTTTGGTGGGGCAACTAGAAAGATGGGGGAAGCCAATAATATTATTGCTAATTATAAGGTGGGGGCAAATACACAACACCACAAGCCACAACTATAAATACATGATATTGTACATACATACAAGATTGTGTGTGTACATTGTTTGGCATAATTCCTTGCTAGTATGGCATGTAATTGGTAATAGGTTAACACTCCAGCAAGGAGTTGCCCATACAATTATCCATGCTACAATGTCATCATAATTTCCCCCCTGATGCCTAATTACTGAGAATTCCCTCATTGCTCATAACATTAACAAACTTACAAAAAAGACATACTCTACGTGTGCAGTCATGCCATGGATGCTTAGGGTGAATTAAAAATCACTGGACACAAAACACGAAGGGTCAAAGGATGTAAAACCGATAAAAATTCTCCCGCTGTCATCAGTTCTGACTGGAAATGTTTCAATGTTGTTGTCCCTTCCCAGCGGCCTGACCTGCTTCCCTGTGCTCAGCTCAAAGCACCACTTATGCCAGGGACAGATAATGTGAGGGCTACTGATGCCCTGGTCACTGCGGCCTGAAGTTCCATTGCTGTTCCCTAGGACTGTTACAGTAGCAGGAAGCTCCTCTATGTCTCCAAGATGAAGCGGACCACCTGAGGTAGTGAAAGAAAACAAATTCATGACAGTTGGGATGAATTGGTGTTATAATATTTCATATTATGTCTTTGTTCCTATCATCTCATAGTAAAGAAATCAACAGTAAGCTTAGTATATACTGGCTCAAAAGGGCTAACTATTACGAAGTCATACTACCGTATTTATGCAAATAAAACTCAACGTCTAATTAGTGCAAGAAAATTCGCATTCTAGGACTTCATCTTACTGTAGAGCGTGACGACCTTTACCAGAAAATCGCGCTAAAATTATAATCTTAATTAGCTTGCGTTCTATTAGCATAAACACAGTACATAGGCACAATAAATATCAAGTATAGCCATACCCATATGCGGACACTTTTCAGTCACAGCGTAGAACTTGTCCTTGTAGAAGAAGAGAGCTAACTCGCGGCCATTTAGCTTGACCACTTTGCCATGAACCTGTGTACCTTCAGTAGTTGACCCGTGGGACACAGGGGCAGGAGGATCAGAATGGAATAGAGACAGATCACGCTCATGACTTGGAGTGAGAGAGAGGTGGTTCTTGAATGAGTTCACATCAATCCCTGCATTGTATAGTGAGTGGTGAGTACTGTACTTAATCTAATAGAACACAATCATGGAAAAAAAGGAAAAACACGTTATACTAGTAAATGTCGTCAATCACTCCATATTGAGAATTCGTAATTAATGCTAATTTCTTCCGATGTGTTCCATTAGATAAGTATGGTATTATAAATACCCACATCGCCAGTATGTAGAAAAGTTTAGTATGTTTAAATATTAACACAGAAGGGGGGGAGGGGGTGCATGCAAAAAATAGAGGTTTTGAGTGTGCCAAATTGTGTGTGCATCAAATAAAATTATTGTGAGTGTACATCTATACAATGAAATGTGATTAAATAGTATAATATGCTCCGTTACTTGCCTGGTAGGGGGAAGTAGAGTATATTCGAAGATTCCACTGACTTTTTGGTGCCACTATCACAATATTCTAAAGGACTTCGCTGCACATTTGAATGATTGTTCTCCTGAGGTTGCTGATGAACTACTGTAACAGCTGAGTCGGTTTCATGCTGAGCAGCGGCTGAGGATGGTTGCATTTGTGATAAACTATCTAAGTAATTCATACTCCAGAAAATATCAGATTGGTGTGTTATTCATCGTCTAGAATAGTTTTAAATCACTTGGCTACTTGCCAGAGATATATTCAACTTAGTATGATGGGGGTCAGTTCTATTTTCCAAAATTATGTCAAATGATTTTCTCCTGGTCACACTGAAAGTGGATCATTTCACAATGAACAAGTAGGCCTCTCATATCACGACTTTCTAGACTCGGCTCTTTCAGTCTCTTCCTCCAATCCGCTCTCTGTGCTCGCTCTCTATGGGCCTTGTAAAAGGTAAGTGGTCGTCAGCGTGCACATTAGATATTCGAATGTAGGTCACGTGTCATACCAACGGAAGTAAAGTGGGTGGATCTCGTTTTGCATGCAGCTAGTTTACAAGCTTGGCGATCACAGGTTGATCTCTTTGAACCAGCTTGTTTGCTTGCACCTCAACCGAAGGTAGCTCCCTTTAGCAATGGGAGGCGGTGCGTCGAGAAGAGAGCCAGAGGTCCATGTGGTGGTCGTTCAGTCGCAGGAAAATGGGAAAATGGACGCCAAGTTGCTCAGGCAGACGTTTGTGAGGACAGGCGAGGCAGAAAAAGGCGAGGAGAGTATAAAAGGTGGGCAAGGGGGAGTCTATTCTGAAGTACAACTGTAGCCCACCACAAATAATTAGCATATTAACTGTATGGTGTAGGGCAGCTCCTTTCCACATCATGATCAGTGCTGAGCTCGTACACTTTTAATAGGTGGCAGGGGCTGATCCAGGGAGGGGGGAAATGGGTGGCTAGGGCATCCCACTCCAGTTACTCCTGGTATGCAGTGCTGTTGCTAGCCAGGCACCCATGGCACCATGCTTCAGTATAATTTATTACCACGAGCTACCCATGCACTGCCCTCTGACATCAAAGTCTCAATCAGTCCCTGGGTGGGATGCATTGCCTTTTATATAGTACCAAATCTTAATCTATTATTGTCATACTTTCTGTGGATCCTACAGTAACAGAGTATGAAGAACACTCCAAGGCAGAAGACCTAGAAACCTACACAGGCTCTGGCCAGCACAAAACCTCAGCAGTTGAACATAGAGAACTGAGAAAGAGTGATACTACGAGAAAGGCTCCACCCAATCAGCTCACCATCCCCAAGGGAAGGGAGCAGCATCAACGTGGTCAACGGAGGCACTTGTCAGATTCCTCAGTGGCTAGTTACCGATCAATCAACGAGAACAAGGGAGTATTAACTCCAGACCCTTTCGGAGCATGTCATGAGGACACTAGGGTGACGCAGTATCGATCAAGGAGGGTGCATCCACAACAAACACCAAGTCGTGAGCAATATAGCAGGTAACTCCTGCATAGCTTTAAATTTGTTCTTAGAATCAATGTTAGCAGTATCAATTTGATTCATTGGTGGTAAGTGGCTATGCTTATAATCTACAGTCCTTTATAGCTCAACGTACGCTGGGCAATGGGAAAATTAACAAGCCACACATTATCTTGCTAATACTGAGAGTGTACACAGACCGATGGTGGCCAGCTCTTGTGTTTTATTTCCACGTACCAATAATTATTACATTGTACTAATAGTACAATTAGCTATTGTATAGCTAGAATAATATTATACCTAAAATACCTTTAGGTCTCATTATCAGCTGCAAAGCCCAAGCTATCAGCATGGCTACTCTAGTGCGGACGAGTCCATTCCAGAAGAAGAGGTGTACTCTCCACGAAGGTCTAGCCAAAACCTGCTGCAACTGCAGAGAAAACAGTCAGTCGATAGAGGCAAGGCTAATGAAAAAACATCCGGAGGCCACATGTTTGAATTATTTCGAACTTATGATGGAGAAGAGTATACTGTGTATGTTAGAGAGGATGGGAAGAGATTTTATGTAGACTTTGAGGAACAGGTCAGTACTAGGTGTAGACCAGCTGTGTCTATTGTAGATCCGTCTTAGAAGCTTAATACTTGCTATTTACAGAAATGGCGGTACTTTCCAGACAATTGGAATGAGAGGGGATCATTTCTACCAATAGACTATGATCCATACAATGTAAGGGAACCACTCCACCCTCCTCTCTCTCTCTCTCTCTCTCTCTCTCTCTCTCTCTCTCTCTCTCTCTCTCTCTCTCTCTCTCTCTCTCTCTCTCTCTCTCTCTCTCTCTCTCTCTCTCTCTCTCTCTCTCTCTCTCTCTCTCTCTCTCTCTCAATCTCTATTCGTATCCTATTGTCTTTCATGACATGTATCTTATCATTCACACTCGTCATGATTATTAGGTCGAGAATGAAGCAGGAACGAGTCAACAGTTCACTGACAATAGAGAGGGAGAGTTTATTCACCCAACTAGAGGAAAATTAATCACTTACTTAAGACAGGTAAGACAGGCCGGTATATTATCATAATTATCATCTATCCACATTGTAATTATGCACTGTCGTTTCTCACTGCAATAGCAAACTCTCAATGTTCTGTACTTCTTTGATGAGATGAGTGGTTCTTGGCTGCCGATGCCTCTCTCCTGGGAGCGCCATGTTCCAGGGGTATCAACCATGATCACTGATATACAAGTTAGTCATCATTATTAGCACTTTCAATGCTATTTAGATAAGTAGTTAGTAACAACAACTATTATAATGCAACTATCATACCATGATGGTACAGTCAACGGTTCTCAAAATGCTTACCAGATTCTAATATTGAGGGATTTTTTTTCTATTCTTCAGAAATCTTGTCCTGGGTGGAAGGATGCCAAATCTATCGTTGCAATGCTAAGGTGCTGTAACTATAATCAAGACGATTGTATTTCCATGTACCAAACCATCAATGATGATGGTCAGTAAGATCTTTGATGATTAACATAAGATTAATATGTTGTAATCATAATATTATGACAATTCTATATAGGAGTGCTAGACTATTCCGATTATGGTCCTGGTGGAGATCCCTTCAGGAAATTAACAGAAAAGAAACTGAAGGAGATGGTAACTAGCTAAGTAGCTAGTAATCATTAGCATGGTATAACAATAATGTGACCCATGCAAATCACCTCTGTTTGCTTCTAGACTGCTCAATTCAATGAGGCAAAGGAGAACCAAAAGAAAATGAAGGATCAAATGGAACAGCTTCAAACTAAGGTAAAAATGTTGTTGCATTGATAAAAATTGTATACCATTACTTATGTAGGTTGAGGAATTGGAGATAGAAAACGAGCGAATGAAACGAGAGCTGGACAGTGGCAAGGAGGATCAAAGAAGAAAGGTGACCCCTCCCCCCACCCCAACTTGGAACTCTCTCAGATAGAATACCGTATCCGATCTAATTAAAGTGCTTCTCTATATAGATGTGCCACCTCGGCCTGAACTGCCATTTTCACACTCTATTTAAATGCGCCCACCCACACGTCCCTATACTTTTGTGCGCGTCACCTGGTCGCGAAGGATAATTTTCACGCTCTAATGGCGCGCCACCCAGCACTCGTAATTATTTTTTCATGGCATGTTAATTAGATCGGATACGGTACCATTATAGTTCATCTCACTTGGAATTAGCCCTGTCTCCTAGCTTGATCCAAGTTTCAAAGTTTTCAATGGTTATATATTGCTGACACTATGATTAGGTTTTCTTGTCACTTCCCCCCCCCCCCCCCCCACCCATCCACATCTCCCCCTTTCTCATTGCTATTAACTTAAAGTCTATCAACTTGTATTTCAGTCAAGGGTGATTCGTCAATCAATGAATATCAGCTCGAGAATGGTTAAGATGGAAATGCTATCCCCACTCGTCAAGATACTAGGAGAGGATGTGAGAGCTCTGAGGGCAAAGGTCACTGCTCTGAGAAATACTGCTGTGAAGGGGTTAAAGAATTATCGAGCAACTCTAGAACAGGTAGGAAGGTTAGCTGTGTCCTCCGGATCCATAAGACAAGGGTAAGGCAAATTGGTAGAATTTGGCTTGGGTGCAGCTTGATACCACATCAAAGGTAAATTTCTACTGAAGGTATATTAAACAGCCCACTATCCCTTACTAAGTATCTTATAGTTAGATATCACTGTACACCACAGTCAAACTTTAATAAAGGTGTCCCTTAGTCCAGAGAGGAGATAAGTATTTCTGAGATAGGCAGATCTAAATAATATTAATAATGAGTAGTGGATGTGTTAATTAATACAAAAGTTTAAGCAAATCATTAATTTTGTGACATAGCTAATCATTAATTTTGTGACATAGCTAATCAGCCACTAATGTATACATCATGATCATGAACAGGTTACTCTTGCTTCCTTTATTATGCCTTAGTTTTCCAAGGCACTGAGTCATCTGCTTATCATTCACCGACGGCAGAGTCATGAGATCCATGAAGTGAGAGCACTCTATAGAAAAGAAGCTCTTCAAAGGAAGTTACTGTATAATGAGGTATGTACATTCATGTCATGATTGAAGTCATAGACAGCAAAATTTTAGTGCTAAATGAAAATGCATGCTTGCATGACACTCACTTTAAATTAGTAATTTCTGTAGGTTCAAGAGCTACGTGGAAACATTCGTGTGTTTTGTCGTTGTCGCTATGACGACAGTGACATGTGTGCCCTCAAGTTTGATGGTGACGAGAGAGTCATCTGTACTACTATGCAAGGGAGGAAGAAGATCTTTGAGTTTGAGAAGATGTACACACCAGATACAGCCCAGGAAACTGTGAGTTCAGGATTATTTTTTCTTTTCTGGCAATATGTGCTACTTTTGATGTTCTAGAATATTCACTGTTCGGTGCAACCAAGCTTCATTAAAGCTTAGCGTTAACATCAATATTATAGTAATGCCATTAATTTTATACAGTCCTTTTGCTACATCACTAAAGAATTAGTAGCCCGCGTACACTCTCAAATTTAGCACAGCTCTTATTAAGCATGAGACTAACTTCAGTGAATCCATAGAGCACAAATAAATTGACCTGGTCCATTTTTCAATATACATGCATGCACACTATAAGTTAAATTTAATGCTATATAGGATTAATTTTAGGGATGCTAAAGAAAAATTAAGAATTGTAACCTTGTTGTTGATTGGTAGGTGTTTGAGGATACCAAGCCTACCATCACGTCATGTGTTGATGGATACAATGTGTGTATCATTGCCTATGGTCAGACTGGAGCAGGGAAGACCTACACCATGATGGGACCAAGAAATGCACCGGGAGTCAACATAAGGTATGCAGTATAATTAATTTTATGTAAAGTTGATAATCATCACAAATTAACTTTTAGATCAATGAAAGAGCTATTCAAGATTTGCAGAGAAAGGAAAAGAATCAAGTACACAATGAAGGTAGAACCACTGCTCGGTATGCGTTCTTCCACACATTCATTTTCAGAAAGCGTCCCACTTTGTAGGTGTCAATGGTTGAGGTGTACAATGAGTCGGTGTATGACCTGCTAGTGTCTCCTGATGAGGGCCATGAGAAGCTTCAGCTGCAAAAGAAAGGAAATGATGTCATTGTCCCCGTAAGCATTGTAATAGTTAATGTGTATCAGGAGGTCCTACAGAAATGTAATTATTGGAAATGTACTTTATAGAGCTGTAAGCTTATTTTTGTTGCGGTGAACTTAATAGGGTTTATTGGAGATTGAAGTACGTAGTATGGAGGATGTGATGATGGTGTTCAATGAAGGAGAGAGAAACAGAACCGTGGCATCCACAAAAATGAATACAAACAGGTATGTATTGTCATGTTAATTTTTGTATAGCTAATTTAATAATGCATTTCTTGGTTAAACAGTTGTATTGTATAGTTATTGTATAGTTGCATATTGTATACAATATTATGGGATTGTATTCGATGCGTACATAGTATAATTGCATGCTAATAAATCACCTATGCTCCAATTAAATTTTATCCCGAAACATGAAAGTTATCATTAACCATTTCCAGATAAAAGCAAAGTTCAAGGTGATTAATTTTTTTACATCATTGTGCGTTTGTTGTTTAATTGCAGCTCTCGTTCTCACCTGCTATTCATGCTGAAGGTAGAAGGTCATGATACAGTTTCCAAGGCAACCAGCAAGGGAAGACTGACTCTCGTAGATCTGGCAGGCTCAGAGAGAATTTCCCGTAGCGAGGCAACTGGAATTCGACTGGTGGAGGCGGCTGCTATTAACAAATCCCTCTCTGCTCTTGGTCAGGTGAGTTTGGCAAAACCTTGCATAATTGTAATACTATTGCCTTATTATAAATCAGCCGAGCGACCATAAATTTAATGATATTATGACTTTTTGTAATATCAGGTATTTGCTTCAATAAGAAATAACGCTCTTCATATTCCCTATCGCAACTCCAAGCTTACTTATCTACTTCAACCCTGCATAGGAGGAGACTCAAAGGTATATATTATGTTAGAGGGGCAGCGGAGGAGGAACGGATGTAGGGGCGGACAGAAAAATTAATGATGAATAATAATATTATTATTACTATTATTATAACATTGCAGGCTTGTATGTTTGTGAATATCAGTCCCCTTGAGTCGAATATGGCTGAGACTATCAGTTCCATGGAGTTTGGACAGAATGCCAGACAGGTTGAACTGGGAAAAGCAACTAAACATGTTACAAAGGGATCATAGTTAATAATTGTGTTTTATTTGCATGCTTGCATGGTGTAAATGTTGTGGTCATTAACATACTAAGTTTATTTCACTCTAATAATAATTCCATTGGCATGATCTTTGCCAATCTTTATTTCGATAGCCAGTGTAAGACTGAAGCCACACAATTAGCTAATACTGCTACACAGTCAGCGTGTCCATAATATTATCACTTCATTGATGAAATTTAAACTTATAATAACGGTGGTAATTCGATAGTTGTTACAGCTATAAAGTTATGATTTGCATGCTGTCATATTATCACCAGAAGTAAGAATAATAATAGAAATAGAATCCAAAGAAGAAAATACTCATAACAAGTTATCATATAAAATTACAAAACATGAAGCAAAGACACGTTAATTAAAACAGAGTCCAACAGATGCAGCAGTCTTAGGTTAGACACTGTACAGAAAGTTTTGATTTCAACTACGATATATACATATCACAGTTAGTAATAAAGTATACAATAATCATCATAATAACTATTATGCCAAAATAATGGCAATCACAGAGTAATCGGTGGCCATTCAACCATATGCATATCATTTACAAAATATCCCATTGGATCAAACACTGACTTTAATGATGCAGGTATAGTATGGACAGAACTGGGCTGTGTCAGGTTAACCTTCACTAAAGTATCACAAACTTTGTCAAAATTGGTACTCAAAAGAACGTAGCTATAACATTTCATCAACAGGATCATAGGCCCATGGAGGTCCATCTACAAATAAATTTGGTGGTAGCTTAGCAATTAGTTCCTCATCACCGCTTGGTTTTAGCTTAACTACAGCCAAACCCTCCCTGTATTTTCCCTCTCCATCTGGTCGCAATACAATAGCATATTCATTTGTCTTGCCAGTCACTAAAGCAGCAAACCTGGGTGGATCAAACAGGATCTTAACTTGTACTGTCCAAAGCATTTCACCAGGCTCTCTCGTTAGAGAGGTCACGTTACGTACAAATATCTCAGTATTCCCCACTGGAGAAAGTGTTTCTGTTCATTGATACTCTCTCGCAAGGTCCAGGTCCTGGCGGGTCTCCATCAACAGAAGCAAAGAACCCATGCTGAGTCTTTCCTATACCATTTTCATTAAACTTAACAGAACACCAAATATGCACTATCACTGCACTCAATTGACTCCAACATTAATTGATGATTGATTCCACAGAATTACCTTCTAAAGCAGCTGGAGAGAGGGAGGAATTCAGCCATGACTCAAGAAGGACAAGGTATCCACTCATGCAATAGCTGATAGTGTGATGCACAATGAAATTAATGTATCACATCAAATTGATACAGTAACTTAGTTTTATATAAAGAAGCCTTGATTTTTTTTTTTTATGCCCCTCAACTGTTGAGAAAGGGACAACTAACCATGATAAAGGAGAATTAATGAATGTCAGAGTTGATACTATACTAGCTAGGATGTTAAGATGATCAGTTTCTGAGTGGCATGGGTATAATATAATATTATAATTACTCAGAAGAGTCTATCCAATATACCGGTGTAAGTGAAATGGGTATCTTCCACGATCAATGAGGCTAGAGGTTCGATATTATCATAGAGTCGGTAGACTCTATAAGTAGGGATGGCCCAGATATGCCATATATGTAATACATTACAAATACCCAAATATCTCAAAACAGGTAATTTTGTGAAATTTCTAAGTGTGAAAATCAGAATCTCCAGCAAATTGTGCATCTAACAAGACCAAGATCATTCATCAAAACAATTGTACACGTCAGAACCAGATGTTCAAAAAATAGGCCATTTCTCATTCTTTCTTCTTTCTTTCTTTCTTTCTTTCTCATTTCCAGGGCTAACTCAAGACTGTCTGGACCTCTCACCTTTAAGTTAGTTCTCATATAAATCCACTCTATTTTGTAGCGCGCAGTGCAGTGGCACGCTAGTTTGGCATTATCTCGACAGTTACGTAATAGTGGGTGTGTACGGCGCATTATCGAATGGGTGTGTCTGATACGCCATTTTTGTGATATAATGCGCATGCTCGGAATGTGTTGCCATGGTGAAGTCATGTGACAGCGCCTGGCCCTAGGCGCTAGGCGCGCCTATGGCCTAGGCGAGCTAGCCAGATGATTACTAGCTCGTACATCGCTAGCGCGTGCAACGGCGCGCTGGACCGATCATGGATATAAAGGTTCAAGGCTCGAGGAGCGGTAAGGCGCTAGGCATAGACGAGCTACTCGCTAGGGCTTACAGCGCTCAGTAGTGCTACGCTGGATCGATCATAGATATCATCATACCTGATACGAAGGTACAAGGCTCGAACAGCGGTATTAAACGTACAGATCATAAAATTATGCCGGGTAGCTAGCTACTGCCAACAGTAGAACTTTTAATATCCTGTTCATCATCACAATAATATCTTTATGAACGCAAGTTAATGAGGGGCGTGGCAAAGAATTTTGCGCACCTCCCATCTTCCGCTTAATGAGCAAACCATCATCGGTAAGATGGCATTGATAAATTACAATAAAAAAGAACAGAAACAAGTATAAAAACAATTGAATAAAATTGAAGAATGAAGTAGGGATGGCAGGATCAAAAAGTACACAAACAAGGGATAATCGCATCTATTATACATCCCTACGCTTGCTTTTTGAGGGGTGCAAACATAGCCAGTAATAATGCGATTGAATCAAACTGATAAACCAAAACCATCGTGACAACTAGGGAACAACCTGCACGAATATCTCCCACATGCCGCACTCAACAAATACGTCAACCATGATTAATAGGTGCACAATAGTCGAGAAAAGCAAGCGTAGGGATGTATAGTAGATGCGATTATCCCTTGTTTGTGTACTTTTTGATCCTGCCATCCCTACTTCATTCTTCAATTTTATTCAATTGTTTTTATACTTTATATTATAATATTATTATAGAACTAGAGAGAATGAATCTGTGAAATGTTGAGTAGTGTGGGTGAAAGTTAATGGTCTAATTTAAGAGACTGCACACCTAAAACGCACATTGTATACAGTTAATGAGTAATGGTCATGGTCCTGGTCCGATGGACATGGTGTATACGTACATATCAAATGCACGCAACCTGAAAGCGTAACAGAACTAATTAGAGTGTGTTAATATTATAGATTAATAATATTATTATTGTACATAACTCTATTGCTCTATTCCAAAAATTTTAATTATAGGTATGAGGGTAATCTTCGCCTATTATGGATTATCATGCACAGGAGATAATCTGAGAGACTCCGTTCAGTATAAATCAACTGCATGGGCTAGAAAACTTTATGATGGCAAAGAGTTCTGCTCCGGTAAGATCGACACAAAGACTTCAATTAAGAGATCTTTACAATAGATGCAATAAGGATTTTCTCGTAATTGCTCGGTGTGGTAATGGACTGCTTGTTTCTGACCTACTGGGAAAGAAGGCTGATGGGAAATACTTCTCTTTGGCTTGCCATTCGGGATCAAACGTCTATTGATAACATTTAAATGATTGTAAACGATGATATCTAGCTATAGCTTTATTATGACTATGAGTGAACTTCAGGAATTATTAGACTAGTAATGATTATAATAGCTATAATGTATCAAGATCAGATTCAAGTTGTGTTCAGATTGTCATAAAATCAGTACAACTGTAGCTGGATGTGGAATAGCCTATATTATAGGAAAATGTATGCACGTGAGAGAGAGCATGCATCCTATACTATACTCTGTGTATGTACTGCTGTGAAAATCATTTCGGATGATTTGAAACCCATTACCGGGTATTATCCTTTTACATGTAGTAATTAATTCAGTACAAATTAATAGTATACCCGGCTGCATGCAGGTCGTGGCACTCCTTATGTGTATAGTGGTGGCTTTCACTGTCAATTTAACCTAACTATAATATCCACAATGCATTAACACAGTATACGTAGATGGTATACATATATAGCTATTAGGATGGCATGCTCTCCATCTTGATAATAGCTTATAGACTCCTCTTAACGTGGATGAACTTGAGGCTAGTGAAATTCAATCACTGAAGTATGTGATCATGAGCAGTGAGCTATAATTAATTTCATTTCTAGTGCATGCTGACACTTGGTTTTACGTATTGTTCAAAAGTTAGAGGGAGGGGTTCTCTGTGTACAATATAAATTCAGCACTAATTAATTCGGATTTCATGTATGTAGAAAATGTGTAGGATAGGGAAATTTTCTACGCATTTCATTTATTTAGAAAAACTCTGCCTATCCTGTGTCAAACATATTATGTTGGAGGGATCATGTTTTGGTAAGCACAACATAAAGGAATCATACTTTTGGTCCAATGCAGCAGTGCCCTAACAAACAATGTCATATTATTATGCAATTCCAGCTAGCTACAGTGTTTTCGTAGAGAATTGTAACAGTTTACTATAATATCAATAACTGGTTATATGATATCAAAAATGTTTATCTAAGACCACCACATCCCCTAATGGCTTCATTGTATATTATGACAAAGGGTACGTCACTATAAATTACATTATTATGGCATTGTATGTAAGTAGCATACCCGGTCCTATTAAGTTATGCTATATTATGTAATCGTCAAAATTATGAACTTGAAAATGAATGGATTGCTATTAATCCTCGAACATTAATTAACCTTTGAATGCCTATAGTTATATACTATAATGTGTTATGATGATGTAATTTCCTTACAATAATATCATTATTAATTAGCTGATGCTTTATGTAGTGTATAAGCTTAGAATGATTTGTGTGATTCTGCTGTTACTGAAACTTAATTGGGAGCAGGTTAGCTATTCAATAATAATAATATACACTTGTTACGTAGATCCTACATTAATTAGAAAGATATCTCGGCTTCTACATTCCCTATGGACGTGAAACTTGCACCAAAATGTCTATTTTTCCAAGTACTTTGATATGACATTGAGTTTTCATGTATGGGGGATAAGAGTCTGAAAATAAAAATTTACCCCATGCACTTATTTTGAAAAAGGTGTTTATTAGAAAGAACTCATTGAGAGGATTACAATGGCATATTTTTCCCCATGCATATCCTCTATGGTATTTGAGAAAAAAAACATCTGGAAATTTTCTGACAGGGAGACCGCATTATTATTAATAATTGTCCTTCCTGGAATCCAATTTGCGATCACTCACAGCTTAAACAAGAACACAGAGCACCTAGTAACCAAAACATCTGAGGAAGCTGTTTGTAGCTGCTATCTACTGGTTCTGTACATGTGTAAGGAACATAATATTATTATAGCTAGCTACGATAATATTAAATGCAATGAGTATAATCAGGAGTACATTACTAGGAGTGTGCAACGCACACAATAGTAGTACAAACATATGTCGCACAATGCATATTTCAAGAAAGAGATCAAACTCCTACCTTCTCCGCAATTATACCTCAATTCCACCGAGCTAGTGCAAGTGACAAGCTATAAATATCTTGGTGTAATCATCACGAACACTCTCTCCTGGCATCCTCATATCACAGCAATATGCAAGAAAACAAGGAAACAAATTGGACTGCTGTATAGAAATCTTTATCAACACTCCAGTTCAAATACTCTCTTAAAACTATATCTGACCAAAATCAGGCCCCACCTGGAATACACATCGCCGGTATGGGATCCTTTCTGCTTAGGAGAAATTGATGAGCTAGAAAATGTACAAAAGTTCGCTCTTAGAATGTGTCTCAAATCATGGTCAATGGACTTTAAGGAATTACTAGAAACTGCACAAATACCATCTCTTAGTAGTAGACGCTCTAATGCAAGTTTGCGTCACCTCACTAAAATAGTAAACAAGCAAACATAGCTACTTTCCGGAAGCTCCTATTACTATACGGCAGAACCCATACAACACCAGAATTTCAAATAAAAACACTCTCACGGTCCCCAGAGCAAACACTACTGCATATAAATCTTCTTTTTTCCCGAAAACACTGGCATTATGGAACAGTTCAATCTCTCTGTAGCTGCCACTGGAACACTGCACTAGTTAAAGTATTTATTATTATAATAATAAAATACTATTTTTAGGCATACACTTAGAACTAGCATTATAATTGCTAATTTGTATGTCTACTGTATGCACTTCAAGTTCAGCAACAGAAATTAAGTATATAATCTCTTTCTAGATGTGACATCACAACCACCCTTGTCATGGGCCTGAATATCATTAGAAGGTACTTAATATATTGCAACCACTGAGTTACGTTCTGTATAGCTGCAGCTGCAGCTAGTTATTAGTACTAATAGGACAGTGCAGACATAACCTTCATGGCTTCATGGTTTTAGTGGTTACATATTAATGATATTCTGTGATGTCAAATCTGGAAAGACATGTTCGCGCTACTGTTGTGTACGTTGCACACTCCTAGTAATGTACTCCTGGTATCATGAATGAATCATAAAATTTAATATTGTCAGATCTAGATCAACTGCATACATGTAGCTACATGTGGAGAGGAAACGCACTGCTTTATCATTATCCCAGATACCATACACTTAGTCTATTATATATATTATATCACAGGATGAAAATATGGATTTCATGCAGGTAGGAAATATGTAGGATAGGGCAAATTTTCTACATAATATTATTTCATTTAAGTTAGCGAAAATCTGCCCTATCCTCCGATAATCATGTGTAGGAAATGTCATGTTTTGGTAAACATAACTAAAGGAAATCTTAGTGTTGGTCTTGTAAGATCAACTGCATACATGCTATAGCTCGTATACAAAGAGGAAACATTGCACTGCTTTATCATTATCCCAGATGATGCCATACACTATTATAATATTATATCATTGGATGAAAATATGGATTTCATGCCGGTAGGTAATATGTAGGATAGGGCAAATTTTCTACATATTACATTTAAATTAGCGAAAATTCTGCCCTATCCTCCGATAATCATGTGTTACAGTAGGAAATGTCATGTTTTGGTAAACATAACTTATAAAGGAAATCTTAGTGTTGGTCTTGTAAGATCAACTGCATATACATGTAGCTCGTATACAAAGAGGAAACATTGCACTTCTTTATCATTATCCCAGATGATGCCATACATATCATTGGATGAAAATATGGATTTCATGCCGGTAGGAGATATGTAGCTAGGATAGGGCAAATTTTCTACATATTTCATTTAAGTTAGCGAAAATTCTGCCCTATCCTCCGATAATCATGTGCATGTAGGAAATGCCATGTTTTGGTAAACATAGAATATTAACATATACAGTTACTATATAAAGAAATCTTAGTGTTTATCTTGTGTTAGCTACAGCTAGATAATAGGTAGAATACAATAACATTATTATGATTAGCTAGTTATAGCTATACCAGTAGTCTAGACTAAGTATGATAATCATAACTTTTGGGAGCTAAGGACAGCATAATAATAATATAAGTTTAATGATGGTAGATAACTTGATATTAATAGTGACTGATGCTACAGCTATAAATTAAGCCACGATTTGCATGCTATAGCTAGACGATTATCACTGGATTCTGAAGTGGCAATATATAGAAGAAAGTGCTTATCATATAATAATTATATACAACAACAAAACATGAAATTTCTAGTGCTTTTTGGTTGTGCCATGATATTTCTGTTTATGACTGCTTCAACTGTGAATGCCGGATCTGAGCGAAGTGTGATGCCAAGCCTTGCTGGATATGTAAGTCGGGAAGCTTAATTTATTACAATTATGCCTCCAGGATTAACTGCTCTCATTTACTTGGTTGGCCAAAAAAAAAAAACAAACCAAAATTAATGTTGTATGATTATATTAATGATCATGCATAATGATTAACGTACTGCATGGAAACTTGATCCCTATCGATCATTCACTGTTGATTTTATATTTTACTGTTTTAATAAGTATATGTTTGATGCAACAATCATGGGATAATGTCCAAGCAGGCCTGCCCAAACACGCAGCGCTTGCGCCGCTCGCTCGAGCTCGAGAATGCATCTCTATGGCCCCTAAACCCTGGCAACCTCGTTTGTGCACACAGCACAACAATTCTGACCAATCATGAGTCTTTTGAACTTGTAGGAGAGTGCATCTTTTATGCCCTCCAGGTTAGAACACGGATAATATTATTAATTTAATTGTCTCTCTGAAAAATATTTTTTGTTGTATATAGTATAAAAATTAGCTAATTGATGATTGATTCCACAGAATAACCTTCTAAAGCAGCTGGAGAGAGGGAGGAATTCAGCCATGACTCAAGGACAAGGTATCCATTCATGCAGTAGCTGATAGTGCATGTGATGCAAAATAAATGTATCATAATCAAATTGATATTATTCAATTTTGTACCAAGAAGCCTTGATTATTTTTTGCCCCTCAACCATTGAGAAAGGGACCACTATCCATAAAGAGATTGATGAATGTCAGAGTTGATACTAGGACAAAAATAATGTTAAAGAATCGTGAGATGATCAGTTTCTGAGTGGCATGGGTATAATAATATAATTACTTATGCAACCACCCGCTGGGATGGAAGAGTCTATCTGATAGTAGTATAAGTGAAATGGGATGTCTATTGAATCTTCCATGATCAACGAGGCTATAGAGGGTTGATATTATTATACAATACTATTATATAATATTATAGAACTAGAGAGAATGAATCTATGAAACGTTGGGTAGTGGGGTAAAAGTTAATATTAATGGTCTAAGAGACTGCACACCTAAAATGCACATTGTATACAGTTCATGTGTGATGGTTATGGTCCTGGCCCGATGAACATGGTGTATACATGTCAAATGCACGCAACCTGAAAGCGTAACAGAATAATTATTAGTCTGTGCGTTAATAATGTACATGTAGATTAATAATTTTGTACATAACTCTATTGCTCTATTCCAAAATTTAATTATAGGTATGAAGGTAATCTTCGCCTATTATGGATTGTCATGCGCAGGAGACAATCTGAAACACTCCGTTCAGTATAAATCAACTGAATGGGCTAAAACACTTTGCGATGGCAAAGAGCAGTGCAACGGTGTGATCGATACACGGACTTCAATTGGAGATCCTTACGCCTGGTGCAATAAGGATTTTCTCGTAATTGCTCGGTGTGGAAATGGACAAGTTATTGCTGACCTGTTGGGAGCATCGGCTGATGGGAAATATTTCCGTTTGGCTTGCAATTCTGGATCAAAGGTCTACTGAATCCAGATGACATTTCATTGATTGTAAACAATAACATAGCTAATCATTAGTACGACTATAATGAGTGAACTTCAGGAATTAGACTAGTAATGATTACAATAGCTATAATGACATTGTATCAAGATCAGATTCAAGTTGTGTTTAGATTTTCATAAAATTAATTAGTACAACTGTAGCTGGATGTGGAATAGAATAGGAAAATATATGCACGTGTGAGAGAGCATGCATTCTATACTACTCTGTGTATGTACTGCTGTGAAAATTCATTGCAACTAATTAAACTCATTAATTAGTATCCTTTTTTAATTGCATGCAGTAATTAATTCAGTAAAATAGTATACCCAGCTGCATGCATATCGTGGCACTCCAGTCTCCTTTAATATAACTAGTCAAGTGTATAGTGGTGGCTTTCACTGTCAAATTAATTATCCATAACGCATTAACACAGTAGATGGTATAATATTGAATAGGATGGCGTGCTCTCCATCTTGATAATAGCTTAGCTATATAGCCTGACGTATGTGATCATGAGCTGTGAACTATAATTAATTTCATTTCTAGTGCATGCTGATACTTGGTTTTGTTGTTCAAAAGTTAGCCTGAGGGAGGGGTTCTTTGTGTACGATATAAAGTCAGCACTAGACAAAAAATTGAATTCGGATTTCATACATGTAGGAAATGTGTAGGATAGGGAAAATTTCTACACATTTCATTTATTTAGAAAAAGTCTGCTGCCAAATGTATGTTGGAAAGCTCAAGTTTTCAAATTGGTAAGCACAAGGTAAAGGAAATCTTACTTTTGGTCCAGTGCAGTGCCCTAACAAACATAATAATTATGCATTCTAGCTAGCTGTGGTGTTTTTGTAGAGAATTGTAACAGTTTACTATAATACCAATACCTTAATTAGCGTTATATGATATCTTATCTTGTTTATGAAAAGATCACCACATCCCCTAATGGCTTCTTTGTATGTTATGGCAAAGGGTCACTATAATAACATACTATTATGGCATTATATGTAAGCAGCATACTTAAGTTATATATATATGCTATATTATGTAATCGTCAAAATTAATGAACTTGAAAATGAACAGATGGCCAACTTTAAAATATTTATTCATAATATTCACCTGTAGATATATCTGTGCCAAATTTCACAATTTGATTCCCTTACTGGGCAAATATTGCTTGTCTCAGAAAAATAAATTGCTTAATCCATATCAATACTTAATTGGGGGAGGGGTCACGGTGCATGAAACTGTCACGCCCACTTTTCCCCAAAAATTTCTTTCTGGATGAAACCCTGCTAGGGATGTAATTAGGAGCCACTCAGAGAAATTCAGAATATTATTGAATTAACCATTTCTGAATCAATTCAACTCAATACATACTATTACTGAATACCATGCATGGACTGCAAAGAGAAAAAAAAAACAGTGAAGCCATAATAATAATATTATTATTGCATACCACTGGTCATCTGCTATATAGGAAGAATTCCCTTGACTATGCAATCCATATCAGTGGTCAATCTACACTACTGGAGAGTGTGGTCTTAAAGTTGTCTTAAAATAGTCTGAATTGTGTCTCTGAAAAACTATCTGACATAAAAAGTCTGAAACGTTTTTGAATAGTATTTGAAAATGGTATGAAATTGGTCTAAAAGTTGGGCCCAATTTTGACTTAAAAGGGTATGAAAACAGACTGACCAAAAGTCTAAAAAGTTCATGAGAAGGTACTGAAATTGGTCTTAAGTATTGACATGCACAAATACTAGAGGTATCTTAAAGCAATCTGATATTGGTCTAAAAAGATTATTAAATATTTGTGCCACATGAATGGAATGTGCAATTAATTACAAATTATTGTAAGAATGAAGAATAAAGAATAGCAGTTGGAATAAACAATTAGGATTAACGTTAAAGTTAAGGATAAAACCATAAAATTAAACAACGATCGATATGAGAAGAGAGATATAGTGAGAGGACATCCTGAAGTATCTGGGGATATTTTTTTTATAATTTTCTGGCAAGTAAGGCAGCAGTAAAAGGCTCAAGAAGGCCATGGTGCCGATAAATGGCGCATTTGCCATTATGGAAAAGAATAGGTGTGCCGATAATACGTACCGGTTGCCGATAAATGGTATTGTGATGTCTGCGCAGAAGTATAAGTAGAAATAGAAACCCAAAGAAGAAGTACTCATAATAACGATAACAAGTTATCGTATAAAATACAAAACATGATCAAAGGACATATTAATTAAAATAGAGTCTGCTATTATACCAGATGCAGCAGTCATAGCTTAGATACTATACAGAAAGTTTTGATTTCAACTACGATACGTATCACAGTTAGTAGTAAAGTGTATAATAATTATTATACTAAAATGAATGCACAGGAGTGCAGAACCCTCACCGCTACATGGATGCATATAGCATGGCTCACTCTGTGCATGTTCAATATCAGGAGTATTGAACTACATACCCTACACCTGAACAGGGTACTGGTATACTATTGACTACATACCCTGCACCTAAACAGGGTTCTGATACTAGAGTCATTGATCTAAGAGTTGGGGGAAGGCACCTGTCTATGTTACTATATAAACTGAAAGCCTCTGTGACAAACTTCAACTGAATTATGCACTTGAGAGCCACTGCCTGTTTACACTGCCACTGCATTGACAACTGACCAGCAAAGCATAGAATGGCAATCAGTCATATAGTTGAGGTAGGTGCCATGTAAACTCAGACTGGCAAGTTGCAACAGCTGCACACTACTACTCCACTGGGCAGGACTTAACTTCCTTATGCCACGCATACCTAGGAATGCGTACTTTCTCTATAACGACCCTTACCATTTAGCAAAAGAGGGTTGCGACAAAAATCGCCAAACGATTGCAGTAACCCTCCGCCTACGCTTTGCGGTGAGGGTTAATAATGGCAATCACGGAGTAATCGGTGGCCATTCAACCATATCCATATCATTTACAAAATATCCCGTTGGATCAAACACTGATTTTAATGATGCAGGTATAGTATGGACAGAACTGGGCTGTGTCAGGTTAACTTTCACTAAAGTATCACAAACTTTGTCAAAATTGGTACTCAAAAGAACATATAACATTAATTTTCATCGACAGGGTCATAGGCCCATGGAGGTCCATCTACAAATAAATTTGGTGGTAGCTAAGCAATTAGTTCCTCATCACCGCTTGGTTTTAGCTTAACTACAGCCAAACCCTCCCTATATTTTCCCTCTCCATCTGGTTGCAATACAATAGCATATTCATTTGTTTTGCCTGTCACTAACGCAGCAAACCTGGGTGGATCAAACAGGATCTTATCTTGTACTGTCCAAAGCATTTCACCAGGCTCTCCCGTTAGAGAGGTCACGTTACGTACAAAGATCTCATTAATCACAATGTACCAGTATTCCCCAGTGGAAAAGGTGTTTCTGTTCATTGATACTCTCTCACAAGGCCCAGGTCCTGGTGGATCTCCATCAACAGAAGCAAAGAACCCATGCTGAGTCTTTCCTATACCATTTTCATCAAACTTAACAGAGCACCAAGTGTAGTTTCAATGAATTGTGGTATTAGTGGCATTCAAGCATAAACCATAGAGAATCTTGGCATCGGGATCAAAATCCCACTGAGTGTAAAGTTCACTCATTCCAAACCTGTTCCTACTTATGTTATAGTGTTCATCAAACGTCCATCTGCAAGACTGAGCTCATAAAGCAGTGGCGGATCCAGGGGTAGTTCGTTTGGTTCGTTCGAACCCCCCTGACCCCAAGCCTACCACGAGTAATAATATAAAATACGCCGTGGCTATTGATCCGGCAGTCCGTAATACATTGCCTATGGAGATCGTCGACGCATGCGCAATCACGATTCGCTTGTATCTCGTTTTGTGAGCAGCGAGGCAAGTTCTAGACCCCAACGGTTAGCCTAAACCCATAATTTTACCCTAGAAGAACCCCTAACCCTACCCCAAACCCTAGTCCTACCCGGCTTCGCTTGCCGTCGACTGCCGGATCAATAGCCACTCCGTATAAAATAATCGACTGTACCAGTGATTCTTGATTTGAAATTACATCATTTTGGGAGTCTTGGCCTTGTTTACTACAGCTACAATCAAGAAACTTACAGGTTCTTTCGTTGTCTTTCTAGCGGCTGTACGGTTCAGCGGCAAGCGCGATCGAAAAGGGGGCGTGGCCAACACAAAAGTGGGCGTGGTCGGTGAAAATTTTTCGCGCGCTTCGCGCGCACATTAAAAAGAACCCCCCTTCACAATATCCTGCATCCGCCCCTGTAAAGGAAGCTCTGTTCCACCGTTAGATCAGCATCATTGACCAGAACGTGAATCAGGTTCTTTTTAGAGTCAACTCTCAAGCACACCCATATGTTGCTATTCAAACCATAGAGACTGGGGAGTTTGTACAGCAGTGACACATTTCCTTTAGTCGGATCTATGGCGACAATATCCAATTCTGAATCAGTGGAGTTGCCCAGGCTACTAAGCTTTCCTAAACTGGAAATTAGAGTTGGCTTTCCATTTGCAAGCGTGATAGTTGGCAGCAGTATGAAGAGGAGTAGATACATGGTTTCAATCGATCTTTAATACACTCTTACTATGTATAATTATTTGCCACATTGACGTCATGTGATATGGTCACCATGGAGATACCACTAAACATGGTTATGCCAGTCAACCAAAGTATGCATGAATAATCATACTTGATCATATGAGCTAGCTATATACTCCTATAAAATAATAATATACCTGCACAATTACTTAAGCAGCAGTTGTCATTGACATGCTCCATAAGAATACAATAGCCCATACTGTGGAATAATTTTTCAATCCAGAGACGTCCTTCATCGTGGTGATTAATACATTTAATACTTAGTATTGTTGGTCAATTCTGTTTCTCAAATTTTCATAATAATAATAATAATATGGTATTGCAGTGACACATCATGTACCAGTATATACCGCATTGTTTAATAAAGTTATATGTAATGCTTTTTAACTCGAATATCAATAACCTTTGAATGTCTACAGGTATACAGTAATATGATAATTATTATGATGATGTAATTTCCTTATTATGTAGTGCATAAGAGTGATCTGTATGATTCTGCTGTGACTGAAACTTCTATGGCATCAGATTCTGAGATAGCTAGCTATAAACACATTTGGAGTTAGCTATTATAACTATATATATATTCAATAATAGTACAAGTAAGTCTTGTTACGTAGATCCTACCTTAATTAGAAAGGTATACTAAAATTAATTTATCTCTGTGTGTGCATGTGTGTGTGTGTTGGGGGGGGGCAGATAAGCTAGGAGGCCAGTGAATTAATTGTCCTTCCTGGAATCCAATTTGCGATTACTCATGGCTTAAACAAGAATACAGAACACCTAGTAACCGAAACTTCTGAGGAAGCTGCTCATAGCTGCTATCTACTGCAGTGCATGCCATGGTTACCGTAATGTACATATGCATGTAAGGAATATAGCTATAATAGGACAATAAGTAATGAGTCATAAATATTGTCAGATCAACTGCATTACATGTAGTTACAGATAGGAGATATTATGTTCTGTATTGCTTTACCAGAATGCATGCATGTATCCCAGATGTCACACGCTATAGTTAGCTTATCAGTGGCTATATACAGCTAGATAGTAGAATACAAAAATATTGTGATTAGCTAGTTAGCTATACCGGTAGTCTAGTATCATAACTTTTGGAAGCTAAAGATAGCATAATATTATTAATGATGGTAGTTACAGCTATAAAGTTATGATTTGCATGCTACACAATATCATAATTACCGCTAGATTCTGAAGTGGAACTAGAAGAAAGTGCTTATAACAAATTATCGTATAACAACTACAAAACATGAAATTTCTAGTGGTTTTTGGTTGTGCCATGATATTTCTGTTTATGATTGCTTCAACTGTGAATGCTGGATCTGGACGAAGAGTGATGCCAAGCCTTGCTGGATATGTAAGTTGGGAAGCTCAGCTTACTACTGTAACAATAATGTGTCCAGAATTAACTGCTCTCATCCATTCAGTTGGACAAAAAGAACAATTGTTGCATGACTGCATGTAGGTGTATTAATGATCATGCATAATGATTAACGTACTGCATGGAAACTTGATCTCTATCAATCATGCACTGTTGATTTTATTTTTACCGTGGCTAAAATTAATTGAAGATTGATTCCACAGAATTACCTTCTAAAGCAGCTAGAGAGGGGGAGGAATGCAGCCATGACTCAAGAAGGACAAGGTATCTACTCTGATAGTATGATGCACAATAAATGCATCTGATAGAACTTGGCCAAATATTTTCTAGAATGGATACTTAGTTTTGTACGAAGAAGCCTTGATTATTTTTTGCCCCTCAACCATTGAGAAAGGGACCACTGACCATGAAAGAGAATAATTTTAATTGATGAATGTCAGAGTTGGTACTAGGACAAAAATAATACTAAAAAATCGTGAGATGATCAGTTCCTGAGTGGCATGGGTATATATAATTACTCAGCCATCCGCTGGCCCAGGGGTGAAAGAATACCGGTATAAGTGCTATGGGATATCTATATTATAGCTTCCATGATCGATGAGGCTAGTCTAAGAGGTTCGATATTATATAGAAATAGACAGAGCGAATCTGTGGAACGTTGGTTAGTGAAGGTGAAAATTAATGGTCTAAGAGACTGCACATCTAAAATGCACATTGTCTACATAACTCTATTGCTCTATTCCAAATCATAGGAATGAGGGTAATCTTCGCCTATTATGGAATATCATGCGCAGGAGACAATCTGAGAGATTCTGTTCAGTATAAATCAACTGCATGGGCTAGAAAACTTTGTGATGGCAAAGAGTTCTGCTCCGGTAAGATCGACACACAGACTTCAATTGGAGATCCTTACAACAGATGCAATAAGGATTTTCTCGTAATTGCTCGGTGTGGAAATGGACAGCTTATTTCTGACTTGTTGGGAGCATCAGCTGATGGGAAATACTTCTCTTTGGCTTGCCATTCTGGGTCAAAGGTCTATTGATGACATTTCAATGATTGTAAATGATAACATAGCTAATTATTATGACTATGAGTGAACTTCAGGAATTAGACTAGTAATGATTACAATAGCTATAATGTATCAAGATCAGATTCAAGTTGTGTTCAGATTGTCATAAAATCAGTACAACTGTAGCTGGATGTGATAGGAAAATGTATGCACATGAGAGAGAGCATGTATCCTACACTATACTCTGTGTACATATATACTGCTATGAAAATTCATTTCGGATAATTTGAAAAACATTACCGGGTATTATCCTTTTACCTGCAGTAATTAATTCAGTAAAAATAGTATACCCGGCTGCATGCATGCAGGTGTGGCACTCGTTATAGCTAGTCATGTGTATATATAGTACGTGGTGGCTTTCACTGTCAAAATTAACCTATCCACAATGCATTAACACAGTATACGTAGATGCATGGTATAGCTATTAGGATGGCATGCTCTCCATCTTGATAATAGCTTATAGCCTCCTCTTAAAGTGGATGAACTTGAGGCTAGTGAAATTCGATCACTGACGTATGTGATCATGAGCAGTGAGCTATAATTAATTTCATTTCTAGTGCATTCTGACACTTGGTTTTACGTATTGTTCAAAGTTAGAGGGAGCCCTGGGTTCTCTGTGTACGATATAAATTCAGCACTAATGAATGCACAGGAGTGCAGAACCCTCACCGCTACATGCATGCATATAGCATGGCTCACTGTGTATACTACAGTCCATGTTCAATATCAGGAGTATTGAACTACATACCCTACACCTGAACAGGGTACTGGTATACTATTGACTACATACCCTGTACCTAAACAGGGTTCTAGTACTAGAGTTAGTGATCTAAGAGTTGGGGGAAGGCACCAGGCTATGCCACTATGTACACTGTGACAACTTCAACTGAATTATGAGCCACCGCCTGTTTACACTGTCACTGCACTGACTGGCAACTGACCAGCAAAGCACAGAATGGCAATCAGTCATGTAGTTGAGGTAGGTGCCATGTAAACACAGACTGGCAACAGCTGCACACACTACTCCACTGGGCAGGACTTGACCACTCTTCCTTTGTGCCACGTATATCTAGAATGCGTACTTTCTCTATGACGACCCTTACCATTTAGCAAAAGAGGGTTGCGACGGACGGACAGACGGACGGACAGACGGACGGACGGACGGACGGACGGACAGACAAAAATCGCCAAACGATTGCAGTAACCCTCCGCCTACGCTTTGCGGCGAGGGTTAATTAATTCGGATTTCATGTAGCTACTATGTAGAAAATGTATAGGATAGGGAAAATTTTCTACACATTTCGAAAAACTCTGCCCTATCCTGTGTCAAACATATGTTGGAGAGATCATGTTTAATTTTGGTAAGCACAACATAAAGGAATCATACTTTTGGTCCAGTGCAGTGCCCTAACAAACAATGTCATATTATGCAATTCCAGCTAGCTGCAGTGTTTTTGTGGAGAATTGTAACAGTTTACTATAATACCAATAACTGGTTATATGATATCAAAAATGTTTATCTTGTTTATGAAAAGATCGCCACATCCCCTAATGGCTTCATTGTATGTTATGGCAAAGGGTCACTATAGTATATTATTATAGCATTGTATGTAAGTAGCATACTTAAGTTATGCTATATTATGTAATCGTCAAAATTGAAAATGAACAGATAGCCAACTTTAAATATTCATTCATAATATTCACCTGTAGCTATCTGTGCCAAATTTCACAATTTGATTCCCTTACCGGGCAAATATTGCTTGTTTCAGAAAAGTAAATTGCTATACTAGGCAGGGTTTCATCCAGTGGGGGGAGGGGGGGAAGCTTCCCCCTCAAAATACCCAGCTTCCCCCCCCCCCCCCCCCCCCCAAAAAAAAAAAAGAAAGAGAGAAAGAAGAAAAGAGGAAAAGGAGAGAGAGAGAGAGAGAGAGAGGTGCATGGTGGGGGAAGGGGAGCATGTATATTTTTGTGTCGCATTGCAAGTGATCAGTATAGTCTCCTACTTCATGACTCAATTATGTAAGAGCACTAGATAAAACTATGCAATACCTCAGTGACATCAGAAAACACAATCATTAATCCATATCAATACTTAATTGGGGGAAGGGTCACGGTGCATGAAACTGCCACGCCCACTTCTCCCCAAAAATTTCTTTCTGGATGAAACCCTGCTAGGGATGTAATTAGGAGCCACTAAGTTCAGAATATTATTGAATTAACCATTTCTGAATCAATTCAACTCAATACATACTATTACTGAATACCATCATGATGGACTGCAAAGAGAAAAAAAACAGTGAAGCCATAATTATTATTATTATTGCATACCACTGGTCATCTGCTATATAGGGAGAATTCCCTTGACTATGCAATCCATATCAGTGGTCAATCTAGTCATGACCTAGGCTAAGTACGAATCAGACTTATAAAGTTTCAATACTTGTTCTTAGAGAGAAGATACAGTGATTCACATGATAGTGCATGTCCACACACAGTACACATGATGATTGTTATCATACCTACTGCAGCTCTCTCAGTGCTATTAATTAATTTTAATGATCTGATAATCTCAACCATGCTTGACTCGAGGGGATTCAGTTTGTCGTTTTCCTTTGTTCTATACATCATTAACTTTCTTGTGGGGGTGATTATTATTATGTACCCATGCATGTATGCCCTGTGATGCGTGCATGCACTGTAGAACTACATGCATGAAACTTACTACCGTACATGTTCTAATTAACGCGCCATGAAAAAATGATTACGAGTGCTGGGTGGCGCGCCATTAGAGCATGAAAATTATCCTTTATGACCAGGTGGCGCACAAAATTTGCCAGTACACAAAAGAATATGGACGCGTGGGTGGGCGCATTTAAATAGAGCATGAAAATTATCCTTTATGACCAGGTGGCGCACAAAATTTGCCAGTACACAAAAGTATATGGACGCGTGGGTGGGCGCATTTAAATAGAGCATGAAAATTACACTTCAGGCCAAGGTGGCACAACTATTAGAGAGGCGCATTAATTAGATCGGATACGGTACTCTTTGGTCATTTCACGAACTCCGATCCATGGCCCACCTCCTTCATACAATTATTATGTTGTTGTTAAGCTCTGATGACCATAGTGAAAATTGCTGCTGTGAAATAATTAATTAAATCATGTAAAATTGATTACTAATACAAAAAGAAACAACCATGTATGTTGGTTATGTAGTGATTTGCTATAAAGAGCTGTCATGTAGTATATGAAATCACGGCTGTACATGCAGTAGCTAACTAAGTTAGCTAGTTACTTGGCAATAAGTGGTGATGTTTCTCTTGATTCTTCCTCGTTCGGGTCATGAATGGAGTAGGGCGGTGGAGGCGCTGGTGGTGTCACACTTGCACTGCCAATTGAGCTCTGGGGAACATTAGAACTGACAACAGTCACAGTCGTTGCAGCGGCGCGCTCCTGTTCTGCGGCAATCAGTTGCTCTGCTTCTCGACGGGCGCGCCGCTCAGCTGCCTTCTCGTAGCACGCATCGATGCAGCAAGTCACCAGACGAATGATCAACCCGATGGGTATACTCAGGCGCATTAAGGACTGGGACCCGCGCGATAATGATATTCATAGCAGGGTCCCCGCCCACTGTACAGCAATCTCCCAGATCGACGAATTTTACACCAAAAATCCAGTACATACGTGATAATCCTTTGACTTGATCAATGATTCATCCATGTATAGCCAGCAGGAGACCTTCTGAATCGCGATTCTGGAGCAGCTAACTGACAGGTCATGTGACCTAAGCCACACCCGCTAGTAGTGAAGTATAGGAATAGGTAGACTGTGCTAGGCGGGGAGTTGGAACAAGATGATTCGACGAGTTCTGTCGCTCATAGTACTTATGTAAGTAATATCTAAAGATCTGTCGTTTGCAATTTTTAACTTACCCCTCCATTTTCTCAAAAGAAGGCTTTAAATAGAAAGTGGGAGTGGCACTTTTGTTGATTTTCACCTCTCTCTGCCAAATGAACGGTCATTTTAAAAATTGCAAACGACAAAAATGTTATAAATCTAAGTAAGAAACTACTACTATGGCTATCTAGCTCATCCATGGCCGAGAAGTTCACCGCCTAGCTGGTCCATGTTGACTGAAGTGCTTCCACGAGAATGGAGGTGTGGCCGTTGCGGTTTGATGGGCGGGGCTAAAAGTGGTGTCATTAGCCACATCAAAGGTTGAAGAACCTGGGATAACTGTCACATTACTTTATTACTTTTCATTTTGCTGTAACTATGCTCACAAGACATGGTAAAAACAGTGAGATTTAGCTGGTCCCAGTCCTTAACTGACCTGAGTATGATGATCAGCATACTTTCTCTGTAACTCAATAATAATAGACAAGAGTAGCTAGACAGTACATGGGAAATACACGTGACTGTGAATAATTATTAGCTAGCCCCACCCACAGCAACGTGTGTGACCACGCCCACCGATCACTTTTTGACGATCTTTACCCATTGATATTGACCAATCACTGGTCTGGCATTGCCAACTCTCCGACTCTCTCCAGGGCTACGCCATACTACTTGTTGACCGTGTCATCCAATGGCAATGACCAACTTTCATTGTTCAGGCTAATCTAAAGTTTATTCCATGCTCCTCTAGTTTGAGCTCGTCATTGCACGTGACGTCATGGGGCCGCGGCGCGCAGCTCTGGAGGCTGGAGGATAGGACAACCTCTATGGCGAAAATGTACAGAGGCTGCCTTTGCCGCTCGTTTGCAAAGAAGGTAAGCATCCGTTTTTCTTGTGTTTGACTAACCACAGCGTGCTTCGAAATATCAATTTTAGTAGGCTGGCGTCTATGCACAACGATAGAGCAACCATTTAGGGCTCGCTAGTATACAAGTTTACATAGACACTTGTACTCCAACAACGTGGCGGCCGTTGACGGAGTTCTCTTGTACCTAGCTGGTCTTGTAGTGAACAGTACTAGCGGAGCCTGCCTGTTAACCACCTTTATCTCGTGACTAGCGCATACACAAAAAAATTTAATTCGTGGAAATTACCCCCTCATATTTCCCCGCGCCCAGCCTGGGCACTCTGTGACGTCATAGTTGCATGCGTTCGTGACGGGGTTAATATGTACATGTACTAAGGCCAAGCAAAGTTAATTAATAGTTTCTCAGGCCCGCCCGCATCAAATTTTGAGAAAGCAAGACTTTTTTATTTATTTTTCACGTGAGCAGTCACGTGCTAATTAATTTAATTAACAGACAAAAATTGGAACATACAGTAAAGAGTTCATGAAACTAACTGTTTTCTGGCATCTCGAGACAGTTTGGTTGACATCTCACAACTGAAGTCTCCGTGAAAGTGGTATTTAGCCAGCAGCTAGCTAGCTATTTTCTTCAAAGATGATGACGTCGTCTGGTGCCGCGGCTAAATCTTGTCATCTTATAAGGTTAGTACGACTGATAAAACTTTTCTCTACTAAATTGAAAGCTAAACTTGATTGTTAGGCTAGATATTCTCTCTGGTTGGACTTCAATACTTGTATTTCACCACTAGCTTGTGTATCAACCACGTGCAGCACTAGCGAAAATGGGCGTGGTCACTATCGCCACGCCCATTTTTCATTAAAAAATAAAATAAAAAGCCGCCTCCCGCATGGGATTTGAAATTTGAAAGCCTGAGAAACTAGTAATTAAGTTTGTTTGGCCTAATGAAATCTGGCGTGCAAGACTGATTAGCTACATGTAGACCGAATGGCTGAAGGTACTTCAAGATCAACGTCTATGAGAGGAGAGGGTAACGAGATATCTAGAGATGCGAGTCGTTATCAATCACTCGGTTCGCGTCCAATACCACCTCCGAAGAACCCAAGCCTCCATTCATCGTACCAGCCTTCACTGAGATCCCCGTTACAGCGACGCGGAAGAGGCACTGGACCAGATGCAAGGTCAGCATTGCATCAACAAGCGACTCCTCAAGTTCCACCAAACCCTAAGCGTCCTTTGCCTAGGAAAGGTATGGCAACTACTGATGATTAATATTGCATTAGTTCTCGAGTTGCTCCTGTTTAATGCCTTTCGACTAACCGTTATTCTGAAATTGTGGTGAAAATGATATATCATTTCATAAGGGCATAAAATTAGTAAGGCCATACCTATTAAATTTTGATATTATGTTGTGCGGGCCCCAATTAAAATTTCTGTTCCAAGGATTACAATTATAGTATTTACATAATATTTCATCATGCTGAGGCACATGAGTGACAGCATGTGCTCAGTCCAGCGAAAATGGCTGCTAACTTCACTCATCTGAATAGGGGACTAACAATCGAGCTAGTCAAATGTCAAGTGCAACTAGACTGTGACTTTTAGCTACAACTACATAGTTGCCAAACCTCCTGAGTTTACTTGCTGGGACTCATGGCATGCTGCTCTATACATGTGCAACACCCACATGACTGCATGACTACGCCCACTTCAAAATTCTCTACTAAAACGAAAATCATGGGTGTGGTCGAAATCTGGATTGTCAGTTTAGTAGCAACAATATTTTTTTATAGTGAGCTAGCACAACACTGGCGTGTATGGTCTCGATCAGTATTATTATAAGTCTAAGACTTAGTTATTATTGCCTCATTCAAGAAAGTCGGAATCTGTCTCCCAAAGGAGATGTGAAATTTTTTCCGCCAAGTGCATGTATACTCCATCCGTGGATTATTTTACTGGATACGGCTAGGGCTGCAGTGTCATGAGACTTGCACTGTGGTTAATTAGGGAGAGTGGTTTGTTCTTGTAGCCACACATAATCCACTTATCTGCAATATACTAGTCTTGCATGATACACAAATGTACGACTACATGCGTATATATCACTATAGAAAAAGAATGAATTTCTGACATAAGAAAAACACTAAAGACCGAAATTTAATATCGAATGCGACACTAATTAGTGTTTCTTATAGAACTAGAGCTCTCTCAAGCACAAATCCCTCGGCGCATTGCATGGCATTAGCTACATGCTTCAACAGTTGCATGCAGAAAAGGGGGAAGCTAAAGGGCTGGGGCTGGGGCGAGACAGGGATGAGGCTAGCAGTGTTATTCAAGGTTCAATGGCCCACATAGCAGCAACAACCCTAGTGTGTTGTATCGAAGTCCACACTGTGGTGTCGACATCAACTCAACTTGCATGTCCAATATTATCGCAACTCACTTGGGTTGAAGCACTGTATTAAATGCCATGCATGCATACAAGCCAGAGAGTCCAAGGGTACCATAAGAATACAGGCAGCTAAGCCTTAGAGTTGAAAAGAAGCCACTGTCATCCCACGATCGTCAAAAGTTTGCCAGTGGACTGGCGGAGGGATTGATGCAACTGTGCATGCTGTGAGTGTTAATAGGCGTACATACCGTATATAGTGCGCAACCTGTTTATACGTTAAGTCATGCTACCATTAGCTCGGGCAAAGTCAAGAAGCTTAGAATCGGCAAATGACGCCAAAACTGGCGAACAAAGTGTTTTCAGAGAAATCCACACAAATCATGCGTTTGGAACGCCATAAGGAACCTTACAACACCGAAAATTGGACTCGCAAACGAGGTATGTAGCAGCTAGCATGGTAGCAGACATGCAGACAGACAGACAGACAAACCAACTACTGTAACCCTCGCGCATGCGCCGAGGGTTAATTACTTGGGCGCAAAAGTGTGTAAAATGTGACTGCTCAATATTGTTATCTATACAGATACTAAGTACTTCATAAAGATAGCCCGAATAATTATTATTACCGTATTTATTCAAATAGACCGTGGCTGTTCAACTATTCCTGAAACATGCACAGAAGTATAAATGATATCCAGACCTTTGAATTGCCAGCTTTTTAATTAAGGAATAGTTACAATCATTCAGACATATTAATATGAGATTATGAACTTATAAAATTAATATACCATACCCTCGCGAAAGAGGGTCCACTACGGAATGTCAGCTCACCCCCCACTTTGGGCTCAATTTCCTGCTAAGTCCAGTGTTTACTCGAATATGCGCCCAAGAGTAGCTGCCCTTGAAAACGCAGCTCAAATGGCTGGTTTATGAGGACTAAACTTCGAATAGTCTATGTAAGATTGATAAAATTAATAACGTGCTAAACAGCCGTAAAACTAAGTCTAGCTAGCTATATGCCATGTTTCAGCACAAATAAACGGCATTCGATCGTAGCCACGCTCATTTAATACAGCTGCAACTGAGTCAACGCCACATGGTGAAGTATCGCGGCTGTCCTTGCTCTGGAACCGTGCTTGAATTAGGCTGAAATCAATAGTAGCCGCTGCTACTATTTAAATTATGAAGATGCGAGGGTAACCTACCTGGGCAGGCGCTGATCCAGAAATTTTGCATGGAAGGTAGCTGATGGGGTGGCTACCCATAGTAAACTATACTGGTGCAAGGGGGGTGGCCGGTTAACAATGGTGCATGGACATCTCCTATACTATACACTGCATGAAAGAACTAGAGAAGGGGGGTGGCTAGCCACCCTATCCACCCCCCTGAATCAGTCCGTTCTGGGCTCTTTTTCGCGTATAAACGCGATACTGATTCCTCGAATATCGGCCATCCCCCAATCTTGGTCCAGTGTAAAGTGCACTGCCAATGGGCCCTCTTTCGCGAGGGTATGATAATATTATCTTTATTCGGGGCGAGCCTGAGCGAGCCCCGAATACACGAGGTACAGGAAGCGGTTTTATATGTATATATATGTATGTTTGTGGGGTGATCATTTCAGTGAGGAGAGAGTTAAATTTTGAACGCGTAAGGTAATGGTCGTCATGCGCATGCGCATACGCCCGCACTGTACTATCGATCTGAGTGTAGGCAAGGCATGAAACTGGAAAGGTGAGTGCTGTACCACTTTGGCAAGGCTCAGGTCAATGATTAACATCAGATAGACATGATAAAGTATATATTATTATTATGGATGTAGGCCTCTCAAAACACACGGCGTTTCACATCATTTGTTTCAGAGTACATCTCTATTGCCACCCTTGTTCATTGACAAGTTGTGCATAAGGCACTGCAACGATGACCAATCATGAACTTATAGCGCAGCTAGAGCGCATCTTTTATGGCTTTCAGGTACAGACATGGACCACAATTATTATAAGAAAAAGGATAGGCTAAACTTGAAACATTTTTTGTTGTACATAATATTACTAGTGGTGATGAAAATCATCTGTGCGGGGCGAGCCTTCGCCAAAGCCTCACAAGATTTCTTTGAAAGCACACAGGTATGCGTGTGCACATGGTGTTGGTACCCCAATAGCTAGGACTGAGAAGCTACCACAACAGTGAAAGTATCACAGATTGCTAGTATAATAGTCCAATAATGTTGATAGTCTACATGCCATGATCATGAGTCCAAGTACCTGTAACCTGAGGCCCTGAGGGGATAAGCCTCCATGCAGTCAGCTTCATTCTCAGGAAAGTGGAGTCTACCAGTAATAGTATGGTGGTAGATTTGACGTTTGAGCAGAGCGAGAATGTCGCCTTTGCAATGATGAGTTGTATGCTTGGCACTACTCTAAGACTTAGTGGCTTCATACCTGCCATGCTATGGCAGCATTATCGAGTAGAGTTCATGACTCAAAACCAAGGTATTACAACACTATGATTACGAATACAAATACTGGTCCAGGAGTACAGCTGATGCCATGAGCGAAGGCTCATCCACCCCGCCTGATGATATCATCTTCCTAATTGTTTTAAATATTTTACCTGTGCATGTGCCTGTAGGGAGATGATACTTATTAGATTTTCTCTTAGTATGGATGCTTACTGTTAATAGGCATGCGCATATTATTGACATTATCCTATGATTGTGACATCAACTGTACTTCTAATATAAATCTAATATTATGTAGTTATATGTGCTGTGGTTGGAGATCATTCAATAACCGGTGCTGTATCATCTGCGTCTGAAGAAGTACCTTCTTGCAAGAAGAAAAGTTCTCCCAAGCAAGGAATAATGAAACAAAAAAAGGGTGCTATAAATGTCTTATTATTCATAGAATATCATTTATTAGTTTACTTTTGTAGGAATTCAAGGCAGCAAAAATAACTCCTTCGTGGAAGTTTGTAAAGTACGTGACATATCTCTGTGATTAAAGGCTTGCAAAAGTATAGCTTGTAATTATTATTTTGTGTATACAGGTGATCTGTCGCCTGGTAAAAACCATTCACACTAAACACGAAAAATATGTTTCTAAAGAACTAATGAAAATGGTAAAGCGAACCAAATGCATCTTAAAAGGAAATGAAGTCTGCATTAGTGTTCTTGGGCTACATAACACTGGAAAGAGTACTATTTTGAATGCTCTCCTTGGAGATTAGTAAGTACTCCATCATGGCAATTATGACATGTGTCTCTTCTATAATAGAGAATAGATCCAAGATCTGTGACAGTGCATGTGTGATTGCCCGGGGGGGGGGGGGGGGGGAGGGGGGGCTGAGCTGCTGCAGCATCCCAAGCACTTGAAGACCTACGGCACTACAAAAGGTCTGAGGGTCTCCAAATTACAGAGACCATTCAATTTGACACGGCCTCCGACTGTTTTAGAATAATTAGCCAATATCACCTGCATACAAACAAGCGCTGCCTAGCTATAATATAGCTAGCATTCAGTGCTGTAGGAGCTCCGACGCCTCTAGCACTCGAGGAGTTGCTGTTGCTGCTGCCAGCACTCGATGCTATGCATCACTATCATCATCAATATTACAGCAAAGGGGGGCTCTTTGTAATTATCATCAAATTTTGTGCAGAAAATGCACACTGCAGCCTCCAGTAAGCATGGAGAGACTCACCCACAATTATATGATAGCACAAAATGAGTGTGCCACAGGCTTGCGCGCTCCAAAGTGGAGTTGATTTATACTTTATCAAGGTGAGTGCTCAAATTAAGGCAGTCTTGAGTTAGCCCTGGAAACCAGAAAGAAAGAATGACAAATGGCTATTTTTATACACAGTGAAATCAGGCATAGCTACCTCAACATTTCTATGGATGTGTGGGGGCTTGATAGATAGAATGATATTTTGACCTAGATCATGAATATGAGTGTTACAAATCTTAGATTTATGTTACTCTGAGTCATTAGCATTAAATTTTTTGTAATGTATTAGGCCCCAATTCGTTGATTATTAGTTTCTCATCAACCGCCCACATCAATTTTTCGAGTTAGAATTTATCACCATTTATTCATTAGTGCATTCCAATGACGTAATAAAAGGCGTGGACAATCACGTGACCGACCGAGTGCAGCAGTTAGCTACAATGTTGTTGAAGAGATAGGGGGGTGCTATGGCTCTGGTAAGCATCTGTGTACTGCCTAACCATGCTACTTTCATGACTGACACTCTTGATGCCACTTTTGTGACTAGTATACTGTTTGTGTGTGCCAATAGCGATGTTTGCCCAGGCAGCACCGTGCATTTTATGTGCCTTTCAAGTGTTGCATAAGTTGTGGTCAACATTAATTAAATAATGGTAATACCCGCCCACCCGCATAGTATGTTGGGAAACTACCTGATGAGAAACTAATAATCAAGGAATTGGGGCCTTCTAATGTATTATGGCTTATCTGGGCCATCCCGACTAGGCTTATAGTTTACCTATTCTATGATACTGCCAACTTGTGCCAGGTCATGTCGCTAATTATTACCCCGCGCGCATGCGCAAGGGGTAAAGCAATCGGTTTGTCCGTCTGTCGTTGTCGTTGTCGTTGTCGTTGTCGTCGTTGGCATAAAAATCGCCAGATCTCGAGTTCTAGGCGTCTGTGCGTGCTATAAGCACATCCAATCGATAGATATCGATGAAAAACTGGTTTGTACGGGCTTTGAATTGCTCAAAACGGCTTACTAGTGCTACAAATCGTGCATTTTCTGTTCAACATGCCTGTGGTTTATCGACCACACCCACTCTTTTAGCATGCTGATGCAACTGCGCATGCTCAAGCTCAGTGTTGGAAAGGGTCGTCAGGTCATAAAACAGCTCTGCTGCAGAGTGTTGCAGTACTACGCTACAGTGGCTACAGAGCGCGCGGGGTATGTGCTCTACAGAGCTCTAGTATTTTAAGTGTTATGATAGCCACAATCAGTATATTGTAATTGTATGTCCCTAGTTTGTTTAGTTAAGTTTCAGTGTACATCGTGCTATACTAATGTGATATTGGGAAATACCACAGTTTCATTACTGAGTGCATGTTGTATCTACAGTCGAGCCTTTGATAACGGACCCTCCGAGAAGCGGACAACCTCTCTACAGCGGACAAGTGCATAGTTATAGTACATTAGCAACCTCTGAGAAACGGACACTTCTCGATTCCGGACAGCGGACAAGATCCAAGCTCCCAACGTGACTTTTCAATGCAAAACTGCCTCTATGTAGCTGACATCCGGAAACCACGCACTTAAATTTACGATGTCACGCCCACCTTTACCTCAATCTAGGCGGTCGCGATATTATGCAGCTTGCGCGATAATAATATTAGCCTTGAATCCAGGTAATGATATTGGAGTAGCCAGCACTTCAGAAACAAAAAAATTCAGCCTGTGCTATGTTGATACTGAAAACAGAACATACCAACCACTTAATTATCATCTCTATGCTCGTATCATGCATTTTAGTACATTTACTAACTTGTTAAGGATAATATAATCAAAATGGGTTAAAAAAATCATGAACCTCCGAGATAGGGACAACCTCTGAGCAAAGGATAAGAGGCCCGTTCCCAAAGTGTCCTTTGTTTGGAGGCTCGACTGTATAACCTTTTGCAAGGAATGTCATTGAGTGATGTTTCCAGGCTAGGTATCCCCATGCATGCATCTACTTTGATGAAGCAAGGACACCAATCTTTGTGAGCTCCAGCCATGACATAAGCTATATAAGCATGAACATTAACATGTGGACCATAGCAGTGATGCTATAGATTTAGTGGCTGGTAGAAGTACAGTATTTAATTTTAAATTAGTCTTTCATTACTGATTAATTACATGCACAAAATTGTGGTATATCCCACTCTGTTTAATCCAGACTGGTAATACAGATATTTGTCCCATATAGTAAGGGGTATCAGTTTGTCCATCTTTTCTTGTCTTCATTGAGCCAGGCATAAAATTCGCCAGATCTCGAGATTTAGATATCTGAGCAACTTGTATGCACAATAAATCCTTTAAAACCTTCTTTCATTCCTTAGAATAGTTTGATAAGGCCCATGATCATTGCAAACATTATGTTAATGAACTGCCTGCACCCCATGTGCTTTCTGCTCATGTGCACAATCTACCATAATAATTAGGTAAAAATCACCAACAAGTGATACACGTGTATAGTAGATGCACTGCAGGATGCAGACGTAGCTCGCTGGTGCTGGGTACATGTATGTGCTCTCTAGAGAGCTGTAGTATTGAGTGTATCCAGTGATTCTTAGCATAATAACTTGAATTGCTTGCTATCCAAGGATAATAGTTAAATACTTTAGTAAGGGTGTAGTTACCAGGGGCGCTGAGGGGGATAATCCCCCCCCCCCCCCCAATTTTGACTAAATTATATTTTGGGAGACAAAGAGAAAATTAAATGATGCATGGAGTTAGCTAGATGCATAATATTGCATGCACACATAAGTATCGTAAAGTAGATGTGGCTACATACATGTGAAATTGTTTATCTCCCCGCTGATTAGTAGAATTGAAGAGCTTAAATTACTATTAGATACAACAGAGAGTATAGAGAGTGTCGAACTGTGTATGATATAATATTATGCTACATGTGTATAATAGCTGTTCTTGTTGCATGAAGCCGTATAACATCAAAGGCGCCGCTATGCCAATATATGCGGTACTGGCACGGGTCACAGATATTGGCACAGTTCACACAGAATATGGCACAGGTCAAAGTTCACGCAGCACACTTATAGCAAAATCAAGCTACCTAGCGAGGCCTATCGTAGCCATACCTCGCCAACTGTCTGTTCATGGATCGGTAGTAACTCGGTCTTGGTCTTGGAGACAATCCAGCTCTGCCTTCGGTCCAAGTAAGTTTTGAAATTGAGCAGCCCGTTCTTTTTAGAGTGCGGCCGAGTAAACTCGCCGCGCGATAGGCTTTTCCAAGGAGTCTAGTTTCTCTCTGGGGCACACAGCATGGAAAGAGGTCCTTCGCTAGTTGTTCATGCAACAAATTAGTTATTACACGGGCTTCTCTCGTGCCACACGGCAGATATTGGCACGTAGTTCCGTAAAGCACTCGGGCCTGCGGCCCTCGTGCTTTACGTCACTACTGTGCCAATATCTGCCGTGTGGCACTTGAGCCCGTGTAATAACTAATACATATAGTCTTCTGTCATGTGTGGAGGTCACTCCGGAATATACCAGCATTCATACGCACACTCCAGCACTGCACATGTGCATGTGGCTGGCCTGGGCTTAAAAGTTAATTTAGTGTGACCGCCAAATGTGAGTATCATTACCAAGGTCACAAACTGTACATACACACAACGCAGCATAATATTATACACGATTCCCCCTATTTATAACATCATAGTGTCCCACTTGCACTCCCGGATAAGCACCCATGTGTCTCATTTCAAGGGGTCAATGTAGCAGCTTCTACATAAACGTATATAGAAATTATGTCCCGGGTAAGCGCCCATGCAGGCCATATTTGCTATGTATGTTTAAGTGCCCATGGGCCCTTACCTGGGAGACTACGGTAGCGTAACCTGCCAATTACTGACATGTACCTATTATTGACACTTTCCGTACCGATTATCGATGTACGTGGTGGTGATACTTGATTTTTTTATCATACCTCACAGAGCGCATAGCTCCTTGATTGTTAGGCTACCTCTCTCCAGTCCATATGATTGTAGCCTATAGCTGAAGATCTCTCCTTCAGTGCAAGAGCCAGCTAGCTTCATACGTCACTCCTGGTGGGAGTTGCAAACCGGGGAAATAAATGGGTTGATAATTGGCAGCTTATGCTACTCACAAAATTAATATACGACAAAAAAAAACAACATGAACAAGGCTCTTTCTTTGTGTAGGAAAACTTCGACCCATACCTTCTCTGATTTTTATATCTTTATGCTACAGCTTTTTGCCTGTACGGGATATAAATGAAACTAGTGTAAGGGTCAAAATTGAACATGATAGCTCAATTCACATGGGAGTTTGTCCAGAACATTGTGAAGAAAGAGAATCTCGTGTAAGTTCCTTGTTTTGTATTCACATAGTGGATACATAATATTATTAATAATATTATGCTGATTGTTTACAGTGTTGTCCTCAACTATTAATTGCTGAATCGTCCAAAGGAAAGAAGACTCTATTTGGTCCGCATAAAATTGATCAGTATTTACAGCAACTGAATGCAAATGTTCGTAAGAAAGAAGTAAGTTACGTAATTGCTAGCTAAACAAGTAACTATGACTGATAATGCTACTAGTAATAGGCTTATTCCAATTCCAAATTGTGGATAATATTATTATTAGTGGATAAAACTTCAGCCTTGAATAGCTAGCTACAACAAGAGATATTATGTGCTAATTAAGTATAAATTAAAGGTTGCTTCTGTTGTAATTTTTTCCCTGTGTATATTATATTTTAGTCATGTATGATTGTTGGTGAATGTATGCTGTATGTTATCACGAACTGATCATTCAAAATCCTTGCAAATTTACAAGCAGCACTGTTACTGTCAACAGGATTTTAGATCTAGAATACTCAGGACTATTAAGGTAGCCTCATTTGGATTGTAAGTAGCAAAATTAATACTGCTAAGTTAAATGTGGTAACACAAAACCTGTTGGTGTAGGTCATGAACTTTGATCACTGATTATTCATGTTGAAGGGGAAAGGAAGTAGTTAATTATAATTATGAGTTACCATGGCAACATCATTAATTAACGTAAATTAGTGGGGTCAAATTTTTTTTTCCTTAACTGACTATTTTCAACTAGGCGGGTACCAAACAGCCACAGATCAGGATTCAAACGAAACAATAGACATTAGTGATGTCTAAAATAGGTGCAATGATTGCAAAAAGCTAAATGCTCGAAAGCTATGGACAGATATGTACGTATTTTGGGCTGAAATCAATCTCAATAAATATTCATGACCTTACCACGGGCAACTGCTAAAATTTGGACAGCCTTTCCACCTCGCTCGACCTCGAACAATCATCAATGGACTTCAGCATCCTCAAAAGCTTCGATATTGAAGGGATTTTGGTAGCCGCCTCGAGCGTTTTCTTGAGCGAATTTTGAAGCTCAAGTTGTTTGTACACTGACTATGGGAATATTATGATCACGTGCACTCAAGATTTAATGATATTCACAATCTTGTAATTGGCAATAATTAGTGATAAGAGCTGAATACAAACGTTCTACAAGCCTCTGCACAATCATCAGCTGGGGCTGCCTTACAGTCCTGAGTAACCACTGTGATAGTAATGAGCTAGAGCCCTCTATACACACTGTATCTGCATTCTCAGTGGATCTATCTGTGCAGCAGTGAAATGAGCAGTATGCCTTTTGTTGATCATTACTTTAGAAGATGCTAGGTTGTGCGCGTAAGGTGAAACACATGGGAGTGTATTTGATTGGTGTGGCTACACTTATGGGCCTTACCAAACGATATGAAGCATAATAAAAAATTTCTGGATGATTTTGACAGATTGGTTGTGCTCATGACTCACTTAGAGCCCTCACTGTGAGCACTGCATGCATGACTTTGAGTATTTCCACCATCAGATATGATAACATATCCATAATTTTTGTATAACATTTTCAAGATAGATTTCCTTTCTCTGCATGGGCATACAGCATGTGCATACAAATTTTTCACTCAAAATTCTTCCTATTGGCAGAGAAATAATATTATTAACCCTCGGTGCATGCGCGAGGGTTACGGTAGTCGTTCTGTGTGTATATCTGTCTGTTACCACGCTAGCTGCTACATACCTCGTTTACGAGTCCAAACTGCTGTATTATAAGGTTCCTTATGGCGTTCCGAACGCATGATTTGTGTGAATTTCGCAGAAAACGTTTTGTTCTCCAGTTTTGGCGTCATTTGCTGATTTAAGCTTCTTGACTTTCTCAGCAAGCGGTAGCATGGACTTTACTTATAAATAGAACGTTGTATGCCGCGCGCTATATACGGTATAGTTTATACGCATGCACGCACGAGGGCTATGGTTCACATTCGCACAGCGAAGTTAGCCTCGAGCCTGGGTACCTTGGGCTACCAGCGAAGTGTGTGTCATTGACGAGCTTACTTTTTTCAAAGGCCTTTCTGGTGACGAAGCGTCCTCTATTAATAGTTGGTCGCTTGCTGCCACACCCCTCAAATTCATCATAATTCATGATTATCATATGTTATATTATAGTCATGCCAACCTAGGAAATGAATGCAGCACTAGTTTGCATGGCCTAATATTGTATTCTTGCCTGGTTGTGAGGCAAGTGCCATAAAACGCACCGAGGGTTTTGGGCTCTAGGAGCTCTAGTTCTTATGGAAATATCATTAATTTTTATCTTGTGGTATAACGTCAATCAGTCACCTAATATTATAAATTACAGGTATCCCCTGGAAATTATAAGCTAACTCTGAAGGTGAATATCCCCATGTTCTCTGGAAGTGTGCCACCTGGATGGAAAGTGACCATCATTGATAACCCTGGATTTGGGGAGACTGAGGAGCAAATTTCACAACCTGCTGAGGATTCTATGGTGACCAGCTGTGCATATATCTACCTCCTGCAGACAGAAAATATTGGTGGAAGAGATGTAGCGGATTTTTTCAAAGAACTAAAAAGGATTGATGGAGGTATTCGATATTAATAATTATTTTCTATGGTCCTGATGCTGACACATTTCGTTTCTAACTTAGGTGCTTTTATTGATGGCCGTCTTACCATTGGTATCACTAAATTTGATAGAAGCTATAGCAGCCTGAGCAGCGGTAAGAAGGGAGCTGTCACAGTTGTTGAAGCGAAGGATTCTATTGCAGAAAGCATACGGAAAGCGATAGATGTACATATGGTGGGATCTGATAATATGATCATTCCTCTTTGTGGTGAATGGGCATTAGCAAGTAGTAGACTGGCAAGCTGTCTGATTTGGGACCAAAAAAGAGAAACTGAAGCAAGAAAGAAAGAGGCTGCATGTGCACTCCGTGGTCATCCCGATCCCTCTCTACCTTGCGGTCAGGGACAAAAACCCCATGAAGCAGTTATGACGCACCCACCCATCAGAATAATTCAGGAGATCGACACTATTAGTGGTATCTTTAAACTTAGAGAAAGGTTAGTACTTTACATAGCTGTATTAGGTGTAACAGTTTCACTGCATAATTGTAGCACTAACATTGAATATTATTTTATTAATTTATCATCCATAAAAATCATTTTAGTATTAAGCATGTTTTTTTCTGCACTGGGCCTCGATCTGAGATATAGTATTATGCCAAAAGGGCTGTCTATGAGGATTGATTATTCACTTTTGATATGAATCAATAGAGGAATCTAACAGTGTGTTTATGATCATTTCATGCAGGATTAGCCATTTAGGGAAGATGTGTGCGAAAGCGTGGTCGTCAAAACTTCATGCTACATTTCAACATAGTATCCTCCGTGATTTAAAGGAGTCCTTAGACAATGCTGAAAAGGAAACAGAAAACTTATGTCAAAGTTAGTTTTACTTCTACTGTTAAAATTATTGTTACCATTATTATTATTGTAAATACCGTTAATCTGGAAATTTTATGTATGTTTTTGTTACCATATGAGGCAACAAAAATGAAAATCACAGCTATATATTATTATTATAATAATAACATTATTAAGGATAGCAATAATCATTCAAGTTATCGGATTCTAATATAAATTTATGTAAAAACCACTTGACTCGCATAATTCACATAAATAAAACTTGTGCACATAAATGTCAGTTTACAGTATACTGAGATTCACATATTTTACAGCAAAACAAGAGGCCCTAACTTGTTCCAGAAGCTTACTAGGGAAAATTTGTGAGAAAAAAAGGAATATTAAAGCCAATATAGTGAATGGAAGAAACAGGGATTCAACAGAAGTATGGAAAAGTTTTGAAAGTAGTTATGCAAAAGATATAACGGTAAGCTAAAAATTATTATTATGTTGTCAAATTTTATGTCAACTGGTTATGAGTTTAATAACTGTAAGATAGCAGTACCGGATCTACTATACTCCCAGAGTTCAATTTATACACAGAAAAATGACCTGTAATATTGAAACTAGCCAAGTAAATACTAGGTACAATACGGGCAAGCGCCCTTGTAACTTGGGGTCAATAGCAGCTTCTATATAAACATAATAAGTCATATCCCGGGTAAGCACCCGTGTGAGACAAAATTGCGATTATGTTTAATAAGTATCCATGGGTATTTACTTGGGACACTACATGGCGCTTTTATATTCCTGTGGCTAGCATGTCATATTGTTTATATTATGACTGTGCTAAAGCTGCGATCTGATTGGGATATGCAAATTCCTCCGTGGGTCATCAGCTGATTCAAGCTATTTATCCAAAGTTACCAGACCTTGTTCCTTCCTCAAGGGTAGGATCTGAGGACAAAACCTCAGAACTTGTGGTAGATCACATGTTGATAATTATGCATACTAAGTGGTAAATCACAGCACAATTTTGAGTGCATGACACAATGTCTGACTCAGTAGCAGTGCATGAGGTACGTTGTCGCTGGTGGAGGATAGGTTACTATATAGTAGGTAACTTTGGTGAGCGTTAAATTTGGTGAAATGTCTCTCCATTGGTATTGGTGAAGTTTATGTTTAGTGATCTGAAGCCTTACTGCCATAGGCAAGCATGTATTAAGATTAATTGGTGAGTTTTGTTTGGGGATCTATGTTATGCTGAATTCATCAAATCACCAAAGGCCAAAATTCACCACTATGCAGTACACTCTGCACTTATTAAGATTTAGTTCGATCCATCATTATAGAGGGGCAGACAATAATAGTATTTTCTTTTATTTATATTACAGATATCTGAACCACAAGTATTTGGTAAGAAAACAGCAAAAACTCTCATTATAAACTATCGAGATGCATGCAAGGCAAAGATTGAGAACAGAGAATTTGGTCCTAGTCAATTCGGAGAGAGTAAGACATTGGTAAAGGAATAATTGCTTAAACTTTATTGAATGTTTCTCTTCAGGTCTGAAAGACTTTCTTCACGAGAGTGCTCTACATTTACAAAAGGTGTTTGATGGTGCATGTGGATTTCAGTTTTCGAATGAATGTATGACAGATGAAGTTGAAAAAGTCATTAGTGAAATTTCGTCAATGAAAGAGTTAGCCATTGAATTGCGTAGTACTACATCTTGCAATTATTCTATTACTAAGGGTATGTTGTATCATAATCTATACTTAAGTGTAAATTATTGTTAACATAATATTATTATAGCGAAAATACGTACTTTAGGGTGACAATAAGTAATCATTTGGAGGAATATTTATCATGCGATTCTGGTTTAGAATATATTTTGTGGGAACTGATTTATATGTGGAAAGGGTACAGGGTCAACATGTTAGTGCATGGGTACAAACTTCTTTGGGCCAAAAAATTTAATTGTCACCTTAAGGCATGCCCATGCATGTTATTACAGATGTTATGTAGCTGCATTGTAATAACGGTGAATAAAAGGTTGGCAACATAGTATGCACATTCGATCGAGGCCTCACAAGTGACAAATCTCGATGCTTCAATCACGGAGATGAACTTGATAGCACAGTACATCTTCTAAAGTTCAGCTAGGTCAGGTTGTGGACGGTGCGCTATAATGTTACATAGCTATAGTGCAGGCTACCTATAATATAAGAATTACGTAAAACAAAAGTTTGATCAGCCATCTGGATAGATACATGCATACTTACAGATTTTCAATTCTCAGAAAGGCTCCATCGATGCCCAATTTTCTCACAACATATCATAGAAACCTGGTTGTTAAGCGCTGCTCGCTGTTATGCGCATACCGGTAGTTTTGTATGAGCTTTACCGCTCTTTGTTAGGCGCATATGCCCAGTAAGCCAGCTGAACGACGAGCGATCGGTTACATGAGCCCAGAAAGAAGGCTAGAAGTAGGCTGGAGAAGAAAACGTTGAGAATTACACTCTCTGGTTGCTTCTTGGCCACCGGGTAGGCCTTTCTACCCTCGATACGTTCTTTACGCATGCCCCACTTACCGTGTTTTAGCACTTTTAATTAAGGTTACGGGTGACAGTTCGCCCACGCACGGGCATTTCCCATAGTGAGTAATGGAGCATACCAAGGCGAACCGCAAATGAAAACTCTGCGTCAGGTTTCGCGTAGATGGCTTCTCTTTTGACCGTAAGAAAGTGTTTATCTTATTACTCAGACATGTGGGCAGGGCTGGAAATTTGAAGGCCACCTGTCAGAAGCAGCTCGACAGCCGTGTTGACGACCTGGTCCGCCATTACGCTTGGCGTAAATTACCTTCTTTTGTGTAGCTTTCCATTTGTGGAGGCTCTATGAACTTGGGAACCAACTCCAGCACTGGAGTAAGTTAAGTACTTCATAAATAAACTGTAGAGAGTAGACTAGACCCCTTTGTCTAGGTAAAACTTGACGCAAAATTTCGTGACAATGGCGGGCATTACCTGATTTTCACGATGGGAAGGTCGCTTCAGTTTTGTGACAGCTGTCTCTATCATCATGTTAGCTATAATTTCGTTTTTATTTCAGCTTCATAGCTGCTTCCCTTGTGGAGATACAAACAGCTTGTTACTCGCGAAAATTTCTAGATGCAAACTGTCACCCGTAACCTTAAGCGCATGCTTCCTATTAAGCGCGTACTTTTTGTTAAGCGCATATTTTCTTGCTGCCGCGTGTTATAAGTGCATGTGCTTAACAACAAGTTTCTACGGTAGATTACCTCATAATTTCACTATAGGCTACATCATAATTACCTCATAACCACAGAAGTGCAAATTGCTATAATTATTATACTGGAAATGTAATTTTCTATAGAGTCGGCAGCAGCTGCTGGTCTTAACCGTAGTCAAAGAAAACGCAATGTTTTAAGAAACCCACCGAACTTGGGAGAAATCAAGCAGAAAGTTTCAATTCCGTAAGTTATATGATATTATACATGAATTTCATTAAAACTACTAGCGAAGTAATAAAAGTATAATATCAGATCTGTATGCAAGTGATTGGGTTTTGCCGGTCCTAGTGCTGTTGAACTGACCATGATGGAAGAAGAGCTCTGTCAGTCCCCTTCATTTAATAACATTCGTGGCATCATGTAGTGGCAATAGCATGAGTGTAAATTTGTAATGTGTTAAATTAGACTAAGATAGCGATATATTATATGGCCCGTGCCAGGCATGAGAATGCGCAGTAGATTAGCCCTGGCCCACTACAAATTGCATATAATATAGTTGTTTCTCATCCTGGCTGTCGATTCAATAGCATGCGGATGGGCCGTTACCGAATGTGGTATATAAATCAGAAATGGCCGCCAACTCGAGCTAATACCGCCATATCTTCAGCTGACATGGCAAGCACACAGTTTTAGAACTATGAATGAAAGTACTCACGAGTATAGCGATCAACATGCAGAACGAGAACTGCAGTGAGCAAGTATGAATGAGCCATCGAGCCATTGCCATCTTGCAACTCAAGTGCACATGGAACAGACCATAAATAATATTGAAAATGTCAATTACATCATCAATGTTTTCACTTTTAATTAATAGAAAATAAATGCAATAATAGAAAAAGATGGCAGTGGCTCGAAAGGCATGTGGGCGGTGGACAGGAAACTATGATCCAATATGTAGTGGCCTTATTATACATTCATATCCATATGTAGAGCCATGCTGGGTGACCAACGTACCATAATATTTATACTACAGTGGAACTTCTCATAACGGACCCTCCCAGGAGCGACCACCCACTATATAACGGACAACCGCTATGGAACGGATTGAATTTGTCATAGACTTAGTATATTACGAACCTCCGAGGAGCGGACAACCTCTTAATTCTCTATAACGGACAGATTGTTCGGACCCGATTGAACCTCTCAGTATAATTTTACTTCTCAATAGCGGACGGCCAGGAAGCCACACCCCTTTTCGCGGCCAGTGACGTAATTGCTGGCACCATGATAATATGATATGATAGCCTTCCCCCTTTGTAGGCGGGGCGCTATCTTGAAAGTGGGGGCTGGGGCGAGACTAATGCATCAATGCATGATACAATTCAAGTGTAAATTATTGAAGTAGACTCAAATCCAGCTCATATTCTGCTTTCCTGTTGATTCTTTCTCCAGTCACCTCTGCAAATGCTAACTAGCTATATAGCTATCATAATGTGTGACTATATTATATTATTATGTAAATTGTCTCCGCTTCTGTGAAGGTGGAATTCCACGATTGTGACATCAAACATACTTGTTATAATATTTTATACAATTCTCGCATAGATGTACCATTTATGTGGGACTCGCTCAAGCTTGCCCCCAATTATTCCATGATTTGTCACCAAACATACATGTACACATGAGTAAAACTTGTGCATTATTGTGATGCTTTACGGTGTGTCACTTAATATCTTCTGCTAGAGATATCATTGGCCTTGGTCTCAGCTTTAATACCTGGTAGCTATAATAATTTTAACATAATTATTTGTCTTGTGTATACTTTTTGTAGGGAAATTACATTGCCGTGGTGGAAGATAATTATGCAATTTTTTAGGTACAGTTTCATGATTGGAAGCACTGTACAGCCTCAAGTTTTCAATGTTAAATTTTTCACAATTTTCACAGGTCAGAGATAGACAATTAAAATTTTTGGTTGATCGTCGTTTATAGTATTCATATCCACTTTAAGCAAGGGTCTGGCTTCACTACCCGCAAGATTAGCCCTATACTCAAGAGTTATGCCATCGATAGCGATATTATCAGATTCTGGGAAGGTAGTCCAAGCTCTCCTGGACAGCATATGCATGATTGGTTTGCACTCCCACTCTTGGTAAGGTCTGTCCAATAAAAGCATCTGCAGACGTCAATTTCGAACCATATTATCTCAAGGTCAATTCCATGCATATACCATTTCCTGGTTGCTTTTACCATGCACCAGCACTATAGTAATTCAATAGTCGTGATTTATACATAGCTGCGTGCATGCATGCATTACTTGACCATCAGAAACGTATCCATGAAATTTTGTTTCTGAGCAGAGTTTGGCAAAAACAATCAAATACTATTTAATTTTAACCCTCGAAAACTTTAGGCTATACGGTAATAATGGTATTATTAGAGTATTCAATGCATTACTATAACCATTATTGTTATACAACAGAGGTCTTTTCAGTGGAACTGATTTAGAAGTAGACATCATGCCTGGAACAGGTACATTGAATCCTGGTCTAGTGGCGAATTGTTCAAGTACAAGCCCCCCAGAAAATATTAACTCAATAATCAGACCATTTCAGCCAACACTATCTAAAGATGAGCCGGACCTCTATGATGATTGTCTGGGGCCGCTGGTATGTTCAATCGATGATGCCGACGAGCATAGAACAGTGAAACCACCACTTGGAAGTGTGTACAAGTACGTATTATCATAAAAGTAGGGATTTTAATTGGCATGACTCAAGCGTGAGTGAGCTTCATATCGTATTATTATTATTACACTCATGTGGTCCCATAATTAGTGGAGGTCTATAAATTTTTGGGTAGTGGCACATTATACAAGAAAAATATTAAATTTTGTAATCCTGTTAATCTGACATGTAGAAGCTGGACTGCTGAACTTGAAGAGACTCTAAAAAAAGTGCTAATGTACATGGAGGAAGAATGCGATAAGTATTTCAGAGTAATTGAACACAAAGCTATTAAGGTAATTTATTATGTTTATAATTGTTGCTAACAAGTTGAGGGAGGGTGGGGAAGAGCACTGTTTTGCTTCTTTACATGCACGAGTCTCAGGAGAGAGATGGCCAGCAAAATAATGAGTTCATGGCCAGCTGATTCATTAGACATAATCAGCTAGTGGACTGCATGTTTCCTCCACTGTTACAGTATCAGTGACTACCGTAATTCGCGAATATTTCGTATCTAAAATATTTCATGTGATAATTTTTCACGTTAAATAATTTTTGGGCAAACGACCCTGTACCACATTATCGTTAATATTGCGCATTTATTTTCGTGCGTTTAATTTTCGCACAAGCTATGCTGTCCGAAAATATTTTAATAACGAAATATTCGCGATTTACGGTATGTAGCTATGCATGTGCTGTGTAGTAATTAACTCCTATAAAGTGCAGTATTGAGTAGGGTCTATCTGCTTCCCTGGACAGCATGAGTCATCATTGCTCGATCACCATTTAACATTGACTGATCCTGGTCCAATTATTGTGGTCTCCTTTAATTACATTCCCAGTATAATATTAGGTAATTATGTTGTAATTATGATGTAACCTATGTCGTCATAGTGCTAAAATTCAGAGCCTTTACAGAACACTTCTGAGACCTGAAAATCCACAGAATCATATATTAACTTACATACATATCCAGCGAATACATTAAAAGCAGGGTGCTACTTTCTCCGATGAGTAATACTGGCCGAACTTCACGCGTTCTCTTGGCTGACGTAATCCTGTGGATAAATAAAGCTAGCCTTGCGCTATTTATAGCACATATCATGCCACGATCGATCTGAAGTTCGGAAGCTGTACTGTGTGTATCTCCTTTGCCAGATTGAAGCATCAAAACTCGAAGTCGAGAGTCGGTCTTAGACTCCATCTCTGCGATTGAGGCCCTGGCATTGATGTGTATAATGACGACTTTTTTATCACATGCACCATGAGAACTATGTAGCTACTGTGGATGTGGTCAAGTTTTTCGTAATAATTGACAATGCACTGTAAACCTATTGTGGCACCTCTGTGCATTCTGCTCAGAGTCAAAAAGTATACGAGCAAGATTTGTAGGGATAACCACATCCACTATACATCCCTACGCTTGCTTTTTGAGTAGCTATATGCATGGGGAACAAAAGTAACCAGTAATAATGAATCAAAACTAAGCCATCAGTGACAAGGCCAGGACAAAATTCACATGTATGTCAAGAAGCTTGGATCATTCGAGCATGGACGAACAAGTTGACACCAATAGGTGCATGATAAACAAGCGCAGGGATGTAGTGGATGTCGTTTTACCTACAAATCTTGTTCGTATACTTTTTGATCCTGCTATCCCTACTTCATCCTTCAATTTATTCAATTGTTTTTATAGGATATGGCTTTAAACTTTAATCCAATTAGCCCAATATCAAGCTGGGTGGTCCACCCTGATTCAGGTATAATAATATTATATGCTGGGGGAACAATGAGACTCATTACTTATTGATCATCAAGACATAGTTGATCGCCCAGTATTAACAGATATCAACCAATCACAGATTTGTAGTATTATGAACCCTTGACCACATCCCCAGTGGTTGTATAGTTCTAATGGTGCATGTGGTAAAGGTCGTCAATACACACATCGATGCCAGGGCCTCAATCGTAGAGATGGAGTCTAAGATCAACTTTCGACTTCGAGTTTCGATGCTTCTATCAAAGGAGATGAACTCGACAGCACAGTACAGCTTCCGAACTTCAGATCGGTCGTGGCATGACGCGTGCTATAAATAGCGCAAGGCTAGCTTTATTTATCCACAGGATTACGTCAGCCAAGAGAACGCGTGAAGTTCGGCCGGCATTACTTGTCGGAGAAAGTAGCACTCAGCTTTTAATGTATTCGCTGGATATGTATGTAAGTTAATATATGATTCTGTGGATTTTCAGGTCTCAGAAGTGTTCTGTAAAGGCTCTGAATTTTAGCGCTATGACGACATAGGTTACATCATAATTACATCATAATTACCTAATAACCGCAAAAAAGTAAGTTTATACTGGGGATGTAATTTCAAGATGATTATTGCTTACTATTTTCAAGTTTTATTATGTACAGTGTTCTCCCCAGCCAAAATTGAAGGCGTAGGGGAAAGGTATTATTTTGGGTGGAGCTAGTGTCCACATCAAAGATTTTGGCTCCACCCCAATCCCACTTCAAAGACAAATCAGCACTGAAGGGATGGGGGCCCCCTATCCCTTAAGTATGCTGGGGAGAACACTGATGTATCCACGAAGTCATATCATGTGACTGTAGTCAGCAGCGCACGTGACGTTACAGGCCGGGCAGTCGAATCGAGTGCATGCATGCAAGGCGCTAGCTAGGCCAGTACAACACTAGTGGTGCACTGATTCGATCATGAATACGAAGGTTCATCAGCAGTCAGTCAGCTCAGGAAGAGTGTCATCGCTACTTGGGCGGCTTCTTTGTCAGCCTGCCTAGGCATAGGGGCGTGGCTACTGAATTTCCGTGCACGTGCAAATTTTGGCACCTAGCTACCGAAGTACATTGGAGTTGAATAAGCAAACCATGTAAGATGGCATTGATCAATTACACTGAAAGCAATAAAAATGGAACGGTAACAAGTATAAAAATAATTGAATAAATTGAAGGATGAAGTAGGGATGGCATGATCACCATGGCAACACATTCTGAGCATGAGCCCGAGAAGAGAAGACAAAAAGATTGAAATTTTCGCATTTCTCTTTACATAGTTGGTTCAGGCATACCCGATTGTTTCCATGGATGGTTTTGGGCTTGATAGATACATGGATAGGTATTTTGGTGTAGATTATGAATGTGAAAGTTAGCATTTTATTTGTTCTGATTTTTATGCCGTGCACATGCGCAATGGGTATGGCTTATTCGGGCCATCCCTACTTATAGGGTCTATTGACTCTATGATATCATTAAGCACCAGGCTGATTTGGATTCTGTTCTGGGAGAATCTCTGAATGCCTTACCTTAAGGATACTTTTGTTTGCGGGTACTAAATTTAGCGAAATTAGCAATTTGCCCACTTTTCGCTAAAAATTGTACCCGTGAATATTAAAATTTTTAATGTTTTCGAATAAATAGAATGCTAATTTTGAAAAATCGCTGAAATGAGTACCCGCTAAACGCACTATTTCCGAAATCCGCTAAAATTTGTACCCGCAATATTCGTAGCCCTAAGGTACGCAGCTATAATGATATAACATTGCTATTGTATTGTTTTTTACAGTACTTTTATGAAGAATACTGCCAGAAGACTTTGTGCTACTTGAAGGAATTTGATTCTAAATTTGGGGAAGTACTGAAATTGAAAAAAGAGGAAATAGATGAGGTGGGTGTGTAGAAGTGCTTATATGCTGGAGTTAGCTACTTCTTGCAGCACGGTGATACATACGGTGGCCACAGGGGCGGATCCAGAGCCTCCAATAAGGGGGGTACTAATTTAAATATTTGCGCGCAAAGCGCGCGCGAAATTTTTTAGCTACGCCCCTTTTTACGAAATCACACCCACTTAATTATAATTGCCGTGAAGTGAGGCAACAACCAGAAAACGTGGAAAAATCAGTGGAACTCGAGTTTTTGTCTCTACAGACAGGTTTATCAGTCAGATTTTATAGCTAAATGTATGTCAGATCTAGGTTTTTTGGCTAGAAGGGGGGTGCTAGAGCTAGCTATGTCTATAGAAGCCTGTACGTTGTCTTGGCTGGAGGGGGGTGCTTGAGCACCCAAAGCACCCCCCCTGGATCCGTCCCTGGGCCAAGAGGGACACTGCCACGGCGGCCCAAGCTGCCATGGGCTGTCTTTTGGCCAACAAACAGCCGCCATTCGGTGGCCGCTGCGGCTCAGTCATGCCCGCCAATTTTTTTGATCTCCAGTTTATGAGCGGCTAACTAGACAGTATAGTACAATGCGCATTTGTAAAGGGTCTGTTCGCCGGTCATCGTCCGCATGATAAACATAGGCATTTTGGCACCATGGGTTACAATGGCGATCAAACATAACAAAGAAACAGACTTGACCTCGTTTCGATTTGAATGACACTGGCTACTGTAATAGGGGCTAAAGGCTTCTTAGTCATGCCTATCAACTGTGTGCTTTCTGCCCATGCGTGTTCAGTACTATGGAACTTATCAGACCACGCCCCCCAAGCGTTTCATTCAGCCCTCCGTATGATTATCCAGAAATCTTAGTACTGTGGTGCTAGGGGTGGTCACATATTATATTATACCTGCTGTACTGACACCCATGACTGGGATCAAAGTGAGATCAAGAGATCAAGCTGTGAAATTAGAAGTGATCAAGTGATCAAGATGTCCGTTTTTTGCACTCAGTCAAGGTCAAGATGGGTCTTATCCTTTGACTCCACCCACACTCCGCCCACCCTCGGTTGGCAATCAAGGGTCAAGGCTCTTTTAGCAGTGCGCGATCAACGATCAAGGTCCAAAAATGGGCCCAATCAAATTTTGATCATGGTCACGGGTGTCGGTATGGCCGGTTATGTGTGACCACCCATTGAGACTAGTAGACTGCTAGACTACTAGCTATAGGGGAAACGTTTGTGTATACCACCCTTTCTTTGTCAGTGGTAATTACTCTTGTTCTCAGTAGCGATCAAAAGTATTCGCTTAAAGTTCGTCAACGATCATAACTAAGACTACACCCAACATTGTCCAGTTAATTTCTGAGTTAACCTTTCGTAAACTGAGTAATGAATTTAAAAGTTTTGGCCGGCTGTGGCTGAGCTGGAGCAGCCAGCCGCAGCTGAAAAGTAGCTCTTGTTGGCCAACGGCGGCTTTGTGGCGGCCCACAGCGGCTTGGACCTCCCAGCATTGTCCCCCGTAGATAGCTATAAGCCCCTGTATGTTCCAGGATAGAGAGATCGAAATTCTCAGAAAACGTAATTGAGTCCGAGGGTACCATTGTTTTCTTTCTCCACAATGAGCGCGTATCCATAGACAGAAGTACGGTATATTATACTGGATTTTTATTTCTTGGCCACTATCTGCTACACTGTCCCTTAACTGCTGCAGCACTGACAAATTGTGTGCCAATTCTACTCTCATTAACCCTCCCGAAACTGCGCATACGTATCTATGTGCACGTTCCAACCCCCATTGCGCATGTGCATGCTCTGCTATCACTCCTTCTATTAACTATGTTTCATTGTAACCAATTGAACTTCATTATATTCATGCACCATTGTTATACTTTAAAACTTGCAATAATAGTGGACAATATCATGCTATAGCATAGTCTATCAAGCTATAGCTCCAAATAGGAATGCACTGACCTTGCACAATCATCATAGTCTATAATAAGTGGACTAACAACTGTATTATCTTTTTCTTACAACAAGTGAGAGTGATAAATAATCATCAGGTGTAAACATCGGCCAATCACATGCCAAGCTAGGCCCTGGAGTGTTTTTTTGTTAGATTTAGTTTGAAACCACTGCTTGTGGTGGTAGACATTGTAACAATTAAATTTACAACCTACCTATTGCTTATATACAGCCTTTTTTTGAAAATAATAGCTCAAGAAAGAAACTAAAGAGCTGCAAGAGAAATTGGAAGAATTGGCAGAATTTAAGAAGGAATTGGGTGTACTAGCGGAAAAGTTGATTAATGAATATGAAAGTTTTACTACTGAGCATTGTGGTGAATTTAAGCAGTGTATAGAAGATCAGCCACCACAAGATAGATTGACATGGTATATTGAGCAGATTGAATTGGCAAAGAATAAAAATCGCGGTATAAGAATGTATACACATTTAAATGAATTTTGATACGTGTTAACTGTAAATATATAACTGCATGTAGGTACTAAATCAGATTCCTGTGTAATTGTGAAATTTGATTTATGTACTCATCTCAAAGCATAAAATAAAAGATCATGTACATTTCATGGCCTTGTCCTTGATCAAGAGCCTGTAACTGGTGGATGATCCAAGTCTGCATGTGGCCAAAGGTTGGAGATAAATCTACGGTGGCCGAGAAGGACACTGCCGCGGCGGCAATAGGCCCTGCCCCTGGACCATTCTCAGATTTAGTAATCATCCGAGTACATTTATTTATCAAATTTTATAGGTAGCTAGCCTCAGACTGTCCAAGTATTATGTGCCAGGTCACATGATAAGAGATCATGTTCAAATTTGTAGATTATTCAAGAATACACCTCATTCCATGGCCATGGATCTTGTTACTGAATATCCCTGAATATTTTTCCCTTAAAGATGCTATGCTCCATTCTCAGATTTTAATCCAAAAGTGCATTCATGCTATAAAAAATAGTTGTTGATTACTTAATATTTACAGACAATATTAGCTATAGGTTAGTCATGGATTTCTATGCTGTAATTCTCGAAATTTAATTTAATGATTAATTGTACAAACAGGTGAGTCATTAATTTCAGCACTAGTTAGCCACTCTTCGCTGACTCTACTATCAAACTCATGTGCTTGATAGTGCTTTCAATAATAGCATGCAACGGCCACAGTAGTACCAGCACTAATCAGTGCTGGTATAGCTACTACTATTAAACTTGCTATTGCTATTACAGCACATATAAACATGCACAGCTATTTTTGAAATCATCAATGGAAATATAAATGCGCGTCGTCATTTAAATCATGTCACACTCTTGAAATTTCAACCAGTCTATATAGGTATATAGTCACATAGATGCCAGCCTAAAATTTGGGGTGATACTACATGTAAGAGTCACACTAATTATTAATGAATATCATTAAATTTCTTTTTTTTTTAATGTACGTTACAATATTACCGTAGAATCCCGCGATTACGCCCCCCCTCGCGCATAAGCCCCCTGCATTTTTAGCTCAAGTTCCTGCATAGGTAGTCAAGTTTGTCTCGCGTATAAGCCCCCCCTAAAATGGAGTCCATAAGTCAATAAAAACAGTAGCTACAGCTAGCAAACTAGCTATTTGTGTCATAATATGCCTTACTTTGTCGTTTTTCTCGAGTTTTGCCCACCAAACAGCCAGAGAAAGTACAGAGATCGCGCGCCCACGTGGCATTCGGTAATCAGTAATGGTCGTCACACGGAAATGTTAGGATCCCGCGTATAAGCCCCCTCCCCACTTTTGCCCAATCCTAGCATGCACAAAGGGGGGGGCGTAATCGCGGGATTCTACGGTATTCATATACTACTATGCTATTATGCATGTACATAATAATAATACTATTATTGCAGTTTGAGTCTTGCATGATTGTGCATATGCCCCTACCCACATGTACACCCAACCCCTCAATCTCCGCCCCCCTCCCCTCCGCTATTATTATTATTGTAAAGATGCACCCGGTACACCCATGCATGCTTCCAATACACGCCAGTGGTATTGCATCGACAATAAGTTAATTCCGCTTTCAGGTTTAACATACAGACTGTACCATTGATTGAATAGTGTCTCAGGTTGGTAGATTCCTCAGGTTCATGTTCCTGATTAGCATTTGTATCGGTATACTGTAATAATAATTATTATTATTATTATTATCAGGGCTTCATTTAGGATGGGAGGCACTCGCCCCCCCCCCCCTCCCCCCCCCCCCCCCCCCCCCCCCCGGATACTGGCTTCTCCCCTTGAAAATAGCTGCAAACCATATAAATATTATATGCAATATACATGATACTGTATGTATAAGAAGTTTGAATGGTGAATGGTGAGAGTGTCTAAAGCGGCACATTTTTAAATACAAGACTTAGTTATCTTTCAGGAGGAAGCATAATATTATTATATTGAACTATTAAAAGGGAGGGGAACTATGACAGGACCATGCAGTCTCAGAAGCCACCAGAAACAGTCTCATAGGTTAAAAAAATTAAATAATAATAAAAAGCTTCCTGGAGGAGCATTTCCCCACACCTCCTAGTATAAACAAGATTTTAATGAGATCTCTAGTATAAACAAGATTTTAATGAGATCTATGTTATTCTTTACAGATAAAAAAAACACTTAAAGTATTACTACAATCCTTGCCGCCCCCTTAACTGCAATCGTCACATTTCCACCCCCCAGACAAAATTCTAAATAAAAGCCTGTATTGGTAGTATCCTGAAGTGGAAGTGCTCTTAGGAATAGTGTCTGGAGGCTCTATTATTATGACGGTCGCTCACCAGCTGAGAATGTGTACATGTCCTGAACTTAATTAACTGTGAAATTTAATTTATTATCCTGTGACATTCAGCAGTCTTGTTTTCAGATCAGGTGACACTGCATAGTATAATAATAATATTGATTGCATTTCTCTGTAACCATCAAACATGGCATCTCTTGAAGGTAAAGTTAGTTGTTTATTGATACTAGACTAAGTCTAAATTATATCCTGGGCTCTATAGTTGCAGAAATTGAGTTAGAAGAGCGATCTGATCCCAGTGAAATTAATGATAAGTCAAAGTCTGCTACCACAACTGCAGCTACTGTTGGTCTGCAGCTAGATGTTCAAAATGATCAACCAGATATGCTTCAACCAAAACCTCGGTCATACTTTGAAGACAGTCGGCGTCACATTATGTCCTCTATCAAACAAGTGCCCTGTGAGGATGATATTTCCTTCTTGGAGGAAGTTGATATTTGCCTGGAGATTCCATCCAAATTGCGGCATCTTGATTATCCAACAGTGGAACAAAACCATGATGAAGATGTGGCCAAAGTCATCAGAAAGAAGTTCTCCAAGCTTGGCATTGACAAAACTGCAAAAGGTATCACTTTCTTATCGAGTGATCATCAGCACAGCAGTTTTGTCTCCTGGGAGGCTCGGATTGAGGAAGCTGTTAAAGAGGAGAATGACGCCTTTTGGAAAAAGGTAAGTGGGCAACTGAAACACATACTGTAATTCGCGTTAATTTCGTTAGAAGTTTTCATGTAACAATACTTCAAACACGTGCCATATTCACTATAGTTAGTAGTACAGGTAAATAATTTTTGTCACTTTACACAAAATTTCTAACTTTGCAAATTACGTTAATATGTATGACATTATCATATTCGGTTAGCTATATACCTTGCCATAATTGAATCAAACATTATACTTTTTTGGCATAAGGTTGAGTAGACTAGTTAATAAGTTAACATTAAGCAGTTAATGCTGGCTAATAATTATAATAATATTATTGATTGCATGCCACACACTTTCCATTAAATAAATCTCATCATTGATCGCTGTAATGAATCTATCATCTTCTAAGCTTTCAGCTTCTAGCTGAATATCACTTGCTCTTATGATATTATTTAGGTCGTTGAAAAGACAAACCAGTTGAGTATTGGGAGAATGCAAGCAATATTTGAGGTGTACACTGATCTTCTCGTCGAGAGAGCTGATGGCTCTGTTGACCAAGCTCTTCTATGGGTTCTTCGTCAAGATATTAAGGAGTGTTGTGTAAGAGTACATCTGCTAATTAAAATGCATAGTTTCAGCAAAGTCCCTTTGCTTCCAGTGACTATTGCGCACTTATAGTAGTCTCACGATTCAAACACCTTCCGTTGCAAGTATTGCCGTGAGTTGCTCAAGTTTTGCCACTAGCTGCCTAGCCGTAGACTTCAATGGATCTCTGCTAGCTATTGGTGGTAGCTATCTGTGGGGATTATTTTGGAAGTTCAGCTATCTATAATAATATTATGTATCAGCCTAGCAGTATTAGTTGGGTCGTGGCTAGAGAGCCACCTACTAAAAAAGGTCCAGCAGCCTGCACGTAGAGTTAAACGTCACCAAAAAATTATGCTCTCAATAACTAAATGATCTTATTAACTCACTGGGTGGTCCAGGAGACCTTGTTGTAGGTTTAAAAAGGACCAGCATGGCTTAATTCCCTCCACTCTTCTTACACACACACATGTCATGTAAGAAGAGGGGAGGGGTTAGCTTGCATGCCACTCTAACCTTTGCTATGTAATAAGCTTGGTATAAGCTTAAAGAAGTAAGTTAAAGTGTCCACATCATGAGCATTACCTGATAAGTGCGTAGCACTAATCACATGGGGGTAAATAATGGTATAATAAAATAATACACCTGGGTTTATAGTCAGGTTCTGTCCATAATGATTATTATGATTATCTATATGGATCTGACGTATCCTCGACCACATTGTTATCTTCATAGGCTGAAGTGTTTGTGACTCGCTTACTTAAGCGCAATGCAAAGGTATTCAAACCTGGAGCAGCAGATGGAAACGCTCCTCTTCACCTTGCTGCTATGAAGGGATTTACCAATATTGCAAAGAAGCTGATTGGTAATGGTGCTTACGTGGCAGCAAGAAACCGTGAAGGTCAAACTCCACTGTACCTGGCTATAAAAGGGAACCACTGTGATTTTGCTGTGCTAATGGTCCATAATATGGAACCTGCAAGGTATACAATGTCGTGCATGCATGTTTAATACTCATGTGGTGCTGCAGTCTTCAAACATAATATTAGCAGTTAATTCAGAGCTGTAAGTAGAGAGTTCCAGTTGGTGATGAGTTTATCGTATTCTGCATGAGAAATTTAGTACCGTAGTGTCCCGGATAAGCGTCCGTGGGTGCTTAAACATAATTGCTAGTAATTTTGGCCTGCATGGAAACTTACTTGGTATCAAAATTCCATACGTTTGTATAGAAGCTGCTACAGTGGCCCCTTGAAATGCGGTACACAGTATGGGCACTTATCTGAGAGCGAGCATTTGCCTAGCTGGGACACTACAGTATTGCTAAAATGCTCTGTCACTCTTTGTGTTAAAAATTAATGAAAAGAAGTTGTTTTTGTTTCTTTAATCGATCGAGAACTTGTTGGAAAGTGAGGAAGAAGGGTTTATTCGTGATCAAACAATTATACCAGGATTTGTCTTAAACAAACTTTTCGAAACCACGAAAAACCCCATTACACTTGTTTTTCATGTATAAACTGGATAATAGTGAGATTAGTGCAATTATTATTATAGAATGGCAGACAGCCATATGAATGCACCCTCAGTGACATGAATGAAATGATTATAAGTCAGCAATTTCTAATCAATTTCGACCATTTTAATGTCATAGTGCTATGTATAGCTTAGCCTAGCTATGTTCAGTGGCTAGTAGCTAATGACCGTCACAGAATTTTTTTTCCAATGTTATACCATAGGGTGCGTCAAATGTTTCAGAGGCAGGGCATAGATTCTGAAGAGTGCCAGCTAAGTCTACACTCACTCCTCGATGAGAAAGAAACAATGAATGTAAGTGTACAGAATATTATAGACTAATACAGTAATCGTAGCTTGCGCAGCATACAGCTATAGTCACCATGCATGGTTATGGAGCTCACTATAATAATTGTATAGATACAAGAGGGATCGAAAGGAAAATGAGATAAGAGAGAATAATAATAATAATTATTATTAACATTGTACAGCTACACAATGTCACTCTTGGCACCATCGGTGCTTGGTCATTTACGATAATATCTTGAGAAAACTGCTAGGTACTATAATTGTTATTATAGCTGGGTGTTGGAGTTTATAATAACATTGAATGGTTCCTATAATAATATTGTAGTATCATCATGTGACTCTTGGAGATATTAATTGTGTCAATAAAATATTATTATACAGATACAAGTATGTTTGATGTCACAATCATGGGATAATGTTACTGAACACTAGATCTATATACTAACAGCATGCTATTGACAATAGTGCCATTAGTACAGCGCATGCGCAGATAAAGACCACACCCCTCACTGCAGGCCTGTCGAAACGCGCGGCGCTTTTGCCGCTCGCTCGAGCTCAAGCGCTCGAGAATCATGATATCTCTATGCCCCTAGGCCCTGGCAACCTTGTTTGTGCACACGGCACAACAATTCTGACCAATCATGAGTCTTCTAAATTTGTAGGAGAGCGCATCTTTTATGCCCTCCAGGTTAGGACACGGACTATATATATAAGAAAATTGATCGTCTGAAAAATATTTTTCGTTGTATATATATAATAATCTATTAATTTTATAGGATTTGGTACTAGCTGTTCTTGATACAACGATGGAACCGCTTGACAGTGGAGATAATAATTTTATTGTGTATTATAACATCCTTGATGGGGACAGACAGGGCCGACCTCCAAATGACCCAACTTTCGAAAAATCACATAAATCGTGCCTACATAAGATTGCAAAGAGTAACAATAAGGTAAGCATAATAACTATTATAGTATTATTATAAAAGTATAGGTTACATACTGAGGTGCAGATCACTTTAAATTATTCTCCATTCAAAGTGTGCAACCATTTTGTACACTATGACAATAATTATTAGCTAAGTTTGTTAGAGCCTCACTGGCTAATGTTTAATAATAATGATGTAACCCTTATAGGATAGTGAACATAATTATACAGAGGAGGGTAAATTATCGTCAATTTCATGGCTAGCTAGTTAAGTTTAGGAGGAAAGAATTATAGTAGGTACAATTGTTTAAGTCTATAGTTACTGTATTGAGTATACTGAGATTCTATACTAATCTTCCAGAAAATTATTAGGAATCTGGAATATTTGAACAATGAAATTTCCTTATTCTAAAAGTTAATGATTCAGAAAGGAGGAGATAACCACCTAAAATTCAGAGTATGATAAAGAAACATTCCATCTCCATGGAGTAGCTGCATGGTAATAATGGTGGATATATGGAGTGCACATTCAATGCCCCAATCATGCAAAGACTCTCAACCTTGAAAGTAATAAATCTCAGTGTTTTATATTAACTCAGAGATGAATCTGACATTGCAGTACAGCTTCCAAAGTTGGGTTGTGGAAGGCATGTAGTTCGGTAGCTATAGCTGTTACAACAGCCTAGGCTACCTATAATGCAATACGTACTGGATGACGTAACCAAGAAGTTCAAGTTCACTGGATACATGGCATTGCGTTATAGATCCTCTACACACTTAATACTGGTTTTCTAGCCACAGAAAGCTCCATTGCATGAGGCCCGAGAATCAAAATGCAATAATGTGGCTATGTGCAATTATATAGTGTAACTGGTATTATGTTACGTGCACTATTGGAATGTACATTTTCTGTGTAGTCATTTACTATAATATTATAACAGGATGTGGTTTGCCATGACGTAGTTCGGTTACTTCTTCGACATAAATGGAAAAAATTTGCAAGATATATCTTTTCGTAAGTTATCAAATTACCATAGTGTCCCAGGCAAGTGCAATGTCAATTGACAAAGGACTCTCAACATAATTAATACGAGTGCTAGTGCAAGTCAGGAGGTCATCTTGTATTCTTTACACACTTATCAGCACATGGTAGGGATTAACTAGCTAGACTAGTGTTTTACGGAGTATGCCAAAACATATTATTATATAGCACATGTGTATGCAGTAGGATAGCTACCAGACCTTCCCAACCCTTCTCAATGAGGCTGTAGAAGCATACAATGTCATGGGAGTAATCTCTGTTTAATCATCCATACAGTGCACAGTTTGCTTATTTTTTGATCTTCCTGGCATCATTGACGATTGTATTGGTATTGGCAGCTCGTAAACCGGATCCAAGGCGGTATGATACTCCACTGGATGTATTCAGAGGATTGTGTGAGGCATTTACACTCCTGACAGTTTGTTACAACACTGTGGGGGAGCTTAACCAAATGAGAATGTAAGTTAAAATGTGGTATTATTAACCCTCCCCCCCCCCCAGACACACACACACACACACACACCACTAGCTATATTCATTGACAAAATTAATTGATATCAGATTCTGTGCCCATGGGGTATATACAAATGGCCTATTAATATAAATCTACAAGTTTTTGGTACCAGAAACTACACATTACCATACATAATCTATAGTATTACAATTTTAAAATTTATGATACAGGTCAATCGACAATCACCCCATATAGCTAATGCACATTATGAAAATTTGATAAGATATTAAAGACTCTGGAATCATTGTTTATTATTAGATAGCTACCACCACAGCAGAGTACCCTTATCCCATTATTGTCACAGTGGTTATTAAAAAGACCAAGGTTTTCCATGGCATGGTCATGCCATACTCTTAGATGAGACCTGAATTAACAAGGCATGCATGCACTGTCGTGCAGTTACTTGATTTACTACATTGATTTATTAGTCACAGGCACTACTATTTGTTGGATTATTACAACTACTTGGACTTGCCATCTATAGTCTTCACTTTCCTCATCATTCCATTTCGCGCTGTTGGATTCAATGTTCAGTGGATGTTTGCATCACTGTGCTATCTCTTCAATGGATTAAGAGCATTCAAATATGCAGCTGTCTTCAGGTACGCATGTGTGTATATTCACCGATAGCAAGCTCAGTTTTCATTAATCATTGTCAACTCTATAGGCCCCTTGCATGTAGTTTTGTCAATCCATATGACCAATAATTATGGATGATAAAACTGCTCTCATTGGCGAAAATCTTATCACATTAATTTTTTATCATGCGTTTGAAAAAATTAATGATAATTTTTTCCATGAACCTCTTCTGCAATGCACAGGTATCTCCTGGGCTAGGCAAAATGAGATTGTTTATCCAGCGAAATTTAGTATAATATTATTACGTTTTTTTCTCTAAAATAATATGTATGTATAATATATAATATTATAGGTCCACTGGAGCATATGTACAGATTCTATTTCAAATCTTAATTCGAGATATGATTCAATTTGGAACTATTTTTTCTGTTTTCCTATTTTCCTTTTCTGGTGCATTTTATTTGGCTCTGCGAGGTGAATCAAGAAGGAACTAGTAGCTGTGTGGACTGCAATCTTACCACTATTGAGAATGGATCTATGGTTGCATCTGAAGCAGCAGTAAATACAAGCCTCAACATTTATCCCTTTGAGACATCGTATGTTAAGTTATTGACAAATTTTTAACAAACAAGCATCTATGTTCATTGTGATATGCACAGTGAAATTTATTTGGTGTGGTTCACTGGAATAAGAGTGATGATTGAAGGTGCAATCATTGTTGACCAGTATTTTGGGCCAAATGGATTTCAGTAAGTTTATCTGCTATATACATGATTGACAATTGCCCATTTGATCGTCGTATTATTCACCTGGCTACATAATTATAATAATTATCTCCCCAGTAGCAATTTACTTTTCTGTGGTTATGAGGTAATTGTGGTATAATCTATGATGAAATTATGATGAAATTATGATGCAACCTATGAGGTAATTATGAAAAAAACCCAGGGCCTCGCTGGAGCCTTTCTGGGACTTGAAAGTCAGTAATTTAAATATGTAGAGTATCTTACGCGTGTATCCAGCGAATAGATTACAAGCTGAGCGCTACTTTCTCTGAGAAGCACTGTTGGTTGAACTTCACGTGTTTTCTTGGCTTACGTAATGCCGTGGATAGCCTTGTGCTATATATAGCACGCATCATTGTCATAAGGGGCTGGCCCGTATGGCCCGCGCGAGACTGCAGCAGCGCGACCAACCTGAAGTTCGGAAGGAATACTGTGCTGTCGAGTTCGTCTCTGTGATTGAAGCATCGAAACCTAGCTGTCGCTACCAAGGTTGAGAGTCGATCTTAGACGCCATCTCCATGATTTCCGATAGGCTGGGGCCAGCATCGATCGATGTGTACGCATTCTATTGACGACCTTTTACCACATGCACCATTACACTGTACAGCTACTGGGGAGATGGTCAAGGGTTCATATAATAATAATTATAAACTTTGCCAAGATTTTGCCAGACACCCTTTCTGAGAATGACACATTTATTTTAAGTCCCTGTTCATGAGTATTTGGGCTAATACTTCATGTAAGAGTCACAATTAATGAATATCATTACATTTTTCTTATAATAATTATAATATTGTAATACTCATCTTCTACTACTACACATGTTATATGATTATTGCAATTATGTTACATCAAGAACTACAGTCCAATCAGTAACTACAGTCTCAATAGTCACTACTGTCAACTACAGTCCCACCAGTCTCCACTGTCACATCAGTAACTACAGTCCCATTGGTCACTACTGTCACATTAGTAACTACAGTCCCATCAGTCACTATTGTCACATCAGTAACTACAGTCTCAATAGTCACTACTGTCAACTACAGTCCCACCAGTCTCCACTGTCACATCAGTAACTACAGTCCCATTGGTCACTACTGTCACATCAGTAACTACAGTCCAATCAGTCGCTATTGTCACATCAGTAACTACAGTCTCAATAGTCACTACTGTCAATTACAGTCCCACCAGTCTCCACTGTCACATCAGTAACTACAGTCCCATTGGTCACTACTGTCACATCAGTAACTACAGTCCGATCAGTCGCTATTGTCACATCAGTAACTACAGCCTCAATAGTCGCTACTGTCAACTACAGTCCCACCAGTCTCCACTGTCACATCAGTAACTACAGTCCCATTGGTCACTACTGTCACATTAGTAGCTACAGTCCGATCAGTCGCTATTGTCACATCAGTAACTACAGTCTCAATAGTCACTACTGTCAACTACAATCCCACCAGTCTCCACTGTCACATCAGTAACTACAGTCCCATTGGTCACTACTGTCACATTAGTAACTACAGTCCGATCAGTCGCTATTGTCACATCAGTAACTACAGTCTCAATAGTCACTACTGTCAACTACAGTCCCACAAGTCTCCACTGTCACATCAGTAACTACAGTCCCATTGGTCACTACTGTCACATTAGTAACTAAAGTCCGATCAGTCGCTATTGTCACATCAGTAACTACAGTCTCAATAGTCACTACTGTCAACTACAATCCCACCAGTCTCCACTGTCACATCAGTAACTAAAGTCCCATTGGTCACTACTGTCACATTAGTAACTATAGTCCCATCAGTCGCTATTGTCACATCAGTAACTACAGTCTCAATAGTCACTACTGTCAACTACAGTCCCACCAGTCTCCACTGTCACATCAGTAACTACAGTCCCATTAGTCACTACTGTCACATTAGTAACTACAGTCCGATCAGTCGCTATTGTCACATCAGTAACTACAGTCTCAATAGTCACTACTGTCAACTACAGCCCCATTGGTCACTACTGTCACATTAGTAACTACAGTCCCATCAGTCACTATTGTCACATCAGTAACTACAGTCTCAATAGTCACTACTGTCAATTACAGTCCCACCAGTCTCCACTGTCACATCAGTTACTACAGTCCCATTGGTCACTACTGTCACATCAGTAACTACAGTCCCATTGGACACTACTGTCACATTAGTAACTACAGTCCCATCAGTCGCTATTGTCACAACAGTAACTACAGTCCCATTGGTCGCTACTGTCACATTAGTAACTACAGTCTCAATAGTCACTACTGTCAACTACAGTCCCACCAGTCTCCACTGTCACATCAGTAACTACAGTCCCATTGGTCACTACTGTCACATTAGTAACTACAGCCCGATCAGTCACTATTGTCACATCAGTAACTACAGTCTCAATAGTCACTACTATCAACTACAGTCCCATTGGTCACTACTGTCACATTAGTAACTACAGTCCCATTGGTCACTACTGTCATAATAGTAACTACAGTCCGATCAGTCGCTATTGTCACATCAGTAACTACAGTCTCAATAGTCACTACTGTCAACTACAGTCCCACCAGTCTCCACTATCACATCAGTAACTACAGTCCCATTGGTCACTACTGTCACATTAGTAACTACAGCCCGATCAGTCGCTATTGTCACATCAGTAACTACAGTCTCAATAGTCACTACTGTCAACTACAGTCCCATTGGTCACTACTATCACATCAGTAACTACAGTCCCATTGGTCACTACTGTCATAATAGTAACTACAGTCCGATCAGTCGCTATTGTCACATCAGTAACTACAGTCTCAATAGTCACTACTGTCAACTACAGTCCCACCAGTCTCCACTGTCACATCAGTAACTACAGTCCCATTGGTCACTACTGTCACATTAGTAACTACAGTACCATCAGTCGCTATTGTCACATCAGTAACTACAGCCTCAATAGTCGCTACTGTCAACTACAGTCCCACCAGTCTCCACTGTCACATCAGTAACTACAGTCCCATTGGTCACTACTGTCACATTAGTAGCTACAGTCCGATCAGTCGCTATTGTCACATCAGTAACTACAGTCTCAATAGTCACTACTGTCAACTACAATCCCACCAGTCTCCACTGTCACATCAGTAACTACAGTCCCATTGGTCACTACTGTCACATTAGTAACTACAGTCCGATCAGTCGCTATTGTCACATCAGTAACTACAGTCTCAATAGTCACTACTGTCAACTACAGTCCCACAAGTCTCCACTGTCACATCAGTAACTACAGTCCCATTGGTCACTACTGTCACGTTAGTAACTACAGTCCGATCAGTCGCTATTGTCACATCAGTAACTACAGTCTCAATAGTCACTACTGTCAACTACAATCCCACCAGTCTCCACTGTCACATCAGTAACTAAAGTCCCATTGGTCACTACTGTCACATTAGTAACTATAGTCCCATCAGTCGCTATTGTCACATCAGTAACTACAGTCTCAATAGTCACTACTGTCAACTACAGTCCCACCAGTCTCCACTGTCACATCAGTAACTACAGTCCCATTAGTCACTACTGTCACATTAGTAACTACAGTCCGATCAGTCGCTATTGTCACATCAGTAACTACAGTCTCAATAGTCACTACTGTCAACTACAGCCCCATTGGTCACTACTGTCACATTAGTAACTACAGTCCCATCAGTCACTATTGTCACATCAGTAACTACAGTCTCAATAGTCACTACTGTCAATTACAGTCCCACCAGTCTCCACTGTCACATCAGTTACTACAGTCCCATTGGTCACTACTGTCACATCAGTAACTACAGTCCCATTGGACACTACTGTCACATTAGTAACTACAGTCCCATCAGTCGCTATTGTCACAACAGTAACTACAGTCCCATTGGTCGCTACTGTCACATTAGTAACTACAGTCTCAATAGTCACTACTGTCAACTACAGTCCCACCAGTCTCCACTGTCACATCAGTAACTACAGTCCCATTGGTCACTACTGTCACATTAGTAACTACAGTCCCATTGGTCACTACTGTCATAATAGTAACTACAGTCCGATCAGTCGCTATTGTCACATCAGTAACTACAGTCTCAATAGTCACTACTGTCAACTACAGTCCCACCAGTCTCCACTATCACATCAGTAACTACAGTCCCATTGGTCACTACTGTCACATTAGTAACTACAGCCCGATCAGTCGCTATTGTCACATCAGTAACTACAGTCTCAATAGTCACTACTGTCAACTACAGTCCCATTGGTCACTACTATCACATCAGTAACTACAGTCCCATTGGTCACTACTGTCATAATAGTAACTACAGTCCGATCAGTCGCTATTGTCACATCAGTAACTACAGTCTCAATAGTCACTACTGTCAACTACAGTCCCACCAGTCTCCACTGTCACATCAGTAACTACAGTCCCATTGGTCACTACTGTCACATTAGTAACTACAGTACCATCAGTCGCTATTGTCACATCAGTAACTACAGTCTCAATAGTCACTACTGTCAACTACAGTCCCACCAGTCTCCACTGTCACATCAGTAACTACAGTCCCATTGGTCACTACTGTCACATTAGTAACTACAGTCCCATCAGTCGCTATTGTCACATCAGTAACTACAGCCTCAATAGTCGCTACTGTCAACTACAGTCCCACCAGTCTCCACTGTCACATCAGTAACTACAGTCCCATTGGTCACTACTGTCACATTAGTAGCTACAGTCCGATCAGTCGCTATTGTCACATCAGTAACTACAGTCTCAATAGTCACTACTGTCAACTACAATCCCACCAGTCTCCACTGTCACATCAGTAACTACAGTCCCATTGGTCACTACTGTCACATTAGTAACTACAGTCCGATCAGTCGCTATTGTCACATCAGTAACTACAGTCTCAATAGTCACTACTGTCAACTACAGTCCCACAAGTCTCCACTGTCACATCAGTAACTACAGTCCCATTGGTCACTACTGTCACATTAGTAACTACAGTCCGATCAGTCGCTATTGTCACATCAGTAACTACAGTCTCAATAGTCACTACTGTCAACTACAATCCCACCAGTCTCCACTGTCACATCAGTAACTAAAGTCCCATTGGTCACTACTGTCACATTAGTAACTATAGTCCCATCAGTCGCTATTGTCACATCAGTAACTACAGTCTCAATAGTCACTACTGTCAACTACAGTCCCACCAGTCTCCACTGTCACATTAGTAACTACAGTCCCATTAGTCACTACTGTCACATTAGTAACTACAGTCCGATCAGTCGCTATTGTCACATCAGTAACTACAATCTCAATAGTCACTACTGTCAACTACAGCCCCATTGGTCACTACTGTCACATTAGTAACTACAGTCCCATCAGTCACTATTGTCACATCAGTAACTACAGTCTCAATAGTCACTACTGTCAATTACAGTCCCACCAGTCTCCACTGTCACATCAGTTACTACAGTCCCATTGGTCACTACTGTCACATCAGTAACTACAGTCCCATTGGACACTACTGTCACATTAGTAACTACAGTCCCATCAGTCGCTATTGTCACAACAGTAACTACAGTCCCATTGGTCGCTACTGTCACATTAGTAACTACAGTCTCAATAGTCACTACTGTCAACTACAGTCCCACCAGTCTCCACTGTCACATCAGTAACTACAGTCCCATTGGTCACTACTGTCACATTAGTAACTACAGCCCGATCAGTCACTATTGTCACATCAGTAACTACAGTCTCAATAGTCACTACTATCAACTACAGTCCCATTGGTCACTACTGTCACATTAGTAACTACAGTCCCATTGGTCACTACTGTCATAATAGTAACTACAGTCCGATCAGTCGCTATTGTCACATCAGTAACTACAGTCTCAATAGTCACTACTGTCAACTACAGTCCCACCAGTCTCCACTATCACATCAGTAACTACAGTCCCATTGGTCACTACTGTCACATTAGTAACTACAGCCCGATCAGTCGCTATTGTCACATCAGTAACTACAGTCTCAATAGTCACTACTGTCAACTACAGTCCCATTGGTCACTACTATCACATCAGTAACTACAGTCCCATTGGTCACTACTGTCATAATAGTAACTACAGTCCGATCAGTCGCTATTGTCACATCAGTAACTACAGTCTCAATAGTCACTACTGTCAACTACAGTCCCACCAGTCTCCACTGTCACATCAGTAACTACAGTCCCATTGGTCACTACTGTCACATTAGTAACTACAGTACCATCAGTCGCTATTGTCACATCAGTAACTACAGTCTCAATAGTCACTACTGTCAACTACAGTCCCACCAGTCTCCACTGTCACATCAGTAACTACAGTCCCATTGGTCACTACTGTCACATTAGTAACTACAGTCCCATCAGTCGCTATTGTCACATCAGTAACTACAGTCCCATCAGTCGCTATTGTCACATCAGTAACTACAGTCCCACCAGTCTCCACTGTCACATCAGTAACTACTGTCCCATCAGTCGCTACTATCACATCAGTAACCACAGTCTCAATAGTCACTACTATCACATAAGTAGTTACGGTCCCACCAGTCTCCACTGTCACATCAGTTACTACAGTCCCATTGGTCACTACTGTCACATCAGTAACTACAGTCCCATTGGACACTACTGTCACATTAGTAACTACAGTCCCATCAGTCGCTATTGTCACAACAGTAACTACAGTCCCATTGGTCACTACTGTCACATTAGTAACTACAGTCTCAATAGTCACTACTGTCAACTACAGTCCCACCAGTCTCCACTGTCACATCAGTAACTATAGTCCCATTGGTCACTACCGTCACATTAGTAACTACAGTCCCATCAGTCGCTATTGTCACATCAGTAACTACAGTCTCAATAGTCACTACTGTCAACTACAGTCCCACCAGTCTCCACTGTCACATCAGTAACTACAGTTCCATTGGTCACTACTGTCACATTAGTAACTACAGTCCCATCAGTCACTATTGTCGCATCAGTAACTACAGTCTCAATTGGACACTACTGTCACATTAGTAACTACAGTCCCATCAGTCGCTATTATCACAACAGTAACTACAGTCCCATTGGTCACTACTGTCACATTAGTAACTACAGTCTCAATAGTCACTACTGTCAACTACAGTCCCACCAGTCTCCACTGTCACATCAGTAACTATAGTCCCATTGGTCACTACCGTCACATTAGTAACTACAGTCCCATCAGTCGCTATTGTCACATCAGTAACTACAGTCTCAATAGTCACTACTGTCAACTACAGTCCCACCAGTCTCCACTGTCACATCAGTAACTACAGTCCCATTGGTCACTACTGTCACATTAGTAACTACAGTCCCATCAGTCACTATTGTCGCATCAGTAACTACAGTCTCAATAGTCACTACTGTCAACTACAGTCCCACCAGTCTCCACTGTCACATCAGTAACTACAGTCCCATTGGTCACTACTGTCACATTAGTAACTATAGTCCCATATCAGTCGCTATTGTCGCATCAGTAACTACAGTCTCAATAGTCGCTACTGTCAACTACAGTCCCACCAGTCTCCACTGTCACATCAGTAACTACAGTCCCATTGGTCATTACTGTCATATTGGTAACTACAGTCCGATCAGTCGCTATTGTCACATCAGTAACTACAGTCTCAATAGTCACTACTGTCAACTACAGTCCCACCAGTCTCCACTGTCACATCAATAACTACAGTCCCATTGGTCACTACTGTCACATCAATAACTACAGTCCCATTGGTCACTATTGTCACATTAGTAACTACAGTCCCATCAGTCGCTATTGTCACAACAGTAACTACAGTCCCATTGGTCACTACTGTCACATTAGTAACTACAGTCTCAATAGTCACTACTGTCAACTACAGTCCCACCAGTCTCCACTGTCACATCAGTAACTATAGTCCCATTGGTCACTACCGTCACATTAGTAACTACAGTCCCATCAGTCGCTATTGTCACATCAGTAACTACAGTCTCAATAGTCACTACTGTCAACTACACTCCCACCAGTCTCCACTGTCACATCAGTAACTACAGTTCCATTGGTCATTGCTGTCACATTAGTAACTACAGTCCCATCAGTCACTATTGTCGCATCAGTAACTACAGTCTCAATTGGACACTACTGTCACATTAGTAACTACAGTCCCATCAGTCGCTATTGTCACAACAGTAACTACAGTCCCATTGGTCACTACTGTCACATTAGTAACTACAGTCTCAATAGTCACTACTGTCAACTACAGTCCCACCAGTCTCCACTGTCACATCAGTAACTATAGTCCCATTGGTCACTACCGTCACATTAGTAACTACAGTCCCATCAGTCGCTATTGTCACATCAGTAACTACAGTCTCAATAGTCACTACTGTCAACTACAGTCCCACCAGTCTCCACTGTCACATCAGTAACTACAGTCCCATTGGTCACTACTGTCACATTAGTAACTACAGTCCCATCAGTCACTATTGTCGCATCAGTAACTACAGTCTCAATAGTCACTACTGTCAACTACAGTCCCACCAGTCTCCACTGTCACATCAGTAACTACAGTCCCATTGGTCACTACTGTCACATTAGTAACTATAGTCCCATATCGGTCGCTATTGTCGCATCAGTAACTACAGTCTCAATAGTCGCTACTGTCAACTACAGTCCCACCAGTCTCCACTGTCACATCAGTAACTACAGTCCCATTGGTCATTACTGTCATATTGGTAACTACAGTCCGATCAGTCGCTATTGTCACATCAGTAACTACAGTCTCAATAGTCACTACTGTCAACTACAGTCCCACCAGTCTCCACTGTCACATCAATAACTACAGTCCCATTGGTCACTACTGTCACATCAATAACTACAGTCCCATTGGTCACTATTGTCACATTAGTAACTACAGTCCCATCAGTCACTATTGTCACATCAGTAACTACATATTAGTTAGACACTGTTTAGGAGGTTCCTATGTGATTTAGAAGACCGAAGGACTCTATATAGAATCCCGAGCGAAGCGAGGGTTCTATGAGAGCCCTGAGGTCTTCTAAATCACATAGAAACCGACTAAACAGTGTCTAACAAGTTTAGATCATATAATTTTGTATTGCTAAGAGCCAGAGGGCAAAACTTGTAGGTGACTATGAAAATCTTGTAGGTGACTATGAGAAGCTTGTAGGTGACTATGAGATATAGATACCTGTCAGTAGCCAATCAAATTGCAGTATTTGTTACAGCTATGATCTAAAGTCTCAATAGTCACTACTGTCAACTACAGTCCCACCAGTCTCCACTGTCACATCAGTAACTACAGTCCCATTGATCACTACTGTCACATCAGTACCTACAGTCCCATCAGTCACTATTGTCACATCAGTAACTACAGTCACTAGCTACTGTCACATTCATATCTACAGTCCCACTAGTCTCCACTGTCACATTAACTATAGTCCCATCAGTCACTACTGAGGTTTAAGACACACTGTTTGGATTATATACCATTTGCAACAGAGGGAGCACGTCCCTTCCCCCCCTCCCCCCCCCCCCCAACATAAGCCAGGCCTGCATGTATTTACGTTGACATTGTGCAGCCTACTGACATAAAGATTTATACAATGGTACATGACTTTACCATGCCATGTGGATGTGACGTAAACTAGACACACAATTCTATTATCATTATAATCATACCCATGGCACTTCCTAGCAGGCTAGTATCCCCATTCCACCCCCAGATGCACAGTTAGTTCCTATACCATTGTGACATGTATCCTTAGCTAAAGTGCATTACCAGCCTCGGAGTGTGCAACACACATAGTAGTAGTACAATCATCTCTTTCCAGATTTGATATCACAGAATAACATTAACACACAACCACTAAAACCATGAAGCCATGAATATTGTGTCTGCACTGTCCTATCAGTAACTAGCTGCAGCTGCAGCTATACAGAATGTAACTCAGTGGTTGCAACTTCATTATCTTTTAATGATATTCAGGCCCACGTACAAGGATCGATGGCTGTGATTTCGAATCTAGAAAGAAGTGTTTGTACTACTACTAGTTGTGTTGCACACTCCTTATAATGTACTCCTGGCAATACCGCGAGAGAATGATAAGACTATAGCTACAGACTGATGATATACAATTGTAACACATGTGACAGTAGGGACTAATGGGACTGTGTATCCTGATGTGACGATAGCAACTGATAGGACTGTAGTTTCTGATGTGACAGTAGTAACTGATGAGATTATGTTATTTACTGACATGACAGTTAAGACTGGTGGGACTATAGATCTAGTTTGACTGATGTGACAGTGGTGACTAGTGGGACTGTAGTTACTGATATGACAATAGTGACTGGCACGGTGGGATTATAGTGACAGTGGAGATTGGTGGGACTGTAGTTACTGATGTGACAGTAGCGACTGATGGGACTGTAGATACTGATGTGACAGTAGTAACTGATGAGATTATGTTATTTACTGATATGACAGTTAAGACTGGTGGGACTATAGATCTAGTTACTGATGTGACAATGGTGACTGGTGGGACTGTAGTTACTGATATGACAATAGTGACTGGTGGGATTATAGTGACAGTGAAGACTGGTGGGACTGTAGTTACTGATGTGACAGTAGTGACTGATGGGACTGTAGTTACTGATGTGACAGTAGTGACCAATGGGACTATAGTTAGTGTTGTGACAATAGTGACTGGTGGGACTGTAGTTACTGATGTGATAATAGTGACTGATGGGACTGTAGTTACTGATGTGACAATAGTGACTGGTGGGACTGTAGTTACTGATGTGACAGTGGAGACTGGTGGGACCGTAACTACTTATGTGATAGTAGTGACTATTGAGACTGTGGTTACTGATGTGATAGTAGCGACTGATGGGACAGTAGTTACTGATGTGACAGTGGAGACTGGTGGGACTGTAGTTACTGATGTGACAATAGCGACTGATGGGACTGTAGTTACTGATGTGACAATAGCGACTGATGGGACTGTAGTTACTAATGTGACAGTAGTGACCAATGGGACTGTAGTTACTGATGTGACAGTGGAGACTGGTGGGACTGTAGTTGACAGTAGTGACTATTGAGACTGTAGTTACTGATGTGACAATAGCGACTGATGGTACTGTAGTTACTAATGTGACAGTAGTGACCAATGGGACTGTAGTTACTGATGTGACAGTGGAGACTGGTGGGACTGTAGTTGACAGTAGTGACTATTGAGACTGTAGTTACTGATGTGACAATAGCGACTGATCGGACTGTAGTTACTATTATGACAGTAGTGACCAATGGGACTGTAGTTACTGATGTGATAGTAGTGACCAATGGGACTGTAGTTGACAGTAGTGACTATTGAGACTGTAGTTACTGATGTGACAATAGCGACTGATCGGGCTGTAGTTACTAATGTGACAGTAGTGACCAATGGGACTGTAGTTACTGATGTGATAGTGGAGACTGGTGGGACTGTAGTTGACAGTAGTGACTATTGAGACTGTAGTTACTGATGTGACAATAGCGACTGATCGGACTGTAGTTACTATTATGACAGTAGTGACCAATGGGACTGTAGTTACTAATGTGACAGTAGTGACCAATGGGACTGTAGTTGATAGTAGTGACTATTGAGACTGTAGTTACTGATGTGACAATAGTGACTGATCGGGCTGTAGTTACTAATGTGACAGTAGTGACCAATGGGACTGTAGTTACTGATGTGACAGTGGAGACTGGTGGGACTGTAGTTGACAGTAGTGACTATTGAGACTGTAGTTACTAATGTGACAGTAGCGACCAATGGGACTGTAGTTACTGTTGTGACAATAGCGACTGATGGGACTGTAGTTACTAATGTGACAGTAGTGTCCAATGGGACTGTAGTTACTGATGTGACAGTAGTGACCAATGGGACTGTAGTAACTGATGTGACAGTGGAGACTGGTGGGACTGTAATTGACAGTAGTGACTATTGAGACTGTAGTTACTGATGTGACAATAGTGACTGATGGGACTGTAGTTACTAATGTGACAGTAGTGACCAATGGGGCTGTAGTTGACAGTAGTGACTATTGAGACTGTAGTTACTGATGTGACAATAGCGACTGATCGGACTGTAGTTACTAATGCGACAGTAGTGACTAATGGGACTGTAGTTACTGATGTGACAGTGGAGACTGGTGGGACTGTAGTTGACAGTAGTGACTATTGAGACTGTAGTTACTGATGTGACAATAGCGACTGATGGGACTATAGTTACTAATGTGACAGTAGTGACCAATGGGACTTTAGTTACTGATGTGACAGTGGAGACTGGTGGGATTGTAGTTGACAGTAGTGACTATTGAGACTGTAGTTACTGATGTGACAATAGCGACTGATCGGACTGTAGTTACTAATGTGACAGTAGTGACCAATGGGACTGTAGTTACTGATGTGACAGTGGAGACTTGTGGGACTGTAGTTGACAGTAGTGACTATTGAGACTGTAGTTACTGATGTGACAATAGCGACTGATCGGACTGTAGTTACTAATGTGACAGTAGTGACCAATGGGACTGTAGTTACTGATGTGACAGTGGAGACTGGTGGGATTGTAGTTGACAGTAGTGACTATTGAGACTGTAGTTACTGATGTGACAATAGCGACTGATCGGACTGTAGCTACTAATGTGACAGTAGTGACCAATGGGACTGTAGTTACTGATGTGACAGTGGAGACTGGTGGGACTGTAGTTGACAGTAGCGACTATTGAGGCTGTAGTTACTGATGTGACAATAGCGACTGATGGGACTGTAGTTACTAATGTGACAGTAGTGACCAATGGGACTGTAGTTACTGTTGTGACAATAGCGACTGATGGGACTGTAGTTACTAATGTGACAGTAGTGACCAATGGAACTGTAGTTACTGATGTGACAGTGGAGACTGGTGGGACTGTAGTTGACAGTAGTGACTATTGAGACTGTAGTTACTGATGTGACAATAGCGACTGATGGGACTGTAGTTACTAATGTGACGGTAGTGACCAATGGGACTATAGTTACTGATGTGACAGTGGAGACTGGTGGGACTGTAGTTGACAGTAGACTAAGTGACTATTGAGACTGTAGTTACTGATGTGACAATAGCGACTGATGGGACTGTAGTTACTAATGTGACAGTAGTGTCCAATGGGACTGTAGTTACTGATGTGACAGTAGTGACCAATGGGACTGTAGTTACTGATGTGACAGTGGAGACTGGTGGGACTGTAGTTGACAGTAGTGACTATTGAGACTGTAGTTACTGATGTGACAATAGTGACTGATGGGACTGTAGTTATTAATGTGACCATAGTGACCAATGGGACTGTAGTTACTGATGTGACAGTGGAGACTGGTGGGACTGTAGTTGACAGTAGTGACTATTGAGACTGTAGTTACTGATTGGACTGTAGTTCTTGATGTAACATAATTGCAATAATATTAATATAACATGACATTATGTAGTAGTAGTAGTAGAAAATGAGTATTACAATATTATAATTATTATAAGAAAAATGTAATGATATTCATTAATTGTGACTCTTACATGAAGTATTAGCCAGTATTTGAGTATAGCCCCATTTACACGAATACCAAACCACTGAACCAGATTACATGTAAATCGCGTTTACGCACACGCACTTAACCCGACTTAAGATATTCATAGCCCACTACTATGCACATAACCCATGCACTTCTAACCCACATCAGGATGTGGGTTACAAGCCAGTTTATATTTAACTAATTCTGTTTTCAAGTAGATTAGCGTGTTTCCATATAAGTGAGTTTGTTTAATGCAAATTCTGACCCGAGTTAAGCATACACTTTTCGTCCTTTGGAGGTGGGGTCTTGGTATGCAACACTAGAACATTATAATAGTAGTATGCCCTGCTCCAATACGTATTTAATTATTAATTTTAACATCGGCTACTGATACCTATAGATGCTATAATATTGTATTTGTAGCTCCAGTATTTCTTTGAATGCAGGTGGTTTGGAGTCATAATCTATTCTATATTCCTGTTTTTGGTGATAGTTATACCATGCACCTTTATTTATTAACCAGTTATTAATATCCTTAAACAAAATAGGATTTCAGAAAGTTTTTCTATGAAAGCTGTGATGTAATAAAGAATCCTCAAGGTTGTGAATCAAAATTATGCTATCGATTTTAAGTAGTTATTAGGATCTGATAATATTGATTGTCTGCAGGTGTCCTGGAAAGTTGGGAGGTCCAACCAATCAATGAAGTCAACAGAAAACTTGAGAGAATAGAGCGAGCAATAAAGAAACAGAATGAAGCTATTGATGAAATGAAATATGACACGGAGCTTGCATGATGTTGTATAATAATAATAATAGCTATCAGGTACTGACAGTATTATAATAATCATATATTAATTTCATAGGAACTTAATGGAGATGGAGAAGCTAGACGAACAATAATGTTATAATATTATATATGAATGCATGATCCATGAATTATACTTTGAACTTCAGACTCTTAGTTGTGCCAAGTTCATGAAAATTAGCATACATGCATGAATGACTGTGGATTAGAGATTACTACTACCAAGTCTTGTAACATTATACTGTTAATATAAGGAGTGATATTAAATAATCTATATAAACCATTTTGCAGTAAATTTTTATGAATACTTGAAGTTGTTTATAGTATTCCATTCAAGACAAACCTGAGTAATTATTAATTTTATAAAAGCAGCTTAGCCTATATTATAGCTATTTTAATGTTACAGTATAATAAAATAATATTATTACATTAACTTCTGCATGAAGTAGCTAATAAATTAAATTAATATGAACCCTTGACCACATCCCCAGTGGCTGCATAGTTCTAATGGTGCATGTGGTAAAGGTCGTCAATACACACATCGATGCCGGGGCCTAGATGGAGTCTAAGATCAACTTTCGACTTCGAGTTTCGATGCTTCAATCAAAGGAGATGAACTCGACAGCACAGTACAGCTTCCGAACTTCAGATCGGTCGTGGCATGACGCGTGCTATAAATAGCGCAAGGCTAGCTTTATTTATCCCCAGGATTACGTCAGCCAAGAGAACGCGTGAAGTTCGGCTGGCATTACTTGTCGGAGAAAGTAGCACTCAGCTTTTAATGTATTCGCTGGATATGTATGTAAGTTAATATATGATTCTGTGGATTTTCAGGTCTCAGAAGTGTTCTGTAAAGGCTCTGAATTTTAGCGCTATGACGACATAGGTTACATCATAATTACAACATAATTACCTAATAACCGCAAAAAAGTAAATTTATACTGGGGATGTAATTATTATGACATTGTAATAATATTATACAGTGAGCATTGAATGCATCAAGTAAAAATGGAACCTTAGGAACACTTCGATATGGGAAATGGCCTGAATAGCATAAAAATGCAATAAAAACCATATGATCCCCTCTATGAAAAGCCTGAAAAAATTGAAAATGTGAATTTTGTAAATTCTCTGAATCACATTTTGCACCTATTCCCACCTTTGGGGGGTGAAATTGGCCAAGTGTACCTAAGGATCCATTTTTACTTTATGCATTCACATATATATATTATAGTATTTTACTATATTATATGACCATTTAACCATAATAGTTGTAAATTGAAGGGTCGAGAACCAGAGTGGCCTAACCCCAAATTGAATGCTGGAAATTGTCTAAAAAGTTCAAACATGGACTAAAAACCAAACACCCTACTCTACCAAATCACTCAAATTTTCAAAAATGTACATGTGAATTTTCTATTGCTCATGAAATGCATTTTAAACATGTTTTCAAGATTAGGGGGGCTAACTCAATATTTGTGGGTTAGGCCACTCTGGTTCTGAGCCCTTCAATTAACCTTTGATCATGACTAGGCCTGAGCCAAATATTCTTTCAAATTTGCCCATTATTCAAACAATTATTATTTACTTGTCTATCCCATTATTCAAGAGAAAGTTAGCTACCTATTATTCTTAAAAAAAAGCTGACAAAATGCAAATGATCGTGAAACATGAATAGCTACAGTAGAACTTCCGAATAACGGACACATTGGGAGCAGGCCTTTTGTCCTTTATATGGAGGTTGTCCTTTTACAGAAGCAGAGACAATTTTAATAATAATAATAATAGTATTATAGTCTACACATTAGCATTTGCAGAGGTGACTCCATGGAGAAAGAATCAACAGGAAAGAAGGATATGAGCTGGATATGAGTCTATTTCAATAGTACTGTGTATATATATAGCTATAGACCACACTTGAATTGTATCATGCAACATGATGCATTAGTCTCACCCCAGACCCCACCTCCAAGATAGCGCCCCTCCTACGAAGGGGGAAGGGTCTGACCAGGATCATGGCGCGAGCAATTACGTCACTGGCCGCGAAAAGGGGTGTGGCTTCCTGGCCGTCCGCTATTTAGAAGTAAAATTATACTGAGAAGTTCAATCGGCAATCCGTCCGTTATAGTGAATTGAGAGGTTGTCCGCTCCTCGGAGGTTCGTAATGTACTGATTCTATGGCAAATTCAATCCGTTCCATAGCGGTTGTCCGTTACATAGTGGGTGGTCGCTCCTGGGAGGGTCCGTTATGAGAAGTTCCACTGTATGACCAGAATGTACATGTATATTTTGGCCAATTAGTCGCGGCATGCTGGCCATGGATTACATGCAAACTTTCTCTTTATTGTAAGTTCTTCAAGAAGCTGCCTATTATTCAAAAACTATCATGAAATATTTGGCCCTGCAGGCCTAGTATGGGCTAGAAAACTTTGTGATGGCAAAGAGTTCTTCTCCAGTATAAGACTGACACATGGACATCAATTGGAGATCCTTACAACAGATGCAATAAGGATTTTCTCGTAATTGCTCAGTGTTGAAATGGACAGCTTAATGCTGACCTGCTGGAAGCGTCGGCTGATGGGAAATATTATACTTCTCTTTGGCTTGTCATTCTGGGTCAAAGGTCTTAGACTATTGATGACATTTCAGTGATTGTAAACGATAACATATATTGCTAATTATTATAATTATGATTGAACTTCCAGAATTAGAACAGTAATGAATAATTATGATAGCTAGCTATAATGTATCGTGATCAGATTCAAGTTGTGTCATAAAATAATACAACAGTAACTGGATGTGGAATAGCCTAGGAAAATGTATGCACGTGAGAGAAAGCATGCATCCTATACAACTCTGTGTATGTACCGCTGTGAAAATTTATTATGGATAATTAAACCCATTATTATCCTTTTTATATATGCAGTAGCTAATTCAGTAAAGTAGTATACCCAGCCGTAGGCCGTAGCATGCACTCCTTATAATATTATGGCTATAATAGTCAAGCATAGCCTCATCCCCAGGCACCCTGATCTTTTCAACGCGATAAGGGTGCCTGTGGATGAGGCTAAGTCAAGTGTATAGTGGTAGCTTTCACTGTCAAATTAAATTAATCTAATTATCCACAATGCATTGGTATATTGAGTATACAGGATGGCGTGCTCTCCATCTTGATAATAGCTTATAGCCTCCTGGATGAACTTGAGGCAAGTTTAATTCACTGAAGAATGTGATCATGAGCTGAGAACTATAATATTAATATGCTATAAATTCAGCACTAGATGAAAATTCGGATTTCATGCATGTAAGATGTGTAGGATAGGGCAAATTTTCGATACATGCACATTTCATTTTATTGACAAAAACTCTGCCCTATCCTTTGCCAAACATGTGTCAGAAAGCTCATGTTTTGGTAAGCACAACATAAAGGAAATCTTACTTTGGTCCAGTTCAGTGTCCTAACAAACACAATGCAATTCCAGCTAGCTGCTGCAGTGTAGTTGTAGTGAACTGTATCAGTTTACTAATACCAATAACTTAGGGTTTTATGATATCAAAAATGTTTATTTTGTCTATGAAAAGATCACCACGTCCCCTAATGGCTTCATTGTATATGGTAAAGGGTCACTATAATATTATGTCATTGTAAGTGTAATAACTGTCAATAGTTCTTGAGCAGATAATGTTGAATAAGGAATTGGACACAATCACTGAGTCACTAGGGTCTATTTATAGGAGGTAGCTATACAAAAATCAGGGCTACAGAAAACATGAGATCAGGGCTGTTAGACACAAACAATTAGTATACACAAGTCAGTTGCATGTCTCCAGATTAAGCATTACACATATAATTATTTTACAACATTTGCAAAACAGTCTATTCGCTACACCATCCTCTCCTTTGCAAGAATGTCCTAGTAGGTGACGACATCTCCGTAGCGGATCACTGGTCTTCTTATTCTTGTCGAGCGTCGTAGTTCTACTGTGGGATCCGCGTTTGTATTGGGTAAGCTGGCAGGTTGTTCCAAATGATCTTGGTCTTCTGAGACCTGGCGACTGGTAAGAGGTCTATCTTGCTCGTTGTCAGAAGTATGCGTTGGGTCACCCACTAAATAATCCCAGGGGTCCAAGGGGTCTGGCTGGCAATTGGTAGACAACTTGTAGGGTTTCAGTCGATTGTAATGCACTACAAGGTTTTTCCGAGGTGGAGTACGTCTTTCTTGATTCTGAAAATAACATCACTGAGCACATTGGTGACAGTAAAGGGCCCTTGCCACGGACGGTGTAATTTTTTGGATCGACCTTTTGGTACAGCGGGAGAGTTTAGCCAAACTCGGTCACCACAGGCATATGACGGCCCCGAGACACGTCGGTCATAGATATCCTTCTGTCGACATTGGTCAGCCTGTAGGTGTTCGCGAACATCATTGTAGGCTTTGTCCAAGTTAGAGGCCAATTCACGAGCATATTGATGTACAGAGGAAGGTGTATCGATCCTCAGGTGCACCAAACATGATATCAATGGGTAAGCATACTTCTCTCCCATATATCAAGCTGAAAGGGGTGGACTTGGTACTTTCATACACGCTGGTGCGATAGGCCAACATGACCATTGGCAACTTCTTGTCCCAGTCAACTTCGTTATCTGATGCAGCCATACTTAACAGCGACAAGAGGGTGCGATTAAACCTTTCAATCATCCCATCTGATTGGGGGTGGTACGGAGTTGTCCTTGTTTTGCTCACGCCCAGAAGCTGGCACACTTTTTTCATGAGGTTGGATTCAAAATTCTTCCTTGGTCAGTATGCAGGAATTCAGGTGGGCCATGTCTTGCCACAAATTTATTGACGAATATGTTCGCCACCGTTTCCGCCTCCATATTAGGAATTGCATAAGCCTCGGTCCACTTTGTAAAGTAATCTCCGATGACGAGAATGTATTTATTATCTCGTGGTGTTTGTGGCAGAGGCCCCAGAATATCCATAGCTACTCGCTGCATTGGATTACCTGAGAGCGAGGTTTGCATTGGAGCTCGGTGTGGCTTTGAAGGAGATTTTCTTGAATTGCAGATCTCGCAATCTTGGCACCGCTTCTCAACATCATACCTTTGCCTCGCCCAATAAAATCTCGAGCGAACTTTGTGCAATAGTTTAGCTGCACCAAGATGTCCCCCTGCTGGAGAATTATGAAGGTCTGAAAGGACTTTGGGAGCTACTTCTCGTGGGATTACCAACTGCAGGTGCTTGTTAGCACCTGCCCCACTTACATCTTCCCATTGACGGTAGAGGATCTGACTTTTCAGTTGCATCTGTTGCCTTTGTGCCCATAAACTTTGTAGGGTGTGGCTTTTATCCAATGGGCATTTAGGGGGCATGGTGTTGGTTCCCAGCCATTCCATCATCTGTTTTAAGTCAGAATCAGACTGTTACATGGCCAAGATCTCTTCTTGTGTCCACTGTGGGAAAAGGCTAACCAGCGCAACAAATGCCGGATCATTACGTGGCTCTTCTCCAAAGGCCTGACCACATTGACTGCATGATTGACGTGATAGAGCATCAGCATTCGTGTGTTGTGCTCCTGGGCGGTGTTCAACCTTAATATCAAACTCCGCTAGTCTCTCCAGCCACCTTGCCACTTGTCCTTCTAAAACTTTGTAGCCACTTCAGGGCATTATGATCGGTTCTCACCAGAATCTGTCTTCCATACAAGTAGGGTCGAAAATGTTGGGTAGCACAAACTAGTGCAAGCATTTCTTTTCTTGTGACGCAATATTTTCGTTCATTCTTTGTCAAGGCTCTACTTGCAAATGCAACAACTCACTCCACTCCATCTATTATCTGGGACAAGACAGCACCCAGTCCATCGCCGCTAGCGTCACAGTCCAGAATGAATGGATGCTGAAAGTGAGGGAATGAGAGTACGGGAGCCGTGATTAAATTCGTTTTGAGCAGCTGAAAGGCTCGTTCACATTCCTCGGACCATGCCCACTGCTTTCCTTTCTCTGTTAGTCGCTGTAGTTGTGCTGCGAGGTGGGCAAAATTCTTCACAAATCGGCGGTAGTACGAGGCAAAACCAAGAAATTTACGGAGGTCATTAAGATTCATTGGTGTGCTCCAGGCTGCCACGCATTTTGTCTTTTCTGGGTCAGTGTGGATACCTTGCTGTGACACGATATGACCCAGAAAATGCACACTTTTCCTCAATAGACTGCACTTCTGTGGCTTAATCTTCAGCCCAGCTTGCAGTAAGCATTGAAAAAACTGCTTCCAATTTTTGAAAATGATCTTCCACCGTGTGACTGAAGACGATAATATCATCCAAGTATACAAGACAGGTAGACCAGTGCAGCCCGGCAAGAACAAGCTCCATCAGCCGCTGGAATGTGCTCGGAGCATTGCATAATCCGAATGGCATTACTTTGAATTGGTATAAGCCAAATGGGTCACGAATGCCATTTTCTCTCAATCTCTGTTTCCCATTTTTACTTGCCAGTAGCCACTGGCTAAATCAATTGTTGAAAACCACTGTGCTCGGGCTAATGCATCCAGGGTGTCATCTATATGTGGCAGCGGGTGTGCATCTTATTCTGGTGACCGAATTCAACTGCCGGAAATCAATGCAGAAGCGGGAGGACCCATCTTTTTTCTTCACCAAGACAATAGGTGATGACCAAGGCCCATGTGCTGGCTCGATCACATCTTGATTCAGCATATCATCGATCATTGATCGAACTTCCTCATGCTGGTGCAGTGGAAGCCTTCTTGCAGGCTGCTTGATGGGGGTAGCATCTTGTGTGTTGATCTGATGTTTGATTTTGTTGGTTCTTCCGATGTCTCCATCCCCCGTGGAGATTATGTCCGCATAGTTGGTTAGCAGTTCACCAAATTTTTGTTGTTCAGACTGGGTTAGACCCTCCACACTACACTTCATTTTGGCAATCGTCTCCAAGACGTTGGAAGAAGGGGGCTCCTGCTGTGTGGCTCGATCTATCTTGGTCTCGATTGAATGAACTTGGCTTCCTGACTGTACAGGTTGGAAGATTCCCAGCTTTTCGGATTTATGAACTACAATGGGACCAAATGTTGGGTTAAGCACTTGTACAGTAATGAAACCGTTTCTGTTCATAGACAGTGAGTGGGTAACATACAAGCCATGCTTGTTAACAAATTTAGGCTCTGGTTCCACCATGCCCATGCAATCATGCATTTCCTCACTGGAGGACGCGAGCTCTGCTTCCAACCACACTTGGTGTCTCGCTGGTATAGTGATTGTATTGCTGACTGCCACATGGCATGCCATTGCTTCTCTCTCCTTCCTTGTGTCCTGCAGTGGAATTTCTTCTCCACGAGTTATCATTATATGTCGTTGCATATCCACAATGCAGCCTTGATTGGTTAAAAAGTCTGCACCGAGCAGGCATTCCTGCGTCAAATTATCGGCCACTAGCACCGAGTGCTGAACACAGATCTTTCCTATCTGTACGGTAACTGTGGCCTCACCAAGAAGGGCCAGATTCTCACCATTGGCGGCAATCACTGGACGCTTGGGCTCTCTCAGACTGGTGGAATTGGGGGAGTTACTCAACTTCCAGGCATTAGCATGGAGAATGGTTACTGCCGATCCGGTGTCAACCAACATTGAGACGGGATGGCCATTGATGCTCCCGTTAATTGAGACAGTGGGTCCGTACATGACGCTATCAGTCACTGAATAATTCTCCTCTGCCTTCCTCTGTCTTCCTGCTGGCCTTCTAGATCCTTTAGCATGCATGGGGGCAGTTGCGTCGGATATGCCCGGTCTGACGACATCCCCAACACACAACTTCAGAACCCTGCCGATTTTCTGACCCCAGCGTGAGGGGGGTACTGCTAGCACGTAGTCTAGCGAGCTCTTCTGTCAATTTTTGGACTTGGGCTGTTAATTCCCTAACCTTCAATTCCATTAGATCTCTCGTACCACTTGCTTTGGCATTGGCTTGGGATGACATTTCGCTGTCTTGACTACCCAACTCCAACAGCAAAGACTTGGCTGGGTTTCTCCCCGCTTGGAGGTGCTGTTGAGCCACCTCAATGGACTCCAACTTGCGAGCTTCTTTGAGGGCACTATCCAGTGAAGAAGGCATGTCTCACATTAGTTGCAATAGGATCCTTGGTGAATTCAGTCCTTGAATAAACAAGTTACGAGTTAACTCTTGCAGGGGTGCATGCTCCCAGTCAGGGTATGCCTTACTGGCCAGAAGTTTTAGGTGTCCTGCTAAATCCGACAGCAGCTCATCTCGTTGCTGGACCCGGATCTGCAGTTTTAGCTGCCACTCCAACTCAGTTCCCTTTGGGGCATATCTCTGTTCAAGGCATTCTTTCACAGCCTTAACATCTGTGCTACCGGCCAATCCCATCCGATTCACGACTCTGAATGGCTCGTCCTCTAGCAGAGGTAGTAGCTCCTTCACCCATTCTGCTTCCGGGATTTTATTCTGCTGTACATACAGCTCAAAGCAAAGCCACCAGAGATTGAAGTCACTATTAACTATGAAGCATGGGGGAGGGCAAGCACTCATTTGCACCATCGTAGGACGAGAAATAACAGCTGAATCGTCATCTGACATGCTATCCCACTCAGGAAACCACTGTAATAACTGTCAATAGTTCTTGAGCAGATAATGTTGAATAAGGAATTGAACACAATCACTGAGTCACTAGGGTCTATTTATAGGAGGTAGCTATACAAAAATCAGGGCTACAGAGACCAGGGCTGTTAGACACAAACAATTAGTAGCTATACACAAGTCAGTTGCATGTCTCCAGATTAAGCATTACATAATTATTATACAACGTTTGCAAAACAGTCTATTCGCTATATATGTAAGTAATAGACTTAAGTTACGCAATATTACGTAATCGTCAAACTTGATTAATGTACTTGAAAATGAAAACAGATGGCCAACTTTAAAATATTCATTCACCTGACAGTATTAGCTACAGTATATCTGTGCCAAATTTCACAATTCGATACCCTTACTAGGCAAATATTGTTTGTTTCAGAAAAATAAATTGCTACACTAGGGATGTAATTAGGAGCCACTAAGTTCATATTGAATTAACCACTTCTGAATCAATTCAACCGTCAATACATAGCTACTATTACTGAATACCATGGACTGCAAAGAGAAAAAAAAAACAATGAAGCCATTGTATACCACTGGTCATCTGCTAGGGAGAATTCCCTTGACTATGCAATCCATATCAGTGATCAATCCAGTCATGACCTAGTATGTCTTACGCATCAGTCTAAAACTGAATATAGACTTTCAATAGGCTTATTTATAATATTATTGTTCTTAGAGAGAAGACACAGCGATTCATGCACATGATCAGTGTCTGCACGCACACAGTACACATGATTATTATTATCATACCTACTGCAGCTCTCACACCTATTTATTTGAAGTCTCAGCCATGCTAGTGCTTGCCAGACTCGAGGGGAGGCTCAGTTTGTCACTGTTTTCCTTACAATAATTATATAGGCATCATTTACTTTCTTTTGGGCCCGGTGATTAACTTTTAGTATTATTATGTACCCATGCATGCCCAGGTTGTAATTGTGATCACCTAACTAGATTATAAGAGGCAGCTGCATTGCCATGTGATACCCACCACGAACACTCAACTATGCATGCTATTAACCTGCAAATCTCTGTATCCACTCATGTGGTTGAATTTTTGTCCCATTTGGAACATGTATCAACAAGCATAAAACATTCACCATTATAGGGGAGGATCGACTTGCCATTTAGCTACTGGTGTAACAAATCATCAGGCTTTTGTAGGGACTAATTACTACTTACTAGTCTGCACATCCAAACTCTGATTCACTATCGTTTTTGAATCCCGATGCATGCATTTTGACTCTTCCATCTTTCAGAGGAATGGGAACTATGGATACAGCCCTCTGTAATCAACTTCCTTCAGAATATCTTTCTGGGTTGAGTTCTGGCTTCTTTGAGTGCAAAGGGCACACTATGGGGCAATGAAACTTGAGGGTGGCATTTTCCTTCAGCTTTCAAGCATGCTTTGCATGTTTTTGTAGTAGCTACTGCGTGAAACGTTAACTGAAAATAAAATGATGGTAGCTAATATTAAACACTGAAATAATCATAATCTGTCATTAATTTTTTCACCCTTCACAAAACAATAGCAAAATTCAAGCGTTTTCCAAACACTGTGTGAAATAATGTTTAGCTATATTCACTGTTTCACAAAAATTTTATATATTACAGTGTGAAAATTGACGTTAAGCCTACCAATATTCAACTACACTTCATAGGATACCATGTGAAAATTGAAAAAATACATATGTACAACTACATATTCTCACTCTCATCAAAAACTGAGTGTGTTATTTCAAAGAAAAGTTCACATAACAGATCTACTGGTAGTGTTTATAAGTAACTAAATAATTGCTATTATACTATACATAAGGTTAAACTTTTCAAAAATACTTAGACAGACGATAGAGAAGTGCTCATAATAATATAGCTATACATTTGTAAGTAATCAAATTGTTGCATCTTGAAGAGCTTCTTTTACTTCTGTCCAATTCAGAGCCGTCCACTGAGGGGGAATTGTGGTTGCTTTGATTTTAAATACTTCTGAAATGTTTTCCGGGTAGGCACCCAGAAACCACTTCCAATATATTGATGCTCCAGAAGAGATATCGTCCTTAATGATCCAGTTTGCATAAACTGTACGATAATCGCTAAAGCGGTGCCACTTCTGAACGTGTTTGTTCTTAAATTTAACACGTTTTTTTCCAATAACTTCATTGCACGTCAAAAGTAACATTTCTTGAGTCTTTTTGACACTGTAGCCAGCAAGGCATTGTGGGCGATGCTGACTTACAGTATGATTGCCCTTGTGTTCAAAAATACCTTCACATTGTTCACCACAAAATGGACATGTTTCTTCACATCCTTTCATACTCTTATAGAGGATAGCATGCGGTGCTTTAGGCAAACAATCCACATAATCTCTTGTTTTGGTCTCAAATTCTTCTATTAAAGATATCTCAAATTCATGTAGTCCTCGTAAAATTTCTGTAAGAAAAGTATCTTTATTCAGTCTGTCAAAATCACTGAAGTGACGACATGCTTGAAAATCTAGATGCAGTTTTCGTTGCAGTGCTCGATCCTTACTAACTGTGGACAACCAGTTCCTTCCATCGATGGTTGACTCCTGAATTGTAGGCATATGGTTTGTTATACTCACAATCTGTTTTTGAACAAAGTGAAGTATTTCACGTAATTTTTTAGTTGCAAGATATACAATATTTATGGCATCTCTTCCTTCTTGAAATTTCATGCAATAATCTTTTGTGTGCCTTTCTAGACTATTCCACATAGTTCGGTCTGGGTTTATTAAGTAAACTTCATATTGATGGAAGTCTTCTTTTTCCTTTAAGTCTTCAGCTAAATCTATCAGAATTTTAGCCTTTAGAGCTGACTTTGTTTGTAAAAATGTACATGTGCTTTTCATATCACTGACGATCACTGGACCGAGTGAAGCAATCACACTCTCTTTGATGGAGTTAGTCAGCAGTTGACAAAATGCTGAAGCAGCTGCAACGTCTTTTGCAACTCTACTGTGCAATTTTTTCAAATAAACGTAATAAAATTTTTTTTTCCCCTGGAAATATTCAACAGGATCATACTTCTTTTTAATCTCACATGCAATTTTTTCAAATTCCCTGGAGGCAAAACCACAAGCAATCAGAATCATATCCAGTTTGAATTCTTCTTTGAGGTTAATGTGTTTTCCCCATGAAAACTTTTGTCTGATGTCTGCTATTGAGGATTTCATCATTTCTATTAGTTCAGTAGCAAAAAATTGATCAAAAACTTCATCCTGTTTTGTTTTCACGTACATTACCACTTGTTTTAGCTCTTCATTCGCTGCTTTCTCCAAAAGCTTATCGTAACGATAGTTACGTATAGGACGTCTTATGACTTTATCATGATCAGCTCTTTTTTGAAAATGTTTACTCTGCACATGGATTGACAAACTTAGCCCCCACTCATTCAAATCCTTCATTAGCTTGTGACGTAAATGTGCACTATGTTTAAACTCTGCCATTAATGCATCTTTAAATGCATTTGATATGTTAGCTCTTTGAAAAGGTGTGCACTCAAGCTGTAACACTCTGATCCATTTTTCCCATTCTGTATTGAATTCTTCCTCAATTTGCACACTTTGCTTCTGAATCAGATTTTCAGCTAAAACAGCAATTTCGTCTATTATTTTCTTATCATGTTTACCCTTAATTTCATCAATGCTTGAGTGAAGATGTTTGAAATCAATAGCTTGTTCATACTGCTTTATTGAGTGATCCTTTACAGCTTTTTTTAGATTGTTGAGCTTATCTCTAGTATCGTCCTTATGATGGCTTATGATGCTAAGTTCTTGAAATAAATTTTCCAGCTCTTCATTAATTTCAGAGTGAATGGTATCAGCATACTCAGTGAGATCATCCTCAAGTCTTTTCTGTAGTTTTGGTATATCTTGTGTCTCTGAATTCCTAATTTCCATCTTTGATTGCTCATTCCATTTCAGAATCTCGCGTTGAAACTTCCAAGTCCATTTGCGATACATGGCCTCAAGCTTTTTATATGCTATTGCTTCAAGTGAATTGTGGAAGCTCAAAATGAAGTTTTCATGAAGCAGAGCATCCCACAAGTCTTCCAGTCGCCTTCTGAATGATGATAATTTATCTGATTGTTTAGACATTACTTCAAGAATGCGGGCTCTCAACACTTGAGTTTTTTCACAGTATCCTTGACTGTAGTGTGCCATTGGAAGTTCACCATTCCACAGTGGAGGAAAGTAGTGAACATCCTTTTCAGGATTAAAGGCAATAACATCACTGAAACAAGTAAATTCATCAGCAACATCTTCTGCTGCAGCTATCATTTTTGTGACAAGATCAAGTTTGTCTTTGAATAGATGTCGCCCCCATTCTCCTTTGCTCTGGGCTGATGCTGGTGAAACATTTTGGTGAACAAACTGGCAGCTTGGTTTCAGGCTGACACGCCTCATCCTTATAAATGCATATATAACTGTTTGCAATATATGCTCTATGTTAGCAGGAATTTCTCCAAAGATATTAATCAGAGTCACATTGGCAAGTCCAATAACAAATGTAGCAAGCTCATTGTCATGCTTAGGATCCATTCTCAACTCAAGAGCATGTAGACCTTCTGTGTCTATCACTAACAAATATTTACAGTCCAGTTGATCTTTCAGATCATCACAGATTGGTAGTAACTGCATAAATGCACCTCTAGTGCACCTTCCAGCACTGACAGCAAATCTGACACCAAATGTAGCATTTAATAATGTAGATTTACCAGAACTCTGTACTCCCAGAACTGACAACACAAGTACTTTAGGATTATGGAGCTTTTTATCAACTATTTTCAAAACGGCACTGACCCACTCCAATGGTACATGAGCAGAATCACCATCAAGAAGCTCTAATGGATACCCTTCAATTAAAAGTTCTGCAGCAACCCGTGGAAGGCGTTGGTAGTTAGGGTATGTTTTTTGAGCGGCTGCATACACTTGACCAGTTTCACGTAATACATGCTCCAGTCCAAATGTTTCCTTACTCTTTGCTTCTAAGTGAAGTATCTTACACTCATCCCTCTGTTCGGTGGTTCTGCATTGTTCAATACGTTCTTGAAACTCATTATCAAGTTGCCTGATATGCTTTCGTGAATGTTCATTGAGATAGAGCTGGATGAACTGCAAGAAGTACTTTCTCTCATTTTTTGGATATTTTAAAAGAGATGATAAAAAATTTTCCATCAGTGGTGATAGGGATCTTAAATAGACTGCCCGACCATTTTGTAAAGAAATGATCCTTGTAGATATGTCACATTCAAGCATTTGACATCGTTCTCTTTCAAGTTTTGTCCATACTTTCCAATAAGCTTCACCTTGTAAAGGTAGCAATTTTTGTTTTACTTCTGCTGAGGAAATTCCTTTTGCTGAGGAAATTTTTTCAAAAATTGCCTGAAAGCTTGAAGCCAACCTCTTTGCTTTTTCAATACGAGCACTTTCATCAGTTTTGAGACCTTTATCATTACATTTACTGACTGCATCAGTAATACGCTTTTCAAGACTTTCTTGCTCCTTAGTAAGATGTTTCCACTTATCACAAATTCTACTTACGATCTTTTCTGTGGCACGTCCAGTAAGTGGCATATTTTGAATGGCAAATGATAGGTTAGGTATGACTTCCCTGAGTTTCTGCTTTTTATCCTCAGCTAACTTACAATTAGCTATTCTTAATAATACAATTTTTCCAGGAGATGCTGAAAAATGCTTAATAATTTCTATACCATCATCATCTATATCATTATCTTTCAACAGAATGAAACACATAGAAGACATCTTACTTAGCAAGGCAATTTGTGTTTTATGTTTACGGGAATCCCCATGAAGATTCAGAAAAGCTACAGAATCCGGAAATAAGTCACTTTCTGAGTTACCAGTTGGAAGGTACCAGCATATGTCAACTAGGCCATCTCCAAGGACACGGTTTAGTTCACCTCCTTTACACTCTCGATTGAAAAAATGATTATAGCATGTACTGCTGTGATTGAGTACTGTATTCAAAGTTTTGGATTTTGATACTTCATACTTACCAAATCGTAGAAACACTATAATTGGCATTGGATATGCAATAAGGGGATATTCTTTTGAGACACCATCTGATATCCATTCTTTCACAATTGATCTCATCCCCCAAAGATTAACTGTTAGTGTGTTATTTAATGGCTCAGGATAAATTAATGGTACGGCATACTGGCAAGTGACTAATCTTGCTATTAAATCTTGTTTGATGAAAACATTCACACTGCATAAAACAGCTAGAAGACCATCTTGAGGATGCAGAGTGAAAGATTTACTAGTACAAACAGCACCATATGTTTCATCATCACTGAATGAATCATCGGAATCTGAACATGTTACATCATCAAAATTTAGAAGTACTTCTCTACACCTGATATCATATGTCATAATCTTATGCAAAATGATCATAGGTAGAAGTTTGGGATCAGTACACTTACTCACTTCTAATTTCTTTGATTGAATGCCAATGCAGTTTGAGGTAGTTAATCTGTTGTTAATAAGACCAAGTTCAGTAAACATCTTGTGAATTTTATCGTTTTCCATTTCTTGACGGTTTACTTCACCTTCTGGAGTGATGTGCACATGTGTTTCATCACTTAAAATTGGTAATAATTTATCACTGGTTTCCTCTGCTATCGTTTCTTCTTGCAAAATTGAGTCAAGATCGCTTTTAAGCTTATCCCAATCATGTTCCTCAATAGTTGATAGAATAATGCGTAAAATCTTGTTTTCAAGTTTTTCTCCTATTCTCTTTTCCATGTATTGTAAGTGCTCTTTGGTCTGTTCTATCGATGTTATCCCTGTACAAAATATTTCAACACAAATTTTGAACAAGCATGCTTGAACATGAAGAGGACTCATTGCTTTGAATTTATTGAACTCAATTGTTTGTTCCTTCAGTTGGTTGCACAAATATTTAATTTTTTCATAGGATAACTGTTTGATTATTTTATGCTCTGATGCACTATGTGCAAATGGAAACAGTATGGTCAGTATAAACAAATCATCATATATCTGATCATTACGAAGTTGATATCGAAAACTGTCGATAGCTTTAGCAACTCTTACTGTTGCATCTTGAGCACTCTCTTTCATTAGGATCATTCCCTCTGCCTTTTCCAAATGAACAATTAAGCTTTTAATGTCGGTGCACTCGATACATTCTTCACTAGTGGAATGCTTTGGATGTGATGTACAGTTTAGAATATGTCGAATCCTTTCCTGATGTTCCACAGATTTCAATTGGCTAATGTCACCAACTTCAATTAATTGATGCAATGATGAACGCCACTGAAACACTTTTAAATCATTCGGCGATGACTGTGAAATGCTGTCATACTTATCAATAACACTCATTAAAAAGTTTTGAATCACCATTTCGGACAAGTAATTATCTGTCCATACTTTGTAACTCCCGCTCTCATCTTTAAGCTTCTTTTTAACCTCTACCAGGTTTTCAAGGTGTTCATCAATTCTAGATACTTCCAGATCCTTACACCACTGACGTACATTGTCTAAAACATCACTAAGTTCATGTGACATGATCAGAAGTCCAGTTCTTCTTTGCCAAAACTTTCTCAAAACTTTAGCTAGCAAAGTAGCATTGCTGAATTGATCCATGTAATTAGATCTAATGATCTCCCAGATTGGTGTAAATGACTTTCCACGACCAATCACTCTCCATGTTCTGTTGTTCCTTTCTAAACCTGTCTTCCATTCTGAAAGTGAACAACATTCTGGGCCTCCTCTTTGTCTGATGAACAATTCAGTTTTACAGAGTGCATTTGATTTGACTTCTTCTTTATATCTACTTCTCACATGCTCAATATTGACTTTTCCGGATGCACCTACCCTTTGATAAGAGGCACACATTTTACTACTAAGAACTTCGCTTTGAATTCTTTCTATGCATTGAAGTTCTTCTTGATGAAAATCTTCACTGCAACAGGTCCACCAATAGATTCCTCCAAAATTGATAGGTCCCATACATATATGGGATCCATATCTTTCAAAAAAACGATAACACTTTTCTTGTACCTTATCACTTTCTTCTCCATAGTCTTCAATTGACGATACAATCTTGTTCAAATCATCCTCAGCATTTACAGAAAATTTCACATCTCTGAACTGGAATGTGTAAGATCTCTTAGAAATTATACAATGCTTTACTCTTGAACTATATTGCTTTTGCATATGAGTTTTGGAACCTTTTTTAGATTCAACTGATACCCATATAGAAATGACCATCTTGTCACAAGCATGCCACATGCATGCTACAAGGTTGTCAAGGTACAACAACCTTGTCACCAGGTTACATTGTCATTGTTCAAAAAGTACAAGCTTGTGGCAACCTTGTGTAGCAATAGCTAGTCCCATGTAAATTATAATAACAAACTAAATACCGTATAGCCGGAAAATTTGGTGGGGAATTAAATTTGGCGGTTTGGCGGTCTATATTACAACCGCCAAATTAAAATCCGCCAAAATTTCCTACTCGCATATATACGTATGGCGATCCCGTACCGAACCGCCAAATTTAAATCCGCCAATATTCTTCTAATAGCGATTTGGGGCTCAACTGCCAAATTTAATGCCCGCCAATATTTCCGGCTATACGGTAGATATTATAGACATCAGTGGCGGATCTGCAATTTCTAGGAGGTTCTGATACTGTTGCGTGCGAAGCGTGCGTGAATTTTAGAAGCCACGCCCATTTCGGGAAAACCACACCCATTTCAATCGTTTAGAGACAAATTCTCAACTCGACCAGTCCAATTGATCTGTTTTCGAATGAGTTTCTTTTAAAGCATTCTAGGGTAAGCCACAGCATCAGTTTTCTTAGTTCTGTAGCTAGAAAGGGCGTTCCATTTAGCCAACATCAGTATACTTCTTGGTGCTATATATAGGTGCAGCCAAAGGGGGGTTCCAGTGTGCACTCCTGGATTCCCCTCTGGATCCATCACTGGATATATTATAATATATTTATAATTATAATATCGGTAGACAAATATGCATGCATGCAACAGTATATAATTATTATGAACACTGGACCACATCCCCAGTAGCTGCATAGTTCTGATGACGTATAATATTACGGTAAATTAAGCTCGTCAATATAGTGCATACACAGTCTACAAGCCACATCGATGCCGGCGCCTCAATCGCAGCTGAGACAGACTATCGCGACCTCGATGCTTCAATCACACGCAGGAGATCAACTTGGTAGCGCAGTACAGCTTGCTCGTGGTATATCCATGGACACTGCAGCATGCATGATGCTAGCTATATAGTTATTATTTTTTTTTCATTATAGTGAGCAAGGGTAGCTTTATTTATCCACGGGATTACGTCAGCCAAGAAGTTCGGCCAGCGGTACTAGGCTTGTCGAAGAATTGAAGTAGCTAGCACTTGGCTTGCAATGTATTTTCTGGATATAGGCGTCAGATACTCTACATAGCTACTTACCCATTTTTAGGTATTAGAAAGGCTCCATAATCTGAGGCCCCGAATGTTCTCACGATTACCTCCGATAGATTATACTATAGGTTTCACACATAAATATTATTAATACCTCATAATCACAGAAAAGTGAATTGCTACTGGGGATGTAAATAAATTCCACTAATTCCAGATCATGTGGATGAGGATCACGGATTATGGAATACCGGTATCAAAGGCTAAGAACATCAGTGCAGTCACCACAATAATTATTGGAGGCATACTCAGGATATGCACCAAGTACATCATAGTACAAGTTGGCTGCTATCGAATTGAAAGCGCATCCTCATGCTGTCATCTGGAAACAAAACTTCAAGTGTGGCAATCAAAAAAATAATAATAAATGGTCTCCCCCCGCCCCCAGCCATACAGGAGTGAGCTTGCATGCATGCAGTTCAAGTTCAAACAAATTTGTCTCATACAATTATGACATTGTAGAATTAAATTTTGTGCAGTGCTATGCATAATTATTAAAGCATGTCTTGTGCTCCTTTCAATAACAATATACTAGTCAGCCACATATTAGCTATTACACATGCAATACGCAATAATAAATAATAATAAATTATGTTCTATATTCTATCAATGTGTTAGTATTTGCATATTATTTTGCCAAACCCACGAACAGCCAGCTAGCTACCCTTAATTAATTGTATGGGAGAAACCGTTGATGAATTTGAATGTTCACCACTGTGGTAAAGGTCGCCTCAATGCAATTAAGGGACAAAAAATTTGAGTGATAACCTTTAATATTCACCTACATGTGTACGAGAGCAGATATGGCAAAAACTGAAATGTATTCCTTGAGTCCAACATCTTTGCTAACCAGGTGTAACCATGCACCTGCAACTGGTTATTTTTGTTAATTATGGAAACTCGATCACTATAATAACAATATCCAGATTGTGAATTATACTGATCCTAGCAAGAGTAACCACAAATTTCCATAATGAAGCAAAATCAATAGTAATATTATGTCTGCATGTCACCAGGAGCATATGAATGCCACTTCGTGGCGCTCATAATTATGCTCCTGATGTCATTCTTTAGGATACTATAATTATTATTAAAAGCAGAAAAGGATTTCCTGACATCACTGCTAGACTATCTCCCAAAACCCAGCATGTAAGTACAGTGCATGCATGTACGCATACAGTGTCGGTGATCCTTGTGCAGCTCCACTTCTATATACCTGCAAATGAAATAAATAACTACTATTCTGTATTGTATGTGAACAGCTGCAACACAAAATTGGCCCATAATAGTGTATATGCATGTCATAGTTTCTGCTCTGTGGTAGACAACATATATGATGGTTATATGCAATGCAATCACTGATAGCTAGGTGGCCCGGGCTTTTCATACCTACCCAGGTTTGTCTGTCTGTACAATCTGCATCTGGTCCCATGGTACACACATGGTATACCTTGCATCCAGTCCCAGATGATAAAAACAAACCTGTTAGGTACTTTTTATCAGGCTCAGGTGATAGCTACAATGATAGTTTGGCTGTCAGCATCATCGGCATCTGGTCCCGAGATATCTCGCTTCCAGTCCCCAAATCAGCATCAAATCAAACCATGTCTCAATAACATTTACCGAGAACGGACATTAATAATCACCCCAGCCCCAGCTCAGCTGGTGCACACCAGGCTGGCTGCAGTGTTCAGTTGATCACTGCATTGAAGCTAGTGGATGCTCAGACTTCAATGATAATTATCATAGCGGCTACAATGCATTGACTGTAAACCTTCTTAATTTGCATGCATAATATTATGATTTTAATACCACCTTGACTCTTGAGATGATAGTTCACACTCTATTTCCCGCCAATTGTAGTTGAGAGGCTCCATTTAGAAAAGTATTCCTGACCTTTGTACTTCACCAGCCCTGATGACCATGCCCCCTCGCAGTAAAGATAGAAAGTACCGTCAAAGAAAAAGAGGTATTGAACGTAATCATCGACTTAAACTAGCGTATGACGAGAGTAAAAAAGCACTAAGCAGGGAGCAAAGATTCAAGAAAGCTCTGGAAAGGTACCCGGCCAATAATATTAAGCTAATCAGTGAATACAATAATTATAGCTAAATATCAAGTACAGACGGTAGAGAATCATATTTAGAGATTCAGAGGGGTCAGGGGCTGGAGTATAAACAGGATACGCTCCTGGTATGAAATTTAATGTTTGCAGGGTTAGTCCAAGTCCATGGGGGTCCAGGTAACACGCCTGTATCGTTGGCAATGTCAAGCCATAGGGGCGAGGGTGGGGATTTGACACCCGAGAAGTTCAAAGTCTCCTCCCCCTGGGCCAAAATTACAGAAAAATCCCCCTATTTATCAAGTTCCATGGGAGCTGTGTATGGACTTTGCCTTGAGCAATAATAATAGTGTATTAATGCATATGTGCAATTATTGCACATTAAGCACGATCAAATGCCCCTCCCATCCCCTACTGGGTCAAATCCCACCCTTTAGGCCGAAATTTGTGTCAATGGACTTTGAAATGCCCGACCCTCGCCCCTATTGGGGTGGGGGGTAGTGGGGCTTGACATTGATAGGTGCATAATAATAACATAGCAGGCCTCCAACCCCCTAACATCGTGATATTTACAAAGTTTTTGAAAATGCCCCCTTAATCCTACTCTACCAGTGGGCAAGTTATCTGTTTTGATGAGCTCTATATATATACCGTATCCTCCCAAAAATAAGCCCCCTTCGAAAATAAGCCCCCTCCCCTCTTTGACCTTCAAGTTCTTACACAGATATGTTTGCCTCGATTATAAGCCCCCCTTCCACCAAGTAGATAGACTGCACATAATATACACACGCGCGAGCACGTACGTAACCCCGCCCTTCAATTGACTACGAGTACAAAGATGGTGCTGGCTTTTAGAAAAGCCTGTTTTGAAGTCATTCTGTTATAATGGCACTTCTAGCTTGGCGAAGATACTTACGAGCCGGTCAAGATGCTTTTACTTTCCTCTAAAGACGTACACACACGGAACAACATGTCCTTTTCCTACCGCCGATCCTCGCCCCGCTCTTTTGGAGATAAGACAAGTAAACTCTGGATATTTCCCGCAATATGTGACCAACGATGGTGGCTAAGGGGGGCTTATATTCGAGGGAAAGTGCATATTCGAAAATAAGCCCCCTCCCCAGTCTGGGTCATGTCTACGGCTAAAAAGGGGGGAGGGGGGGGGGCTTATTTTCTGGAGGATACGGTATATATATATATAGCTCTATGTTTTTCCACTCCATATAATAATTATGCATAAATACTGATTTGGAGCACAACCCTTGCTAATTAACTGGTTGTTAATTTTTTACAGGGAAAATATCACATTGAAATCAAGACTATGTGCAAAACCATGTTCTATAACCCACACAAAGGCATCTATGCTGTGTGGAATTAAACCTCCCCGAGTTTGTGTGGCACCATCCAATATCCGTTTGATTTCATGGGAGGACATTAAAGAAGCGTGTATTACTAACAATGTGATTGGGACGGGAGCATTTGCAACATGCTATTTGGCTCAGCTGGGTTCACTGAATACAGTGTGTATTAAACTCCTTCATGCTGGAGACAGATACAGATCCTTGATTTATTCCGAGGGCAAAATACTATCTAAACTTTGCCATGTAAATCTCCCCTGGATTCATGGTTTCTGTGACGATTCCAACCGTACAGCGTTACTCATAACCTACCATCCGTACAATGGTAAAAATATATCAATGCACTTTCATGGTGCATTACACAAACACAAGGCTAAAATCTCTAACAATCAATGGAGACAGCTGTTGTTAGGATGCTGTAATGCACTTGTTTATCTAAAGGGAAAATCCGTTCTTCACAATGATATCAAGAGTGACAACATTCTTATCGAGAGAATGCCACCTCGTTTTATTGAAGTTCGTGCGGTTCTGATTGACTTCAACAAAGCATGTCTCAGTTGTGATGCTCGGAAATACAACTTATCTAATGAGGAAAAAATATATTATGCCGAACATCACCCACATATTGCACCAGAAGTGCGCAGTGGAAGCCAAATACAATCATTCGCCAGTGATGTGTACTCTATGGGACGAATCATTGATAAAGTTAATGTCCTAGCCATGGGGGAGGTACCGTGTATTAGTAGTATGGCCGAGATGTGTAAAAACTTGTATTCTTCGAAACGCCCAACTGCTGAAGAACTTCAACAAACATTTTCCAGTTTATTAGCAATGTAAATAGCCACAAATTAATGGATCTGTCATTATTGCAACAATAATAAGTATTATAATTATTATTACTCAATTTTCAACTTCAATATCATTAACAAAATGACTAACATAAACATGAGGTCCAGGGATATCCATGAAGATACACTTCTCGACAATACAGTCCACAGATACAGCTACGTGATCACCATGCCTACAGAATGATAAAGCTTACTATCATTATAGCTACAGCTAGTTGTCCATACATGTGTAAGTATACAGGCAGCTAGAAGGTTGACCAGAAACCAAATAAAGTTTGTTTTCTCAGCGCCATAATATTATATACATACAGCTTCTGAACATCGGGTTGGTCGCAGCATGGCACACAGTGTGCGTGCTATATAATATTATAGCGCAAGGCTAGCTGTATTTATCCACCATAGGCTTCATCATACATTACACTATTATTACCTCACAACCACAGAAAAGCAAATTGCTACTGGGCATGTATTTATGATGTACCAGCAGAGTTTCATTTGGGCCCTCGAGTTGCCACCCCGTTTACACGTGCCATAGCTATAGTGGACCACTTTAGAAAGTGCTTTAAAGGCCTGGTGTAAATGGGGCTTAACATAATAATAATAATATTATTATATTATATCACACCTTGGATTATTCAGCACAATTAGATGCTTATGAAGCTTTGCATTTGTGATATCATCGGAGCAGAGTTTGATCGAGGTGGGTGGACAAACATTGATAATAGCAAAACACCGCTCGCCTGGAACAATCAAGAGTTTGTGAAGAAGCCCGTATGTGCAGCTCATTATACCATCAACATTCACCACAGCTCTCACACAAGAGTTGTTCCGTCTCGTTTCTTTGATTTTTGTTGTACAAATTTCTCGGCGTTTAAGCGTCAATTTTGTGTAGTACATAACATTACACTCCGCTTCCAAAGGTACACCAATAGACGATAGAGCAGTTCTGTCACCAGGATCAATTATTGTTCGTAAAGGTTTGCTCGTTAAGGAGATGTTAGAGCTGACAATCTTTTCATATTTCCTAAAATTAGTGATAGAATGTAATACATGTAGTTACAGAACACAGCTTGACCTACCTTGAGGTACTTGAACTTGAACCTATACATTTGTATACACTTTCCTCTTTAGTTCCTTTTTCCAGTATTGAGTGAGCGAGTTCGGGCATTTGTTGCAGAGCAGAAATATGATTGATCACCTAATCAAGTTGTAAAAACCATTCATGCACACATCAACAACTGTACATGACGTGCACATTAGTGTTCGACAAGGAACCTGAATCTACAACCATAATATGCAGCTATACTAGAGCTACACATGGGGTATATATATCGTATAGCTGGAAAATTTGGCGGTTTGACGGTCTACATTACAACTGCCAATTTGAAATTAAAATCTGCCAAAATTTCCTACACATATGGTGATCCCGTATACGAAATCGCCAAATTTCAATCTGCCAATATTCTTGTAATAGCGATTTGGGCCTCAACCGCCAAATTTAATTCCCGCCCAATATTTCCAGCTATACGGTACGTGCTTTAGAGAACTCGGTTTGATACAAGAGTGCATGAGTGAGCCAAGCGAGCTCACTCCTTGTAACCAATATTTTAATAAATGCATACGATACACTGTCAGTACACTGTCAGTATGTATAACATACATACATGTTGCTACCGTATACCTGTTTTTCTACTGATTTTGAGCCATGAAAAAGCTTGAGAATTGTTCCATTCGTACCCTCAAATGGAAAACATGAATGTGCCCAAAGTGGTCCTAGGTTTTTGACGACATCGGGTAAGTGTAACAGGCCATGAACAGCAGTGGTACAATGACGGTCACCTACAGTAGAAGTTTACGTAAGAAATATACATATAAATTGAAGTAGAAGATTTCATGGTAAAAGACAGACACACATGTACACAGGTATGACAACTGTAACCCTACAATGTACCGTAAATCGCGAATATTTCATGTCTAAAATATTTCATGCGATAATTTTTCGCGTTAAATAATTTTCGGACAAACAACCCTGTACCGCATTGTCGTTAATATTGCGCATGTATTTCGTATGTTTAATTTTCGCACAAGCCATGCTGTCCGAAAATATTTTAACATCGAAATATTCGCGATTTACGGTATACATGCACTGAGGGTAAATTATAGTTCTCTTATACTTACCATATAATGCTCCAAATTTGATATAGTAATGTTGTAATAATCGGGCACTTTGCTTAATGCGTTTCTCAGAAACAGTATTCTTCAAAAGTAGGTAAACCCCCTCAACGAGAAGCAGATGATGCTGATAGAAATCTTCATGGAGAATCTCCTTCAAAACAACTGGAGAGTAGTACAGCAACCAGGCCTTCACTTCATAGGCTGCAATAGTCAGGATGAGAGATATTGCTATATAATGTTATCATAGTACAAGAGCACATGTACATTTTACAGCGGAAGGCTATCTTATAATATTTGGATAAGCCCGAAATAGTCTATGCTCTCCAGCAAGGAATTATCCTTTCTAACCTAACAGGAAATGTAGACGGTATCATTTTTATTCACCTTTCCAAAATTTCACTGTATCTGCTACACTACGGGGAGCTCTTTGCATATCATTTGGAGGCCTTAATCCACAGAGGCGCTCATCCACCAATGAAATACTCTCCTTATGACCTATGTACCAAAGCTCTGAATGATACTGCGACTGAAACCACATACGCAAGAGAAGGCGACACACATCCAACAAAACACAGTGCATATAGTCGATGGAGCAGCCCCTGATTACATCAAAACTTGGCACCGTGCTCAACCATGTTGGTCCCTTCACACCATTGATCTAATAAATGAGAGACCAAAACTATGCATGTTAATTGATGGCACGTGTAGGTAATAAGTTAAACCTGAGAGCCATTGGATATGACGCTCTTAGCATCTTCTATAAGTTGTTTATGTGTACGACTAGGGCCAGTTGGATTACTTGCATCAAATGGATAATACCTCACTGTACCATCACCGGAACTTATAGACACACCTACATGTATAATATAATGATATTATGCTATAGATCGTTACAAACCAATAATTATGTAGAGGAATGAGGCCTTCGTGTTTTGGTGTACACACAATATCATGCCATATTATATATAATATTATTATAATATCACTACATTATTGAAGCAAGTACCAAGCATGCTGAGTCAGCGTAGAGCTGGATCAAAATGATGATGTGGTTAATAAGGAAGCAACTTATGACAGTAAATATTATTCATAACCTTTTGACCCTGTGCTACCACCTCTGCTGTAGTGGACCAGGCATTGAATGGTTATTTTGGGGGGGGGGGGGGGGGGGGGGCATAAAACGGACACACCCACTTTCGTCCCATTTTCTGGGTGAAATCCTGCCAGGTGTATATACCTTTTTGTAAGCATTGTGAACACCCATAGAATCCATTGTGCTGAACAGTGTTTAACACACGTGACCGGGCAGGTAAATCACATGTGAAGCATAATAAAACTGCACGACAAGTGAGAGAACCTTGCCCTTCAACACTCAGACTTATGCCTGTTGACAATTATTAATAATGATTAGGTTAGATATCATGAAGTATGTATGGACATACCTGTATGATAGAGACTGGTTAAAGTTGTGGCTAAAGGTTCCAGAAATACGGTCATGTCTGGTTTTGCGTCACCATACCAAAGCCCAGCTAGAATTATATTCTCCTTTACTATCCTAGTAGTATTACAAAATCTAATTAATTATGTAACAATTAAATCTATGGCCGTTTAATACCTCATCCTGAATGGTAATTCATTAATCATCAGCAATAAAGGCCAGAATGTGAACTTAGAAGACCTAAAGACAGGAATTCCGTCCGTATTGAATATAAAGGAAATGTTGGCCTTGTCTGACAAAAACCCTGAAGTTACATGTTGTTGATAAATTTCTCCACTGTACACATCAGTTTCTGCTGAAAACCGTGAGGGGTATTGCTCATAGATTGCCTCCAAGGTTCCTTTACCTGCATCAAAGACACAATTAGATTGAGATATCATTTATCAGCAGCAAAACTTAGAGTCGAAGTGCATATATAAACAAGCACTATTATGCAAAATCCTCTGAGTCAGTGTAGCTAGTGTACATGATGCATGCTAAGCCAGCAACACTATTAGAGTATAGAGTATAATGGTTAAACCACAAAGATCTACCTTGCTTTCAACGCATAAACCATAATAAGCTATGTAGCAAGCAACCTTGTAAGACACATACACAAAAACTACTGTACCCCTCGAGCATGTTAAATAAGTTGTTCTGCTGAAGGCACCATAAACAGCAGAATTTCCCTCTACTGGGCCCCACCCCTCTTTATGTGGGGTTCTGTCACACTGTCAATGGTCCCCCCAAAATTGTGGTACCCCCGGACTGTCCACTGCGTCATATTTGGTCCTCCTAGGACAAACCCTGACCCTGGAGTCTAACCCTGCCATATAAACCCTTGAGACTAACCCTGCTAGCCATTTATACCTGCCCCTAACCGTCTTGTAAATGGCAGGGGCACTAAGCATAGTCACTATGGACAGTCCAGGGGGACCGCTTTCAGGAAGGACCACTTATAGTATGACAGTTCCATATTAGAGTATACTTACGTTGAAGAATTGAAGCCAATTGTGGTTCAACAGGTACTTCAATAAAGTGTGATTTGGCACCAAATTTGCTAAGGTCAACTTCGCAGCTAGGATTGGGACACTTGTTACCATCTTCTACGCGGTATAAACAATTGCTACAGAAATTATGGAACTCCATAGGAAGTTTATGCTCTCCGAACTGTTTATTGAATAGATATGGTGATGTCAGGCATTTATTTGGCTGGGGACAATGTAAAGAAACCAGCCGAAGTAGATCAGCAAATGCAGTTTCAGTTAATCTGTGCTGCATGCGAAACTTTTTCAAAAGCAAGCAGCTAGAAGAAACTGTCAATCCTGAGCCTTCATACAACTGCTGCTCCAAATCAGATGTCACTTGGATTAAGGCCGTTTGCTCGGATTCATTAGCAGGAGCTTCTTCAAAGTCGAATTCATCTTCTTCACTAAATTCAGGACAATCCATTGTAATTCTGTCCGCAGCATCTTCCTCGGTTGACTTATTATCATCCTCAAACTCATATACACTACTAGAATCATCACCTTGGGAGTCCACGGTAGCGAAGTAGTCAAGTTCTGCGTCACTTGTACTCATTGGATCACAGCTGACACACGGCTCTCCAGCGGCTTCAATCGCTTCAGCACACCTTTTTCTCTTGCGAATGCGGTAGCGTGACGAACGGCTAAGTGACAGTTTAGATAATGGATCCTCGAAAGAGAAGCGAGCGTTGTACTCAGATTTCTGAGACATCTTTCAGCTTCTGTGCGCTAATTAGAATAATGTTGTCCTTGTCTCGCGTTCCCAGTGGTGGGGGTCTGGGTCGGGAACGGGACCGCGCGTACCGGGAACGAACAGTGCACGTGCAGGCCTTGTGACACATTGATTGCATGCATGCATTGCATGCATAGTATAGTGCATATTGGAGTATTTTGGCGCCAAAATCATACACGCGTCTTGTCAGATCAGACCGAGCACGTCCGTTCCGACAGTTAGGCTAACCACGTTTCTCCAAGCTGAGGATGGGAGACAAAAAGAAGAAATTTGTGTTTGTTGATTGGCTGGAGGACAATTCTGTAGGCGTGATGCCGACTACTGCCATTCAGAAAGGACAGAAGGTGGGCATTGGCGAGATCTGTGTTTTGCGCTGGGGTAAAGGAGAATTCTACGATGCTAAACTGCTCAAATTTTCAGGTGCGTTTTATGCATTTTGTGTAGCCTCACTATTTTTAATTTTTATATAATAGTTATCTGCCAGTAATTGGGATGCATGAGAGAGTCATGGTCAAATGCACCCCAATTTAATACTGGCAGATAACTGTTTGTTGGTAGTTGACCTCTGTTCATCCGATTGGCCTACTTTATGATGACCCAAACCCTTCCCATAGCTGGCAAATTGCCTATAAAAAAGGCTTTGGTTGCTAAGCAACAACCAACAAACTATAATATTATTGTGCCTCATGTGATCAAGTATAATAAAACTGCATACATATACAGCTGTTGGTATGGTTCATGGCCTTTGTAATGATATTCATATATGGAGGTCATCCCGGAATGTACTAGAGCTCACACTAACACTACAAACTATGGCTCTACTAGTACAGTACTGTGGCTCGTGGTTGGCCTGGGCTGTATTGTTTAGGGTGACCTCAATATGAATATCATTACAAATGTGTTATAACACAGTATAATATTCTATGCCGTATAGCCAGAAATTTTCGCCTGGAGAAAACTTTCGCCTTTTTCGCCCAGGCACATCGTGGGCGAATTTTTTTGGGGGAATTATTTTACCCCGTGAAAATTTTGTCATGCTGAAACACGTACAGGTTTTTACGTGTGGCTGCCAAGCTGTACTAGGTAGTGCCTCATGATCGACAATCAGCTGGTATTCAAACCCCATCTTTCTCAATCTGCAGTCTAGCTTGATATCGCTACTATCCTACTTCCATGGCACGTGCTCCTCGGGTATGCCCGATCCTTCCGGACCCCTATCGGCGGAGCTATCTCTTTCCGCCATCGCAGAGGCCAACACTGCTGTGAACAGCGTGCAGTGTGCATATGGACGACTTGTTGCTACATGTACATACATAGAAACAGATACATGCATCTGTATAGATGGTAGAACGTTCAATTCTAACTTCCATGCATGCCCCTCTCAAAATTTTTGTGAGAAACTTAAATTTCTGGTACCGGTACGTTACCACAGTGTATGTAGGGATTAATGTTATAGTTAATGCACAGTAGGCAGGGTTATGATAGAATCAGACTGTTTAAATTGCACCTTGTAGTACAAATGAACATTTTTCTTTATACATAGATGATAGGCAAGCTCTTTTAGCTCATATGGAGCGGTACATAGCAGGGGTTGATCTTGATGCACCAGACACTGCTGATTCTACCACAGAAGACACTCCAATTAAGACTCCTCCAAGTGCTCCAAAAAAATCTAAGCAAACCAAGAGTATAAAAAGGAAGGCAGCCGAAGCACGCAAAGAGAGTTCTGTTGCAAGAGCTAAAAACATTTTGGCCTCAATTAACTTTTCCAATGAATCAAGTAGCAGTGAAGAAGATGAAAAAGATTTAGAGATCAAGAGGTTGAAGAAGGAGCTGGAGAAGATGCAAAATCAGCATGACTCATCTATGTGTAAGTAGACTGATTATTATTATACATGAAAGCGTTGCACTTCAAGCTAGCAGCTCCCATATCTTATGTGGTCGATTATTAGCTGTGCATAATGGTAGGGTACATAGCCAAAGTGTTACTTAAGAGTGTGATTGATAACTGGCCTACCTTTATAAGGCTGTGAGATAAACTTGGACATAGTACGTACTGGCTAAATTTCAGTTATGAAAGGGTGTCTTTATAATTATTCTGAATTGCAGCTTCAGTGGTGATGAACAATTCAATCAGTCATTCATCATTCGATGCACTTCAAAAAACTGTTACCAATGTGAGTAATTTGTCATTGTACATGTAAATGTAGTTGTATGCATATATGTGACAGGACCATATCACACAAAATGCGTTTTTGCCCCATGGGAATGAGTGTGGCTAGGATTTTGTAGCAAGTGTAGCAGGATGATGGAAGACTATTTATGCCAGGTTTTAAGTTCATCGCTGCTATGGTTCTAGATGCCTGGAAGTGTACGAACTATTTATGTGTTCTCCTAAGATACACTGAATTCATCTTAGATTACCTCATGTTCAATATTTTAGTTTCCCTCCACTTCGAACCAGTATTTTATCCAGGGCCTTTAGGGGGGGAACTTCCCCCCCCCCCCCCAAACTTTCTATTCCCCCCCCTAAAATTTGCTGTAATATAATAATATTATTGTGTATAATATAATCTGTGTGTACACCAGCATTGTGTATGTTACTTTATGTAGCAACCATCATGGCTACAGGTAAAGTAATTTTAGTAGCTACCCTCTTTGAGACTACATATTTATTATGCAATAACCCCTTTGAGACCGTATTTGTAGCACATGGCAGACTCAGATTAACACATGCAATTCACCCCCTATTCTGTACATTTCCACCCTCAAAATTCCAATCCTAGATAAAATACTGCTTCGAACCCTACAATAATTTCTCCCCCCCCCCCCCCCCCCCCCCCCCCCCCGTATGTATTCGTAATTGTAGATGGTTGTCCATAATTCTATGACTGTACCTATAATTTAGTGTGGCATGTTTGGTTACACAGGATGCTGGTCCTAGTAAGCCTGGTGGTAGTGCACCCAAAGTATCTTATGCTGACAAACGGGTATGTGTAATTTTTTTGTATTTTAGTTATTGTACTTATTGTGATGTGTTCTATAAAGGATAATGGTCCTAAGCCTGGTGGAAGTGCACCCAGGACATCTCATTATGATGATAGAACACCCAGGACATCTCATTATGATGATAGAACATCTCATTATGATGACAGCTGGGTATGTAAATAATATTGTGGTCTACATAATTGCTATGGTATTATGATGTGTTTCAAAATAGAATTATGGTCCTAAGCCTGGTGGTAGTACACCCAAAACTTCTCCTTATTCTGACAGCTCGGTACGTATAATATGACGTATACAAGTCCTGCTATAACGTATCAGATACATGTTTAGGATAGCAGTGATGAATCAGATGAAGAAGAGGGACTTTGTGAGTATGAGAAAATGAGGCTGAAGAAAATGAAGGAGAATCATGCTTTAATGGCATCCCTAAACCTGTTGTCAGCTAAAGAGGAACTCAAGACCCTCTCTAAAAAACGATTGAAGGTATATACATACATATAACTTGGAGTACACATGGTGTGAATAGTTCCTCGCGCAAGAAATTGAGTATGCATATATAAGTTGGTAGAGCTGCCCTGCTAGTTACTTTACAAGTAGCTGTAGTCAATAATCGGCTTGCTATGAAGTCTACAGTCTATTTTGAATCTACATGTCAGAAGGTGAGAGTATACGGTACAGCTAAGTTTCAACAGTGTAATTATAGTTTTCACTGGGATTACTCTTGGGTGCAAACTGCTCTTTTCTGCATGGGGCAGATTCATCTTGTGTCTGTCTTCTCTAGACTCATCCCTAGCAGAAGAAGTAGCTATAGCAAGCATAGCCTGGGGACGAGGCTAGACTCTGAGAAGACAGGACAAGGATAGTTAACTGCTATTCTAGCAAGAAGTATGTCTTTCTCTCGTCTTCGTCTGCCATATTTTCATCTAACAGCATGGCTGTACAATGTGTGCACAAGGCTGACTAAGTCCAGCAATCTTTACCAAAAATTAATTGCATTCCTAAAGCGTGACAGACATACAGAAATACATACAATGCAACCATGGCCCACTATCCACTTGTGTTAATGCACTCAGCAATAATAATTGTACTATGGTTTTCTAAGGTGTATGAGTATCTACCCTGAATGTACAATGGTATTCGAGGGCAAAGCTAAGGAATTCCATTATACCACATGAAGGGTACAGCAACACATACACCTTAGTAAAGCTGACTTTCACCAAGAGTAAATGCTTGTACTGTGATGCCACAACCAGACATTAGGGAGAGTTTCTACTGCTAGGGTGTATGCCCTCATACACCCTATGAGACTTCTAGAGTAAATGGGGTTTGTAGTAGCTTTTTTCTTTGAAGTGTGGCTTTATCATAGTACAAGTATTGTAAGTACTTTCTGCATATGGTAGTGTATTACCATAGTGTCCCGGGTGCCCATGGGTGCTTAAACCATTTTGGCCCACATGGACACTTACCCATGTTGCACATTTGTATAGAAGCTGCTACATTGATTGACCTTTTGAAATGTGGTACATAGGTGCTTGCCCGGGACACTATGGTACAAAATATACAATGTGTTCATATATTACATACATACATACATACATATATTGAGTGTTGCGTCCATCAAAAAACAGTACAAATTCTCGTTTTGGTTATATAATGACTACATATTCATGCTGTAGGTTGGGCATCCCCAAGGGCATAAGAAACCTAGAGTGAGTACCTCATTAATTATTATTCTAAAATACAATAATTATTATTTTAAATTATTAGGTTGGTACACGTATTGATCCACTCTCACTGTTGGTAAAGTTAACCTTTTTAAATGGTTTGGATGTACTCTTATGCTGGAATGTGCTTTTCCTTTAGGCTGGAAGGACTCCAACAGCTCATAAGGTATGATTGTGTATGATTATACTATACCTTGCACCATATGCATGACTGTTACAATGTCGTGTATATAAAATTGTTAGGTGGACCCTACCCAAGGAAGGAAACTAGAGGTATATTGAATGGGTATAGGGCAGTGCACGTATAATGTTACCACACAGCTTGGATCTGGTACTGTTAATGTTCACGGCAATGAAACAAAGGTATGTAATATGAAAGATAGCTACAACAAAAATAATTATTGTATATCTGTATGTTCAGAAACAGAAAATGCAAGAGGTTGAACTAGTTCATGGGTATGGGGTCTACCTCACCAGACGACAATTGGATGAGTGTGTGGATGGTGCGGGAACTAGCTCTACGCGCCTCATGAGAAACCTCCTCTCTGTGTTCTTCACACCCGATCAACTGGCCATGTCAAGTGCGATGGGCACCAGACGTCATGTAGGACTGGACCAAGACATCCTATCTGCATGCATCAGTGAGTAATGTCCTGCATTAGCGATAGAAAGGACTCATGCATACTTTTACTTTAATTGCAGAATTTGTTCAAAGCAAGTTCACAGTGTCTAGAGCTGTGCTAATAGATGCTACAAATGACAAATGCAGTCAGTACAGGAGGAAGAATGTGCACAAGACTGCGTGACATTTACACCTCTAAACCTCAAAGAATGTTTGAAGAACTCATTATAACACTATCTCTGTATGCATGTCTTTGATCATCACATTTTATTCAATAACAATTTTTGTCCCAAAATGGGGACTGCTGCTATATTTAGCGATCTATTTTTATGCATAGCCAGCATAGAAGAAGCTTGTGGACAGGTTGTCAAAACATTGCAAGCAACATTGGGAATACAACCTTGCCACAAGCTTGTCACAAGCTGGCCACCAGGTGGTAACCATCTAGTATGCGTGTCAATAATAGGCTTATCACTATGTAAACAACCTTGTCACAACCTTGCAGCAACCTGGTGGCATAGTTGTACTTTCCCTTCCTGGTTCAACCATGTAGCCAGGTTGATAACAGCGGTTCTTTTCTATATGGGTAATCCCGCAGCTGCAGATGCTTCAATAACAACACCTGCATATTGTAGTAATGTCAGAGTTGCTTTAAGACCAAAACCAAAGGAATTCATGGATTGTTTGTGTAACTCTTCACTTTCATTTGAAACAAAACATTCAGACTTTTCACTCTGATCAATTGTTGGCCCTAATAGTTTGGCATCTCGAGGAACTCTTAGAAGGATTTCCCTAGATTTTAGCTGGTCATATACATTGGCACACATTAGCACACCTTGTAGTGCAAGACTACCTGAAGCATATTTAATCAGTTCATCGTCAGTGAGATTCGTAGTAGCATCCTCACATCTATGCAACCTTCTTTCTTCGGTCATCTTTGTGTGAGTAATAGTTCACTAACAAGTAGTAATCTTGCTCCAAAACTATGTCTCTGTGCGTTGCTATCAGCTGACTGAAGTCACCACCTCTTGTTTGCAAACTGCACAGGTTAAAGAAAAGTGAAATGCAGAGGATGATATTATTAAGTTTGCTGTAGGTAGTAACGTAACCTTAAGCACACTCTGCTATTAACTGCATTTTTATTGAGTGCACTTATATCAAACGCGTGAGGGCATTTACAATAATTATTTATTGCTACTAGCTATTAACTTCAGCCTTGCTCGAGAGCGGCAACTATTTCGGACTTCGTGGTGCCATCGACAACAGTAACACAAGGACTGGTTTATGAGGCGCAAATGTAAACGGAGGAAATGGAAAAGGAAATAGTTACGCACGTTCCTAGTGTTTACAGTAGTTTATTGGGCTAGCACTGGACAAAAAGTGAAATTTCCTGCACTACAGAAAACGTACAGTGGATGTCCAAGTGAAGTTTCCTGTACATTTTTTGTACATGCACTCATGAAGTATACTGCACAGTTTCTTAGGCTAGTGGGGAGTGAAATTTCCTGTACGTTTTTTGTACATGCACTCATGAAGTATACTGCACAGTTTCATAGGCTAGTGGATAGATCATGTATCATTCATATTCTGTGTACACATGAAACTTGATGTCTTGTGTTATCTGTGCTGGTGGATACATGAAGTGTCACTAACATTTCATTCACACATTCTCCCAATATATAATTATGATGCAAGAAGTGGTTGGGCCCGCTCTCTACTCATATAAGGCTACCTGCTGAATGATGAGAGCTCTCTGGCTGGGCTCATCGTTGCCCCCACAAGCTCCCTTCTCACCCAAGGCTACCTGCCGAAAAATGGAACATCTTGACAGGCTGCTGCCGAAAGATGAGACATCTTGACAGCTCTCTGGCTGGGCTCATCGTTACCCCCAAAAGCCAGAGTCTCTTCTCACCCAAGGCTACCTGCCGAAAGATGAGACATCTTGACAGGCTGCTGCCGAAAGATGAGACATCTTGACAGCTCTCTGGCTGGGCTCATCGTTGCCCCCAGGCTCTCTTCTCACACAAGGCTACCTGCCGAAAGATGGGACATCTTGACAGGCTGCTGCCGAAAGATGAGACATCTTGACAGCTCTCTTCTTGTCTCATTTAATACTCTCACTCACTCATGCAATCTCTCTGGCCCTCCATCTTCGAAGCTTATTGCATGATATGGGCGGTGGGCCCTAACGATCACGTGACATGCATGTGCCATTCATTTCAAATTGTGCTGATGCAGCGCTTAGTCTAGTCTCGTCCTAGATGAAGCTGTATCCTGCTGTTCGTAGTATGGCACTGTGACAAGCTTCCAGATCGACATGCAAAAGCAAAATGTGAGAAATGTGGTATACTGTAATAACTGGCAAGATCTACATAATTATTTTTAATACCTTTATACACAGGATGATGGTGTGTCACTGACTCAGGCTGCCACCGTTTTTGTGACAGTATTATGAGCTATCATGAGTGACTTGAAAGCAATTAGGCCTCAGTTATTATCTGGTAAGTTGATAGAATAACTATAAAACAGTTTAAACCATACAAAATAATTTGCCAGGTGAACCAGTGAGCCCGGCTGTGCTGTGTGGTGTTAGTAGCCTGGAAGTTTGGAGCTATTCAGTACCAGACGGTTGCTTTGAGGTACATGTGGCTTTACATCAAAGTTATAATAATAATTGGTAAGTTCATAATGTTACATGTGAGGCTATTGAACTTTATTTTTGGAAAATTGTACCATGTACAAAGTATAGCTGCCTATAGAGCAACCGTGCGTGATGTCATCACCCAATACAAATCACTTCTGCATGGCAAACTGTCACGGTACAAATGTGTGCCATACTTAAGCCATAACTCTCCCAGAATTACTGAATGTGTACAATGTATGCCACAGATTAATGTACTGACCTTGTGTGTATTTATTTCTCAATACAGAGTGAATGTGACCAACCAGAAGCTACCAGAAGCTATGTGAACTCGATATGTAACTAAAGGTTGAACATATTTAGTAACTGTGTACATAATATGACTGTACTATAGTGTTGCTTTATAGTGTATGTATGCTGTATTTTTGTAGTGTATTGTCATTTGTTGAAAACTATTGATTTCATGTATTTTTTCGTCAGGATACCTGATATGTCCTTAAATATTTCCTACAGTATGATAATTCATAAATCCTCTGGTACATGATCTGTATAGGAAATTCAGCCCTATCCTCTACCTGAGACGCTACCTAAAATGTGTAGTTTCCTGTAGTATGGATAAGTGAAAGGGACATCATGTGCCCTTCATGTTTTGTATACAAAAACTGTGTTAGGAAATCTCTCTCTTAGTCCAGTGTAGACCGTTTTTGCCCGACAACCTTTACCTACTCACCCCACACGCGAAGAAGGGTCTAGCAAAGGTCAGGTTAAAATTCAGGCTATCACCACACTAAGTAGAAAAAATTGTTCAGAAAGTGCTGCAAAGTATAGCTACACACATAGTATTGCCTTTGAATCAGTGTAGGCATCCAAATGGCAATTTTCGAAGTATTCGGATAAAGGTCGTCAACGTAGCTCCGCTCGTTACGTAATGCGTGGGTGACAAACGTTGCAAATGCATGGCTTCCCTATACAAACATATGGGAAACTTCACGGTGCCATAACTTTAATTCTAAGGCGCGAATCACAATTCTTTCAGGTCAAAATTCTGGTTTTGATCCATTCTGCATGCCCATATAAAAATTATGTCCTGAAGTGCTCCCAAAGGCCCCAATATGAGATTAATAATTTTTTCAAGGGGTAAACCACACACTAAGATAAAAGAACAGTAATAAAATGGAACATTTGTGCTCCCACCTGTCAATGATGGCAGGGGAAAAAAAAGACAAATTGGGAGCCCAGGGTGGGACTTAAACTCACAACCTCATGCTTGGAAGGCAGTGCTCTCAGCTACTAGCTACAGCAGTAGTACTTAATTGCATATGTTGTGGGGCAGAGCTTTGCAACTGTACTTGTGCATGTACTACAGTCCATATCTCAAACATGTCTAACATGTCTATAGCCAAGCTCGAGCACTGTAATTTGTAGCTATCTGCAAGGTGTTAAGAATGTGGTCAGATATGCCAATGCACATGCAAAAATTTGGAGGAATTTTTGTACAAGGTGATTTGGAGGGATTTTACAGATATACCAGAGAAGACAAAAGATATTGCTGTTGTATATCTGCTGGAGCTACCTTCCTAGTGCTAGTGCTTAAACATGCACTCTTAGACAGGCACCACCTGATGATTAGCAAAAGAGAGCACAGTTCACCTGTCAGGCTCAGCCCAAGGCAATTCCTTGCAAGGATTCTGGAATCCCATTCATTTGTTGACAAACACCTGCATGATGCTTCTCTCATTTCCAGAGTGAGTAGTCACACTTATGTGTCCCTTTTGTTTCAGGATCCAGTATCAGTGATATCAGTACAGTGACTCTCAGTGGATAGCTACATGCATGCAGCTAGTACAGGCAATGGAAATGGTATTATTCCTCACTCTTTATGTAGGAATAGAGCACCTGAAATGGACCTCGAGAGAGGTGAGAGTGACAGAATAGATATTTCAGACTCGGATGATGACTTCATGGATTATAAAAGGTTTGTAGCTATAGTCAGTATGTGTAAAATCATGCATTCCTTTAATTGCTATAGTGGTGGTCCAAACCAGCATAATATTATCAAACCCTTGGACATCACACTCATGAACAGGAAACTAAACAAGTAGCTAATGAAATTTTATAGAATCGATAAGAAAAGGCATGAATACTTTTCTGGTCAAATTGTATCATAATATGATGAGGTTACGGTGCATAGCTACTTTCCCTCTGATGGTGAGGTGGTCTTGATAGAACCAAACAAGGACATTATTTATCTTGACTGATTTAGATAATTATAGCAGCCACAATTAGACTCCACTGAGCAAATCTGAACTGACTGATCAAGTCATTATCATGTACTGCTATGGGCTATTCCAGTTAATGATGATACCCCCCCCCATGAAAGACTAGATATTTGATTTTGACCCTCTGTACAGTAATAATTGGAAGTTTGCAAAAGCTAGGCCTCTAGACCCATTAATACCATGTCTCATCCCCTCAAGCTAAGACTCCATCAATTTCTGAATCATGGTTTTGTAACCCCTCAAGACTTTGCCATCCCTCCAGAAATTAATGAGATTTTGGCCAAAACCCCTCCTGATGTAATTAGTTATCTTCCATAGGGTGGTATCTATATTTATATTAACTGGAATAGCCCAATGATAGCTTAGCTATAAGCTACAGTGTGATTGTCTATAGCTAATATGCATAATAAACCTGTAATATCATAATTCCTTGGTCCTTTGCATTATGCAAGGGAATGAATTACGTCAAATTTACTTTATTACTGGGGCACCTCATGCCGTATATCCCACTCTGTATATTTATAGCATCTACTCTTACATGGGGAGGTTTTATGTACTTCTCATTAAGATGGGGTTTTACTCTTACCATGAAAAGTACGTAAATCATTCCCATGTAGTAAGAAAATGCTAAATCCTTGGGGAATTTACGTCATTCGAAAAAGACGTAAATCATTCCCATGATCGAGTCACTCATGGGATAAGTGACATAAATTAGTCCCATGAGTCACTCATAGGTTTGCATGGTGACGTAAATCCTTCACATGAGTGACTCATGGGATTTTCTACTATTTTACGTCTTTTCACCATGACCTTCAAGTTTCACTCTTCATGGTTCTTTTTGGACGTTTCACTCTTAGATCGCAGAGTCATCCTCACAGTAGCCATCAGATATTAAGTTGTTTCTAACTCCAGAAAGACATCAAAATGGTAGTTAAGTACGTGTCCATATAAATGTAAGAGACAGCGTAGTTTGGCATCTAAATAGTTAGCACTGTATAGTGTCTAGATAGCTTCACTCGATCGTTGGTATCGCACGTGGTGATATCTGTTCTAATTAAAAATAGGCACCACCTAAAAATAATTGACATCCGCAAAGGCATCTCTAATTAGAATCGAAATAAATCGTGCAGGTTTCAAAGGGTGCCAAAATTAGGGCGGCGCCTATATACGGTATTCCACAAAAAAGTAGACCATCCATCAATGACTTGGAATTAATAGTGTGTATTATTGAAATCAGCACTAGACCTATATGGCACAGTAAGGACCACTAAAAGTTTTGGAGGCAGTGAATATACCTACAAATCTAGCTACAAACAGTAGAAATAAGGACTGAAAGGTTAACTGCCGACTACCCCAACCGTTGTGCTAACATCATTAAATTTTAACTGTCTGTGCCGTTTGCCAGAACAAAAATGACTACTGACTTGTGGAACTCCTCAAATTGCTCCATTAATTCTTTAAGTATGTAGTAATTGAACTCCTGTGATGCTCGAGTTCCTGCTCAATTACATCTGTGTTGGTATCAAGCATCTTAATCTATGTTCATTGTTTTCTAAAGTTTGTTTAACACTTGCTACTTTTATGTAGTATATAGCTATCTTCTTGTGTTATGTAGTCTTAGTTTACTGTTCATTGTGCTCATTATTTGTCATTGTATATAGGTTCTAAGATTAACACTAGCTATTTTATGTGCATAGTTATTTCTTACGACCTTTGCTGACACATAAACTTGTTTCCATAATTACACAAGAAGTAGAAAAAATAAATAATGATTTCAGGCTGTACATGAGTGTTCAGGCCAAGAAAATTATATCAGTACACAGAATGGATCACACTTATAGAAGTTTGACTACGGGGAATTTTTGATTTTCACTTTCAGTGAGGAGTTGTGGCATCGTTTAGTACTCCCATAATTTTGTACAGGGAAGCCATGCGTTTGCAATGTTGCCGCTCACGCGTTATGTGATGGGTGGGACTGCGTTGACGACCATAACCGAATACCCAGAAAATTGCGATTTGGATGCCTACACCAATTTTATGTGCATGTAGGTACACATTGCAGCGCATTTAAATTTGGATGCCTACGGCCCATACTATGCATGTACCCACACTTTGCAACGCTTCTGGACGGTATTTTTTCCTATTTCTTGTGGCTGTATCTTGAAAAAAGAAAGGCGAAAAATTTATGTATTGAAGTACTTATTATCAAATCCAGAAGTACAGCTAAAGATAGAATGGTCAACGTGAAATTAAAGTTTCGCAAACCAAGTAGTGATGTAGGAAGTAGCTATAAGGTAAGGCGGGGCTATTCCGATAGCAGGGTAATTGCGACAAATTGCATTTTGAACTGCCGTTTTTAGTGCGACAAATGGAGCAGTCAAACTTTTCTGTAGCATAGGATAGGTTAGCTCATGCTGAGCGCCGACTGTGATCGCTGACCTACATTGTACTTGTATATTTCTCGGCCGACTTGATTTTATGAAACTACTAGACACGCAAATCAAGAATGATTAACTCACCAATGGTATTCTCAAGGATGAAAACCAAAATTAATCGTGGTGGCGTGCAAATTGCAGCGACGATTGACTCGGTACCGGTAGCTACAGCATTCGCGGCAGCAATTTATAACGCGGTTAAGGGGTGTGGCATTTTAAACAGCACTTCAGTCAGCGACCCCCCTCTCCAGTGCATGAGTAACGTCTTGGGAACATTATTCTAATAAATGATATCTGATGGCGCCAGAGGGATATCCCACACTATACTAGGACCAGCTGCATATAGACCTTTTCACGATCGAGGCATGAAAGAATTTTAATGATATGCAAATTATATTCATCGCTAAGTCACGCCCATTCATCGTTAGGCTACGCCCATTGGGGGGGGGGGGGGACCTAGTACAGCTATATGCAGGAATGCATGAGCTAGTTTGCAGGGATGCCCTAGTTTGCACGAAACTGAGCCAGACGTTCGCTCTTTCTGGAAACGAAGTGTCTATTGTTCCGGCAGCCGGACGACCTTTTCCGATACGATTGTTCCGGCCGTCTGACGACTTTTCTATTTGTAGGTGCAAGGCTGGGTCTGTTAGGGCATGGGTTCGGGGCTAGCTGGGCATGAGTGCTAGCTAGGGCATGGGTTTGGGGCATGGTAGGGGGTGAGGGTGAGGGTGGGGGCTAGGGCATGGATTTGGTATGGTGGGGGGGGGGGGGGGGCTACACAGAGAAAACTGGTGTGTAGTTTTGCCCTGATTTAGTGTGTCACTTTGTGCTGATTTCCAAAGTAGCACAGTAAAATGTGCTATGTACACAGTAGTGTGCTATTTGTGTTACAAACTGCTCAGCATGCTGGTGTGTAGAAAAAATTAACACATCTGTAATGTGCTACATCTTATCAGTACAACATGCACTGTGCTGAAATTATACACCATGTGCTGAAATAGCACAAAGTGTGCTAAATATCCATGAGCAGCTGCTAGCTAGCTACTCACATTTAAAAAAGCAGCTGCAACTTGAAAAAAATTTTCTTTGAAAATGGATTGAGTGAGCACAGCATGGTTGTTTGAAGCCTGAGAACTAATGAGAATTGAAAATTGAAAATGAAGGTGAGTAGCATTTCATGAGTATGGTATATGGGGAGTCAGCTAGCATACTTTATTGTTCAGTGGAGAAGATAGGCAAGGGAGGGAGGGATCGGAGAGAGAGAGAGAGAGAGAGAGAGAGAGAGAGAGAGAGAGAGAGAGAGAGAGAGAGAGAGAGAGAGAGAGAGAGAGAGAGAGAGAGAGAGAGAGAGAGAGAGAGAGAGAAAGCCTTGAGAAAGGAGAAAAATATCATTATTAACTTTTGGTGCCTTGCTGTTTATAGCTATTTATATTTTGTGGTCAAAAGTCATTTTCTGCTAAGCTGTCAAAAGACCAAGGTAGCTACAGGTCATCACCACCACCAAAGTATCAAGAAAGTACATTGATTATCTTAATAGCATGTAAGGCTAAGAATATACACTGCAAAAACAAGTGGGTTGTAGTAACCTAAATATGCATGCATCACTGGACCAAAATTAAGATTTCCTACATGTTCTGCTTACCAAAACATGACATTTTCCTACATTTCCTACACATATCCGGCAGAGGATATGGCGGAATTTCATGCAAATATACATGAAATGTTTAGAAAATCTTGCCCTATCCTACACATTTCCTACATGTAGGAAATCCAAATTTTTGTCTAGTGCATGCATGCATGGGTTATCTCAGTCGCATGCAATTGTGATGTCTTACCAGTCCCATGACTCTTCACATAATGCTGGCTGATTATCAGAAGATTCTTGGTTGCAGCTAGTATTGTTGACTGCTAGTAGCTACTCGTTTATACCTTTCCTATAATGGTTACACTTCCCACAACTATACCAGTCCCATGACACTTGATACAATGCAGACAAAATATCAGTAAATTCTCTGTTTACTTAATATTATTGTAACACTGTAAAAAACGATGAGTATACGCAGCCTTATTACTGGCTTAAAACTGTATTATATCATTAGATTAAGACTGGTTTCCGCTGGGCTTATACCTCTGTAGGTCGGTTGCTATATGTGCGTATTCGGGCTTAAGGATATCGTTTAAGCCTTGGCCGTATAAGCGCGCTTATCCATGTGATATACATTCAACTTATTCGGTCTTATACTAGGGCGAATAACGCTCTATACCAGATGTATACCAAAGCTTATACGCGTCGATTGCGCGCGCACGCATAAATGCAATTACGTAATGCATCCTATGCGGCCGGCCTATGCGCGTGCGGTTAGCGAGCTAGCCATGAGGAATGTACATTAACCGCACTAGCGAGCTGTACCACCAGCGCTATATATACGCACTTGATCAATGGCGTCACTATGATATAATAATCATGTATATATATATAGCATATAGCCATAAATGGTTAAACGGCCAAAATACACCAAATCAGTTTAAAAAACAACAATAGAATGTCCAGATGGCATTTGCTCATCAGATCTGCAGAATGACATGAGAGAGAGAGAGAGAGGGAATGGTGAAATAAGCGAGAGTGAAACGAGGGAGATAGAGGGAAAGAGATAGAGAGAGGGAAAGAGAGAGGGAATGGTGAAATAAGCGAGAGTGAAACGAGGGAGATAGAGGGAAAGAGATAGAGAGAGGGAGAGAGAGAGAGAGAGAGAGAGAGAGAGAGAGAGAGAGGGAGAGAGAGAGAGAGAGAGAGGGAGGGAGAGAGAGAGAATGGTGAATGAGCGAGAGTGAAATGAGAAAGAGAGAGGATGGTGGGGTAAGAGAGAGAGTGTATGAATGGAAGGTCTGTATGCAATATGTTACTAGTTGCAATATCTACCTGTAGTGACCGACACATCAAGATTGGTGTTGGATGCAGTGCCTCGATCCAAGGTTTATACTTCAAGCCTGATTAAGAAAAGATAGTCATTTATGAGACACATGATTATTCTATTAAATTTTATATACCTGAGTCAATCCAGAGGGCTTGAATAACATCATAATTGCTACAAAGTCCTCGCCAGCTACAGTACATGTAGAGATTGGTAAAATTATGATGCTAGTAGCAATCATAATACTTGTTTAAATATACCTGAGTTTTTTTCCAGATTTCTTTTATACACTGAAACCAATTCAGATTGCCACAATGTCATACCTATAATATTTACATGATCATCATAGTGACAGCAGGTGTTGTATACCCTCGCCAAACTGACCTACCTTCAACTAACATCATACTACAGGTGAAACCCTCGAACCAGGCTTGCACATTGCTGCCAAATATATATACAGATGGGCCTACACTACATGATATGTAGATACCTATAGCAAGAAAAAAACAAGTGACAGCCTGGTAGTCACGTTATCAGCCACTTACAGGGTTAGCCTGGCACACGGTGTTGAAATCTTTACGATCCAACATGAGATACGCACCGGGAATCCAATCTGTTGAAAATAAAACTGTACGCTACATATATTATGTAGATACCTGAGCAAGAAATAAACAAGTGACAGTCTGGTATTCACATTATCAGCTACTTACAGGGTTAGCCTGGCACACGGTGTTTAAATCTTTACGATCCCACATGAGATACACACCAGGAATCCAATCTGTTGAAAATAAAACTGTACGCGTAAGTGGCTGATAACGTGAATACCAGATTGTCACTCGTTTATTTCTTGCTCAGGTATCTACATATACGTAGCGTACAGTTTTATTTTCAACAGACTGGATTCCTGGTGCGTATCTCATATCGGATCGTAGAGGTTTAAACACCGTGTGCCAGGCTAACCCTGTAAGTGGCTGATAACGCAGGGTTAGCCTGGCACACGGTGTTTAAATCTCTACTATCCGACATGAGATACGCACCAGGAATCCAATCTGTTGAAAATAACGCTACGTATATAGTAGTTCCCTCGCTAAACACCGGCCGGAGAGATACCAGTCATGGTCGATCACAGAGACTCAGGGCCAGAACAGCCACCGACCTGGTCAGCTTTGTCCATGTCTACATGTCAGAAGGATTTAATTTGAATCCATGTAGTCACGTGTCGTATTGCACGTATTAATGGCCGGCCGGCATGGCAGCGCGCGCCGTGATCGTGACAAGACTGCAAAATTTGGCGCGAACTTGTGACCGCGAATCCTCGACCCGACAATGCTCATGATGCTCGAGGACAGATGATATGGGTGCCTCTAAAGGAGTCCGGCGAGAAGAGAGCGCGAAATAGTATCAAGCAGGGACCACTAAAGACAGGAGAACGAAGTTGAGCAAGTTTCACAATAATAATAATTATGAGTAGTTCGGGAGCTTCAAGTGTGTAGCTATACAGTGGCTGTATGAGCATGTGTGCAGCATGCTTGTTGTATACCAATGTTAATTATTATGCCCCACCCACCTACACAGGAAACTTGCAAGTGTACCAACCAAGTACGCTTCATGAAAGTTCTCTCCTAGCATGAAGTTTATTGTCAGAGTTATGTATTATATTCCTTGGCTACATGCATTAGTACAGTGGCGTAGCTACGGTAGGGCCTGGTAGGGCCTAGGCCCTACCAACCTAAGCCACGCCCCCTACCGCTAGGTATATGCGATCGCGATGAGATCGCACGCGCCGCGCGCTAGTGCGCTCGGTTTACTGGCACGTGACGCTGTAGAACTTACATATACACAGCTTGAAGCTCGAAGATGGCTTCTGGGCAACAACTGACTCTCTTTCAGTGTGTGGACTCTCAAAATCCAGGTACAAAACGAGTCAAATTGACGTTAGAAGATGATCAAAGCAACAGTGACTGTGACGGAGATAGTAGTCCTGTTTCACTCCCTGAAACAGAGGATGAGTTGCTGTTGGACTCAGAAGGCTCACGTGAGGAATGTGAAACGTCATCACGCCATTCAGTACCCGGTAATCAAACTAACAATATTACAGTCAAGAACCCTACCGGTCCTACTACTCTCGTTATTAATAGCTCCCCATCTACTAGCTCTACTGCAAGAGTTCAGTCAACTTGCCCGAAAGTACCGGGTGATATTGCATCAACTCCTGCATTTCCTCCCGTACAACCTACAAATATTAAGTTCCCAGCTACTATTATTTCTGGAAAAGCTAGGGCATTTAACCCGACATGGTACAATATCTATCCATGGTTGGAGTACTCCACACAAAGAGATGCATGTTACTGTTACAGCTGTCGTCTATTTGGCTCTGGAGCTGGTTCCAAATGTGAGCAATCGTTTACAGTGGTGGGATTTAGGGATTGGAAGCATGCTACTGGCAAAGGTGGTGTGCTTTCAAAGCATGATAACAGCTGTGCTCACAGAAAATCTATTATTGCATGGAATCAGTACAAGATCAATTCACAACGTAAAACGTCAATCTCAGATCGTCTTGGAATGTGTAGGGCTGAACATGTTGCACAAAATCGGCACTATGTCAAAACACTTGCTGAAATTATCTTGTTGTGTAGTCATCAAGAGATTGCACTTCGTGGCCACAGGGAAGGAGAGGATTCAATCAATAGAGGGAATTTTTTAGAAATATTGAACCTTGTTGCAACGCATGATACAGTGATAAATGAGCGATTCAAGAATGGTCCAAAGAATGCAAAGTATACTTCTCCTGACATACAGAATACTCTTATAAATGTAATGGGTGGTATGGTGCAGGAGTTGATCTGTTCATCTGTTCGAAAGGCCAGTGCATATTCAATTCTTGCTGATGAGACGAAGGATTGTAGTAAAAAGGAGCAACTCGCAATTGTAGTGCGCTATGTTGATGTTGAAGCTGTAAAACTTTATGAACATTTTGTTACTTATGTTGAGGCCACTGCTTTGGATGCTAATAGTCTTTCAGCATTTATCCTTGATGCTTTGAGAGAGAATGAGCTAGATCCTCAATGCATCGTGAGTCAGGGATATGACGGTGCGTCGGTCATGAGCGGACGTTGTGCTGGAGTACAGCAGAAAATATGCGAGGTTGTTCCCCATGCTACCTATGTGCACTGCTATGCTCACTGTCTCAATTTGGTTCTTGTAGACAGTACAAAATGTGTATCTGAAGCATCTGATTTCTTCTCTCTCATGGAAACCCTCTATAGTTTTTTGTCACGGAGCGTTACCCATGCTATTTTCCTCCAGAAGCAGTCTGAATTACAGCCAAACAAGCCACAAAGACAATTGCAGAGACTTTCAGATACACGTTGGTCTTGTAGGTACGTAGCAGTTGATGCTGTATGTAGTTCATTCGACTCTGTTTTAGCAACCCTAGAAGAGATAGCAAATGGAGAAGATAGATCAAGAGCTATTGAAGCTACTGGCATTTGGACACAGGTGCAAACATTTAAGTTCTTACTGTCACTAATTACATTCTGGCGAATATTATCTTGTACAAAGAGTCTATCTGATCAACTTCAGAGTAGAGAAATGGACCTAGCTAAAGCTGCGGATCTTGTTCTTGCTACAGTAAGCACTTTGAAAGAGTTTAGGAATGACAGTCAATGGAATCATATCTATGAGTATGTCATAGAGGTTGCTGATCTGCATGGCATCAGTGAAGACCTTCCACGTCCTTGTCGCAGGAAACAGCCATATCAAAGAGACTTCAAGACGGCATTGTTTTAGAGTCCACTGGGGTGAGAGATGTATCACCTTCACTGTCTGAGCATTTTAAGACAACTCTTTATTTTCCAGTGTTAGATGCTATGTTGTCCGAACTTGAGCGAAGATTTTCAGACAAAAATCTCATGTATATGAGAGCAGTTCAAGCTTGTGCCCCTCGATCACCTCTTTTTCTGGAATCGGATCAACTAGCTCCTCTTGCAGACTCATATGGCCTTGACAGAACCAATCTAGACATGGAGTGTAAACTAGCTAAGCATACTTTGAAAGGGAAACAACTAGATGAAGTTATCGATGTTCTTCATGAACTCTCTCCTTTAAGGGCAGCATTTCCCTTATTAGTGAAGTTAATTCAAATAGCTTTAACTATTGCCGTTAGTACTGCACACTGTGAACGATCTTTCTCTGCTCTTAAACGCATCAAGAGTTATCTACGATCTACCATGACACAACAACGGCTGGTCAACCTTGCGATCCTATCAATTGAAAAGGAACTTTCACAGGGTCTTTCTCTTGACAATGTTGTAAACCAATTTGCTTCTCAGGACAAGAATAGAAGAATTATGTTGATGTAATTAAATGTTTTAGAAATTTGCATACTGAGTGAGAATGTTACAGATTTATGGTTACAAATTATTTTATAATAACCAAAAAAAATTTTTTTCAACAGTCAGAAATGGTCCCAAAGTGGCTCTCGAAAGGTCCAAAATTCAAAATTTTTCTGGGGGAGCATGCCCCCAGACCCCCCTAGGATGTTGTGGTCACATGCCCTACCATTATAGATATCCTGGCTACGCCACTGATTAGTAGTGATGATAGTGGCAAAATTATGCTAGTTATGACAAAATGTTGTGCTAAACATTCACAATGCATTGTGAAGGGTAGAGAGAACAAAGTTAGCATGTTCAGTTGACAATAGCAGACTCTATTGCTTGTCCGTGGAACAGCAAAATGCTACACCAAATATTACCCCCAAATAGCACCCGAGGTCGACGTCAGGAGGGGGGTGTGCAATCATCCGCCAGTGACATCTATGCATAGGCATCCTGTCGAGTCCTACAAAAAGAACATCATCATCCTTACTTAGTATTTTAAGTGGAGGCCTAGGGTTGTACTTCTTTATTTTTATACTGACTCGTATATGCAACACAGATCCTAGGGTGTGCTTTATTTTGAATTTATTTACGGAATGCTATTACATAATATGAATGTGCCTAGTATTACTAGCACTGTGGTTGGCTGAAACGGGTTTGGACAATAATCTTTGAACCTGTGTACGGCTGACTACATGCTGGTAATCATAATATTTCCTAGTACAGTATGGGCAGCGTAGGGTTGATTCATATAAAGTGAGGTGTGTGAGGGATGTGAATTATAGGTAACGAACTAGCAGTATAATTGGCTGAAACGGGTTTGGACATTATGATAGTCTTTGAACCTGTGTACGGCTGATTACATGCTGGTATACGCCTGTAATTTCCTGGTACTGTGTCAGTCTGTGTGTGTGTTTGATTTCGTACTGATATTATGAGGGTGATTGAACCATAGGTACGTCATGGCTAGTTAATTAAATCTAATAATAAGCTTTTATGTTTAACACTAGCACTGTGGTTGGCTGAAACGGGTTTGGACAATAGTCTTTGAACCTGTGTACGGCTGATTACATGCTGGTATATGCCTGTAATTTCCTGGTACTGTGTGTGTGTTTGATTTCAGAGGGTAATTGAACCATAGGTACGTCTGACTAGTTAATTAAATCTAATAATAAGCTTTTATGTTTAGAACTAGCACTGTGGTTGGCTGAAACGGGTTTGGACAATAGTCTTGAACCTGTGTACGGCTGATTACATGCTGGTAAGCCTTTTGGTAGAATTAGAGTGGCTGAAACCATGATGAATGAATGAATGAATGAGGACCCCCCCCCCCCCCCCATTAAATGATAATAATATGCTGTATATGTTTCAAGATGCATAAATTATTAGTGTTTGTGTTTTCAGACTGCCATTCGTACTTCTCTATAGGCACTGAATATGTGACACTCATCTGGGAGAAAATGCTTCTCATTATTAAAATCTTATTAGCACTGGAGGGTGATAGTGGGGGGACTCGGTTAACAAGTCACATGAATTTATCCAATGATCGGGATCTGTATGATCTCAGACAGTGATTATTAAAAAAGTACGCTGGCTTGTCATTACCTAATTGGCTCATCTGAGTGCACTACAATAAATACTGGTAAACTATATAATTCTACATACCATGGAGACTGGAGTCTCAGATGATCTGTTCGACAATATCCAGGGAGAGAATGATCATCTTGCAAAGCAGGGACAGGTACTCAGAGGGTATTTCTATTAAGAGCACACCTATTCACAATAAGATGGCATACTAAAACACTTAATGCATGTAATCAGCCGGCTTTCCGGCGAATCGGGCTGGATCGTACCGTCATTGACGCCTGCATGGCCGGGATATCATGACAATGGTTGGTAGACGTAGCTCAAAACATGGGGCGACTCGGGGTATGTAGCTACTCGGGCGGGATCGAGCCTGACTCGGCAGAGCAGCCGCGTGATTAGCTGAGCCTCACTGCCGGTGATCAGATATCTTCTCTGTGACAGTCTGACTGACCGCATCGACAGTACTCGTAGCGTCAATGCAAGAAAGATCTTCGTGAGTATTAATGCAGGCCCGTACACAGGGGGGGTTCGAGGGGGTTCGGACGAACCCCCCTTTTTTGGCCACCTAGCATAGCACTAGAAATAATCCAGGTTTAACTTACATGCTTCTTTACAAAATGAAGTGTTGTTTTCCAAATAACGCACGCCGGATGAGCAATAGATTGCATAGCCAGTGTACATAGTGCTATACTAGTGACATGCAGGGCCTGTTTGGGGCGAGCCTGAGCTGAGCCTCTGAAAGTCTCTGTCAGTAGCTGCTACTCGAAAACTTTAATAAAGCCATAGCACGATAAATCTTGAAGACTACTGGTACAGATCCAAGCAAACAATGACAGACAGTCTCATAGTGCTGTGTAGGCCTGTAGGTCTACAGCTGCATGGTAGTCCCCTTCCATCCTTCAGTATAGACAGTCAATACAAAGTTTTACCAGAGTCATCAGTGAGCAGTACGTCTAGTCTATCTTTATCGTATTCTTAGCTGGTCCTTGCGCTATTGAGCTGATGACAGGCTCTATCTCGCTCAGAGTGTCCTCCTTTGGAGCCTTCTGCTTGCTTCTGTACGGCGCACGGTGCGCTCTCTCTCTTTCGCGCCTTCTTTGAAGCCTTTTCTTTCTCTTCGCTTCAGCAGATTGAGTGTTAGTAGAACTCATACTAAAACAGTAGCAAAGAACAAGTATAGTCGTAATAAAGTGGCCTTTGAATGTATCAAAAAAACACGTGACTATGCTGACGCAAATGTTTTCATGCGGCCTTTTGAAATATACCGCGCAGCGCTGTACAATGTCTATGGCGGTTTGTGCGTGACGGACGTACCATACATATATAAACATAAACATAATATATGGATTGCGAGCGTTCACCTCGTCTATGTGGGGCTCGCTCAGGCTCACCCCAATTATAGTCTAGTAGCTAGCAGCATCAGCCCATTATTGTAAATCACTGTCAGAATGCCTCAGAATCGCCCTCAAAGAGTCTAAATTTCCAAAATTTTCTGGGGGAGCATGCCCCCAGACCCCCCCTAGGTGGGCTGTGGGCTAATGCCCACAGCATACCTGTCTGAGCCACGCCCCATGTAACCCACCTTTGAGAAAGGCTGCGTACGGGCCTGTAATGTCGAGTTTTAATGTCATAGCTCCACGATGAAATTATAACCTAGCCCCACCCCCTCCCAGCTGGAGAGAGAGGGAGGGGCTAGGACCAGCAGGGAATGGGAGGGGCAGGTACTGATAGTAAGTAAGGGTTTGATATAAGCATATATTTATAGCAAGCATATACCATATGAGATTGAAATAAGAGTGTTATTGACTCCAGCTTATACCCTCTAACAATATAAGAGTGTTATTGGCTCCAGCTTATATCCTTCTAACCATATAAGCTAGCTTAAAACAAGCTTATGTCACTATCACATATAAGCGGACTTATAACAGCTGAATAACAAACATATACTACCATACATATACTAGCTTATACTGCCAGTTTTTTACAGTGTAAAACTACACATAATTTTCCCTTTGGAGTGACATGTCCTATTACATGTGACCATTATGGGCAAGGTGTGCACGTTTTACTAAACAATGCCAAGTGCAATTAAGAATCTGCTGATGACCAGCCAGCAATGTGAGAGAAATCATGTGATTGTTAATTATTTGTAGCAAGTGCATATTTAGGTTACAATGACCCATGGCCACTTGTTTTTGCAGTGTACTGAGCTAGACTCTTTCTCTGATACTTTCCTCTATTCTCTATGTAGCCTCGAACCCAGGCTCTCTTGTGAAAGAGAGCTTGGGTCTGAGACTATTCTCTATGCTGTTAGAATCGCATTGAACTTTAAATTACTTTTATTACTGTAACAGTGTACATTTCTCCATGCATGCATGCATGCTTGTACCACTCAAGTAAGTCAAGTCAGAGGTGTTGTATGAAGTCAACTCAAGTATGTCTAATGATGGACAACAACTAAGTTACGTATGTGCTGTAGATAGCAGATTATAGCTACACGTTTTTGTCTCTACAATATTCTTTTTGTGCAATACTGAATTTGAATTTACACTGTCATGTGACTATTCAATTATATTTCAGCACACCAATAATGATACAGTCTTGAGTGCTAAAATAGCGCATTTACGAATCAGCATGTGTGCAACTTTAGCACACCATAAATTTCAGCACATGAGTAGTGTACTAAAACTGGAGACATTGATTTAGCACGTTTTTGTGTGTCAAATTAGCACACTTGTTTTCTCTGTGTAGGGTATGGGTTTGGGGCACGGTAGGGGGTGAGGGTGAGTTTGGGGCACGTAGCAGGTGAGGGCTAGGACATGGATTTGGGGCACAGTAGGGGGTGAGGGCTAGGGCATGGGTATATTATAGTACCAATAGTGGTAATATTGTTAGCAATGGTGGTGTAGTGGTAGTGTGTCTGGTCTGGAATGCTGACAGTCCAGGTTCGAACCCCACCAGCTCGCTGACCTTTTTTTTTCTTCTGAAAAATTTTAAGTTCTACTGCCGGACGAATAGCCACGAAAAATGTCCTCCGGCTGCCGGAACAATAGGCACAGCCTTCTGGAATTTGCTCAATATAGGTGATACATAGGGTCCTAGGTTGCTGCTATACAGGTAAGAATCTTGATATCTGCCCAAGTTTGCCGAAAAATCCCAAAATAGCTAGCTGTTCTACTTTGCCCCCAGTAAATGGAGCTAACGCGAATTCTCACTCTGAATTTTATTGGTATATTATCATTAAAACGCTCAGAGGGATGAATTCTAGTGCTGAATCTTATTTGCATATCATTAAATTCTTTCACACTTCGATCATGAAAAGGTCTATAGCTAATTGTGTATAGTAGCAAGAGTACATAATAAGAGAGGAAGAGTATCCTACTCCGTAAGGCCACACAAACTAAATTCACTGTTAAGCGTCACCGCCTGCATGCTTTTTTGAACATCGGCACCAAATTTTTCATTATTCATTAATATTGATCACATGAACAGTACACAAACCCTTCAAATATTCTATACTAAGTTCAAAACATTAGTTTCCCATCCAAAGACATGCTAACAGGTAGAAACCTGCCACTGTATCTGCCTTTGACTCACGGTCCTCGACGGATTGCAACAAGCAAGAGGCTAGAGTGACCTTTAACCTTACCATATATAGTAAAACCATGCCCCTTGAATGGCTCGCAATGTTAAAGTTAAAGAAAATAGATAATGAATAATGACCGCTCGCCTACATAGAAAATGGAAAAAGTGGTGACGATAAACAGTGAATCTAGTTTATGTGGCCTAATATTATACCAGTGTGCAAACACGTTGTGGACCAGTATACATTTGTAATCTGTACTATACTCTACACAAACCACCCTGCAGTCAAGTGGGTAGTAGCCAATTGCAATAATTGGGCTAGTCCAGCCCTCCTGTGTACTACCAAGCTATAGTACTGTGGGTTTCACAGTTTGTTTGGCCCAGCCAGTGTGAGTTTAATTATCCGCAACGTGTTTGCACACTGGTATATGGAATAGGATACTCTCCCGCTCTCTTTTATTATGTACTCTTGATAGTATACAAATAAATGCATCAACCTAGCTGAATGCAACAATAAAAGTCATAGTGATATAGCTAAATATTTTTTCTTGAACTTTCATCACTAGCTCTGCACACACATAGCTATCCATCCATGCTAATTTATAAGAAATCAACAACCAAAATAGTCCATTTTCTCATGGCCAGTCACAATTTCCCTCAAGCTGAAAGTAGGATCTAGGAAGGTGGCTAGTGTCACAGTTATGGGAATAAAAATGTTAGCGCAAAAACCAAATTTCCTCCTTCAGAAGTCTTCCTGTGTGAAGTTTAATCAGGCTCTGAACCAGATCTTATAGAATGACAGGGTTTCATCCAGCCCAAAAACTTTGGGGAGGAAACTCAATAATTATGGAGTGGACATACATGGTACACAATTAACGTTCAAGTTAGCTAAACCAGTAATTTAATTAACACTTAGAGCACCAGGTGTGACACATCTGAAACTGTCCAAGTACCTGTACTAAATGCCTGCAAGTTAGACAGAATCATAAGAGAAAAACTAAAGTTATAATACTTCGTTGGACATTTTTTTTCCTGGCATGCTCTAAATTAAACAAAATTTAATGTCAAAATCTTCAAGGGGGGGGGCCCTTTTCCACTGTCACCCTCACTGGATGAAACCCTGAATGGTGATGCAGATAATTGGAATAGCAGGAGTGGCTGCTCTAATATTCACATGATTGTTCTCTTCTGCACCACATTCTCAATCATACTGTGAGCCAGCACCCCATGGCACCCTTCTTCCTATGGAAGCTCGAATACATGAGATACACAATAATCGTGCAGGGGATGAGAAAGGGGGGGGGGGGGAGGATTCTCCAAGGTACCCATCTCCTCAACCCCAAAATATCCAGGAAATCTGTCTGTGTAATCGACTACCGTTAATAGACTCAACCCAATTATTAATTATGAACGTCCCAGGCCCGTAGCCGGGGGAGGGGGGATTCGAACACTTGGTAGTTGTTCATGGTAGCTGAGGTCCAATTAACAGAGTGCAGCACTATAGCTTGCATACGTGCAGCAATGATCGTTAATGATATTCACAGTAAATCTGAACACAACCACACACTCAGCTGCACTACAAGTGGAACGGTTACCTCATATAAACTGTTACATTTCATCTAACCAACACCTGTGTACAATGCTGTACTGTATGCACAATCACAAAATGGTGAAGAATGATATCTCAACAGCCATTTCACGTCACCTTTAGATGCTATTAATTTTTACGGTATTTAAAAGATTTCATAGGCTTGGGAAGCATACCCTCATACCCCGTTCATCTCGCTGAAAAGAACCCCCTTCGCTTGAAGTGTGGCTACAGGCCTACATCCTATACCTAAATCATGCTCTATGCCACCTCCCCTTCTAAGGCAACCTATATCCCTACGTGTAGCCCTATTTGAAGTGCTGGATTACTAATTTTCTGGACTTGGGGTCTAAATGATTTCGTGCATGCACGAAATACGATACGTGTGAGACACTGCACAAATGATTGGGAGCTTTGGGAGGCCCTAAAAGGTTACTAGTGTACTATGTGTGTGCAGAGCAAGTAATGAAAGTTCAAGAAAAAATATTTAGCTCTATCACTCGCCAATTTATGACCTTTATACTCAGCTAGGTTGATGCATTCATTTGTATACTATACATAACTATAGACCTTTTCATGATAGAAGTGTGAAAGAATTTTAATGATATGCAAATAAAATTCCATACCCATGCACTCAGCTAGGTTGATGCATTCATTTGTGGAAAAGGTAAAGGCACTGTTAATTAATGCAATAAATTGTACTTATCTGATATACCTCTAACTTTATTGTACGTGTAATTTTAAGAATATTATGTCAGTGCTTAAAAGCTATATTTCTGATAGCTAGCTATAGATTAAGCTAGTTAAGTTTCATTCCAGGTGGTATTGAGAACCATTATACTGTGGCTTCTATACGTGTAGAAATTCAAGAGGGTTAGGGGCCTTGTCCAAAGTCCTTGTGGAAAAATTAACGTCATTATGACGTTAACATTTTACCCCCCTCCCCCCCCCTCTCTTAACGTCATAGCATTTCAGCATAGATTCAGTACTGAAACTCTGATTCTGCTCCATTTAGCCTACACAGTCGATATTCACTTGTATTCTACAGTGCTAGCTATGTCTTCATGGATTCATTGCATACCTGTGCTTCTTTAACAGTTTCTTGCTTGCCTGTAGCTACATGCACACTTTCAGCTAGGTAGTACTGTCACAAAAATGCAAATTTTGACACTGCTGGAGGTGTGCCCAGACTTGTTCAACCACAAGAATGCATAATCACAACTAAAGCTAAAATCTGCTGACAATGCAGTTGTAAAACGTCATGGACCAAGACCCCCTCTCCCCCTAACGTCATAATGACGTTAATTTTTCCACAAGGACTTTGGACAAGCCCCCTTACCAAAGTCCAAGTTCCAAGCAGAAACCCATATGGGGAGTAATGAATGAATCCATTCTTGAGTACTACTGTGTGTGTGGTCCACCTGATAACATCCAGCTGTAGCGAGAGTATTGTTGAATAGGTGTGCAAATACAACAGTAGAAATATGATTCATTTATAGTGCACATTCTGCACCTCACTCCAGGTGATGTGTCAATAATCATGTTAATAACTAGAGCTCTCTCGAGCACAAAACCCTCGGCGCGTTGTGGCATTAGCTACATGCTTCAACAGTTGCATGCAGAAAAGGGGATAGCTAAAGGGCTGGGGCCGGGGCGAGACAGGGATGTTATACTTGCACAGCAGTGTTATTCAAGGTTCAACGGCTCATAGCAGCAACACCCTAGTGTGTTGTATCAAACTCCACACTGTGGTGTCGAGATTAACTCAACTTCCCTCACTGTAGCCTAACCTCCAATTCTTGGGGGACTTAGCTAGCTAGCTACATCTTAACTTGAAGGACTATGATGCAAAGCCTTGGCACAAGACTGAAGTCAATATTGCATGTCCAATATTATCGCAATTTCACTTGGGTTCAAGCGCTGTAATGCCATGCATGGCGATGCATACAAACCAGCTAGTCAAAAGGTACCACAAGAATACAGGCAGCTTAGTATGAGATGAGAGTGGTTTCTTTTCAACTCTAAGGCTTAGCAGCTAAGCCTTAGAGTTGAAAAGAAGCCACTGTCATCCCACGATCGTAGAAGGACTGAGCGGCGGGATTGATGCAACCGCGCATGCGCTGAGGGTTAATAGACGTATATACCGTATATAGCGCAACCTATTTATACGTTAAGTCATGCTTTCGCTAGCTCGGGCAAAGTCAAGAAGCTTGGAATCGGCAAATGACGCCAAAACTGGCGAACAAAGCGTTTTCTGAGAAATCCACACAAATCATGCGTTTGGAACGCCATAAGGAACCTTACAACACCGCAAATTGGACTCGTAAACGAGGTATGTAGCAGCTAGCGTGGTAACAGACAGAATGACACACAAACCAACTACAGTAACCCTCGCGCATGCGCCGAGGGTTAAAAATATACGATAATGCCACAGTGAATTCATGAGTTAGCAATGGGGCGTGTTGCTTAACAAAAAAATACTTCCAAGTGGGTGTTGACTATCACTACCGCTTATTGGACATGCATGCATGCTATCAAAATGGGATGGAGTGTCACCTAAAAAGGGGTGGAATATTATCGTTCTAATTAATCTGATGAAGGCAGCATCATTTCAGTGGTATACTCACCAGCAACCTTCTTCCTATGGAAGCTCGAATACATGAGATACACAATAATCATGCAGGGGATGAGAAGGGGGGGGGGGGGAGGATTCTCCAAGGTACCCATCTCCTTTACCCCAAAATATCCAGGAAATCTGTCTGTGTAATCGACTATCATTAATAGACTCAACCCAATTATTAATTATGAACGTCCCAGGCCCGTAGCCGGGGGAGGAGGGATTCGAACACTTGGTAGTTGTTCATGGTAGCTGAGGTCCAATTAACAGAGTGCAGCACTATAGCTTGCATACGTGCAGCAATGATCGTTAATGATATTCACAGTAAATCTAAACACAACCACACACTCAGCTGCACTACAAGTGGAACGGTTACCTCATATAAACTGTTACATTCCATCTAACCAACACCTGTGTACAATGCTGTACTGTATGCACAATCACAAAGTGGTGAAGAATGATACCTCAACAGCCATTTCATGTCACCTTTAGATGCTATTAATTTTTATGGTATTTAAAAGATTTCATAGGCTTGGGAAGCATACCCTCATACCCCGTTCATCTCGCTGAAAAGAACCCCCTTCGCTTGAAGTGTGGCTACAGGCCTACATCCTATACCTAAATCATGCTCTATGCCACCTCCCCTTCTAAGGCAACCTATATCCCTACGTGTAGCCCTATTTGAAGTGCTGGATTACTAATTTTCTGGACTTGGGGTCTAAATGATTTTGTGCATGCATGAAATACGATACGTGTGAGACACTGCACAAATGATTGGGAGCTTTGGGAGGCCCTAAAAGGGTAGTGTACTATGTGTGTGCAGAGCAAGTAATGAAAGTTTAGCTCAAAATGGGATGGAATGTCACCTAAAATGGGGTGGAATATTCTCAGTGCAGTTAAGGACTGTCTCACCTGTGTTCGTCAATGAAACATGCACATTTTCAGGAGCTAATACTAGTGCTTGTGTGACAATTGAGTACTGATCATGATATTGAAATTGAAGCCCAACTCTAGTACTTTTATAATATGAAACAGTAAACCACAAATATTTAATCAATTAAGCGGTATAACCGCGATTAACCACGCCCTCTGAAACACTATTTGTAGTTTTCCAACATTGTTCCCGTCAGATTTTTGTTACCTTAACTAGACAAGGTTAAATCTAAGCTGCTTTTCTTGGTTTTCACCGAGGGATATTCGGAAACAACATCGTTGTAAGAAAAAAATCGCAAAAAAAGCCATTTCAGCTACCCTGACGGGACGATCTTTCGCACACGCCCACAAAGCGGAGCGAGCAGTCAACTTATCCCTCGGCAGATCCTCGATAAATATCTCGAAGTTTAGCTTTCCATCATTCAAACTGCGAAATAACCCCTGGAACAATGTTGGAACTCGCAGAACAAAAAAAATCGCTCGAATGCTGCAGCTCTGCGGCTACACAGCCGTGGCTTATACTATGCCACTATCGGGTGACGTCATGTCTAACCGCTAATTGGCCACAAATTTGCACGCTAAGTGGCCGTTAGTACGGCGCACGCGATAAGACTTGAGACAGTCCTTAAACGCACTGAGTTATCGTTCTAATTAATCTGATGAAGGCAGCATCAGTACAGTGGTATACGCACCAGCATAATACACTAGTAACCTTTCAGGGCCTCCCAAAGCTCCAAATCATTTGTGCAGTGTCTCACACGTATCGTATTTCATGCATGCACGAAATCATTAAGACCCCAAATCCAGAAAATTAGTAATCCAGCACTTCAAATAGGGCTAGTTACTTACAGGGATACTATGTAGGTTGCCTTTAGAAGGGGAGGTGGCATAGAGCAAGATTTAGATATAGGATGTAGGCCTGTAGCCACACTTCAAGCTAAGGGGGTTCTTTTCAGCGAGATGAACGGGGTATGAGGGTATGCTTCCCAAGCCTATAAGATCTTTTAAATGCTGTAAAAATTAATAGCATCTAAAGGTGATGTGAAGTGGCTGTTGAGGTATACCATTTTGTGATTGTGCATACAATACAGCACTGTACGCAGGTGTTGGTTAGATGGAATGTAACAGTTTATATGAGGTAACAGTTCCACTTGTAGTGCAGCTGAGTGTGTGGTTGTGTTCAGATTTACTGTGAATATCATTAACGAATATAGCTTTTAAGCACTGACATAATATTCTTCAAATTACACGTACAATGAAGTTAGAGGTATATCAGATAAGTACAATTTATTTTTTACAGTGCCTTTACCTTTTCCACAAATGAATGCATCAACCTAGCTGAGTGCATGGGTATGGAATTTTATTTGCATATCATTAAAATTCTTTCACACTTCTATCATGAAAAGGTCTATAGTTATGTATAGTATACAAATGAATGCATCAACCTAGCTGAGTATAAAGGTCATAAATTGGCGTGTGATAGAGCTAAACTTTTGATAGCATGCATGCATGTCCAATAGCGGTAGTGATAGTCAACACCCACTTGGAAGTACTTTTTTGTTGAGTAACACGCCCCATTTCTAACTCATGAATTCACTGTGGCATTATTATAGCTATGGGCAGGACAGTCCCTCATATCTTACACTGCCCACGCTCAATTAAATGGATTCTACCTTGAATCTACCCTTGGGATCACGTGCGTGACGTCGCATACCAGGCCCTCCTCTCCTCCCGCTTTTTGCGTGCAACATTAAAAGCTGGGAGATCGAGAGGGGGCCTGGGGACGAGGCTAAACCGAGCCTACTCACACTCATGGGAATGGCACCTCTATTATAGACCATGTGTATACGTCGAAATCTCTATTGATCAAATCTTGTATTAGCTACTATTCCACCATTGTCTAGGGCCGATCACAATGAACGAAGGTATTGTGGAGAGCTCCAGGCAACCTCAATTGTCCTAAAAACTCTAAGGGCCGCACAGTCTGGCTTTATGCCCACGCTGATTGGAGTAAAGCTTGTGAAATGATCAAGAATTATGACTGGAATTCTATTCTGTGTGATAATATCGGCGTGTCCTGGTCTAATTGGCATGATCAGTTTTTGAAAATAATGGAAGAATGTAGCTATTCCTAAGAGATCGTTGCCTCAAGAAGAAATCTACCATGGCTTTCCAAAAAAGCTCGTTACATTTATGAAGAGAAGAAATCTCCTGTTTAAGAGAGCTAAGAAATCTGGAAATTTTTCTAAATACAAGTTATTAAGAAACAAGTTGGTCAACGATTTTCGCAGAGCAAAGTCTGCATATCTCAGGAGGCTTAATCCAAGGAACCCGAAGGATTTCTGGCGAACTGTGAAATATCTTAACAAGAAGCAGAGCACTATTCCAACTCTTGTAACTGAGACACTTGAAGCCAATTCAGGAATAGAGAAAGCAAATATGTTGAATTCATTCTTCTCTAAGTGTTTTAACCATTATACTGATCCCTTATCCGACAACGATTGCACCCTATTAAGGCAACCCTATGACGGCTGTCCAGATGAATTACTTTGTGATGAAGCTGCTATCTGTGACATGTTGGAATCCTTGGATGTCTCTAAATCAAATGGCCCTGATGGTGTGTCATCGAGAATGCTCAAAAACACTGCTGCATTTATTGCACCTTCTATCACTAAATTATTTAATCAGTCAATCAAGAGTGGTAGGATTCCCAGTGAATGGAAGTCCCAATTTCTAAGGGGGGAGATACACACCATCCGGGTAATTATCGCCCTATCTCGCTCCTACCAGTGATCAGTAAGTTGTTGGAAAGGCATATCCAGGGTCTGATTCTGGATCATCTTGATGCAAGCTTTCCTCTCTCTAATCAGCAATGGGGCTTTACTGCTGGCCGCTCTACAGTTACAACACTGATATCCACTGTTAACGAATGGTTCAAACTTCTGGAAGATGGTCTCGAAATTTGTGCAGTGTTCCTCGATTACAGAAAAGCATTTGATTCTGTTCCTTATCGAGTGCTTATTGCAAAATTATAGGAATTGTATCTTGACCCATATTTGATCTCCTGGGTGGCTGATTACCTGACTGCCAGATCTCAACAGGTTGTTGTTGATGGATCAATATCAGATCCTTCTCCAGTACTGTCCGGCCGGTGTCCCTCAGGGCTCTATACTTGGACCTCTACTATTCTTAATCTATGTTAACAGCATTACCGAGGTGACTATTTCTCCACTTGCTCGTTGCATTCTGTATGCAGATGACGTCTTGCTCTACTGTCCATTCAACAGTCAATCCGATTATGCAATGTTGCAGAATGATATTAATGCAATTTCAGAATGTTCTGATGGTCATTACCTTACTTTGAATGCAGCGAAGTGCAAATATATGATTCTCTCGAGGAAACGAGCTCGCAGTGATCCAATACTGCCCCTTGCGTTAAATGGTACTGCACTGGATAAAGTGGTCACTTTCAAGTACAATTTATCATGGTCTAATCACATTTCAAATGCCTGTACTAAGGCTAGGAAGGTTCTGGGTCTCCTTTATAGGAGATTTTACAATTATGCCTCAAATGACTGTCTTAAGCAGTTTTACATATCACTAGCAAGACCACACCTGGAATACGCAGCAGCTCTATGGGATCCCCACACTGCAATAGACATCCAGTTATTGGAGAACACACAGAAGTTTGCTCTTAAGTTAATCACCCACAACTGGGACAGTAGTTACCAAGACCTCTTGGCTTTATCTGATCTACCATCTCTCTCTCTTCTCGCAGGGTTACACTGTAAGTTTCAGGGCCGCCACAACCGGTCAGGCTGGTCAGGCCAAAACCGGATCACTTTTTTCAACGCTTGGTTGGGTAATGGTCGTTTATTTTATTTATCTCATGGTAAAGATCGTCAGATAATAAATCGCGCATACTTGATAGTGCAATCAGCACACCAACTCATCTTCAAATGAGCTTCCTAAGGTATTTGTATATTTTGGTCCTAGTTCAACAGTCTTTAAAGCTTAATATAAATGGAGAGATTGTTTAGATCACGAGGCTGCCTTCTGCTATCAAAAATTCTCTGTTTCACTGAATCTTTGGGCCATACAATAAAGTCTAAATATTGGCCAGTGAAAGTGATCTCAAAAGCCATCAGAAGCAATCTCTGAGGTTGTAAATTACAAAATCTTCCTGGGGGAGCATGCCCCCAGACCCCCCTAGTTTTGCGTGCTTACGCACCCATTTGCTCCACATTCTGACTTAAAGCTGGCTGGACCACATGTAAATTGCTTCCTCCAGGCCTGAGTTATCTCAACTGTACAGAATTGTTCATGGTCTATGCTATTTTCCTGAAGGCATTGTCGAGATGAGACCTTCACAAAGTGTACGGCTGCAAAGATCACTAACACTTTTCCAACCATTTGCACGTACTAATTCTTATCATATGTCTTTTGTACCTAATTCCATTTCAGCATGGAATTCCGGGCCCTCACTGAGGAGCAGGTTACTTGCTCAACTTTATCTTCTTTTAAGAAATCATTGTTGTAACTTACTTTTTGCTACTTTATCTTCTTATTCTAATGTACCATCATACTCTTAATATTATATTATTATTATTATTGTCCGTTTATTGTTTTATTTCTGGGTGTACACTTCATTAGCTACCAGCTATCAGTGGCGTATCCAGGATTTAACAAAGGGGGGGTGCTTAACGATCTGCGCGCGAAGCGCGCGCGAAAATTTGAAAACCACACCCACCATTTTCGCCAGTTATTGGGTGTGCATTATTAAGAAATGCCCACGCTCTCTACTCTTCACCGCTCAAAAACGATGAAAACGTTCAGGTGAGCAGCTAGCTACTAATGAACTAGCTAGCGATTTTGAAGCTTTAGTATAGCGTTTTTATATAGTAAAGTGCTAGTGACATTATTTATTGATATAAACTAAGGCATGGTAGCACCAATTAATTGTATGCCTCTCAGGCTAAGGGGGGTGCTCGAGCACCCTGAGCACCCCCCCTGGATATGCCACTGAGCTATTGTGCATCCTTTGCATTTTCATTCTGTATGATGCAAGAATTGTTATAGAGAAAAATTAAACACTAAGTAGTTACACACTAAGTAGAAAAAAAAATAAAATAATTCGTGGGGGAACTGGAAGTACTTGGGGACATAATTTTTACATGGGCACGCAGAATGGGTCAAAAGACGAAATTTGATGGCGTAGAATTTTGATTCACGTCTTAGAATTAAAGTTATGGCCCTTTAAAGTTTACCCATGTTTGTATAGGGAAGCCATGCCATGTGTTCATGTTTGCAATGTTTTCCGCCCACGCGCTACGTGAAAAACGGGGAATACCCGTGGTGTGCGTTATTTAGTAAAAATTCTCAAAATTGGAGTATAGGTTGTTTGCTTGCTTTGTATGGCTCTACTGTGCATCCTAGGTTGTTTACTTGCTTTGTATGGCTCTATTATGCATCCTAGGTGTATTATGTGGTTTTCTGGACATTTTTTTCTGCTTAGTGTGCACGCTAGCTTGAGAGAAATAAACTATTAAACAATTAATTAATGTTTGAGACTCTGGGAAGCTATTCATGACAAACTGTTTACATGAGCACGCAGAATGGATTGCACCTGGAAATTTGATGGCTGTTTGTAATCGCTGGACTGGATCGATGGACTGGACCACTGGACTGGACTACTGGACTGACCGATACAGCAATATACGTTATACGTATATACGCTAGCTTGCAGGCCACTCCTATTATTATGAAGCTAACCATTTCTCCCCGACGACCTTTACCTACTCCACCCCGCCCGTACGTACGTACGTACGTACGTATATATATGTATATGAATACCTCACGTGAATCTCCACGTGGCGTACTAGTATTGCACAATACTGGCTCAGCTCAGTCTATCAGCGAATTTGGAGTGCGTGTGATCGACAAAGCTGTTAATAGCGACAAAGCGAATTTGATCTTTCGAGAGTACCGAGTCGTCCCTAATATTTTAATAGGGAAAGGAGGCATGTTAAACACAAAGGAATACCGCCACCAAGTCGAAATTATAAACTTACGAATTGGCGGGCGAGTCACAAGTTGTAGAAGAATCAGATAGCACTTCTATTGGTGATGATCTGGACATAGTAGTCATTTAGCTACCAGCCCTGAGTTTGGCTGTGAAAATGAAACAGCTAAGGGTGCAGTGTGTCCAGAAGTGATCACGATTGAAGACTCTCCTGTAAAACTCGTCATTTCTCCTCAGTATCGGTAGGTGTCACATAATTAGATCATATTATATGGTATGCAAAGGGCTCTCCATCATGACACTGTTTCTCGCTCTCTCTGTACAGGGGTGCATTCCTGAATTTGGAGGGAAGGAGTAGCCCCACATCTGATGTGAAAAGGGAACTTTTCCCCCCTGGTGAGTGGTTGCTCTTGTCCTGTTGTACAGCCCTTCCATTCCTGTTTTACAGGTTTTAGCCACGCATGCCTTGGTGGTCGACTAAAATTATGCTAATTGTCTGTGTAGAAGCATGAGCATCCCCCAAGCTTCATTTTACCTTATATGGAGTGGCCAGCTGTAGGGTATTTCCAATGGCTAACCACTGACCACTTTCCACAGTGAAAGCACTGCCCATACTACAACCATGGCTTGTGGTCTGCTATGCACTACACCAGCTGCACATAGGAAATAACTTCCCCAACCCTACTGTAGTAGCACACTCCTTTGGTAGGTCATGCTCCATAGGACAATGATTAAGGTGTGATTAAGGGACAGTGTATGCTGAATATAGAACTATGGGATTTAGTTGATGGAAATCCCGGGTGAGCTTTATGCACGTTATTGTAGCGTTCCATACCAATTAGAAAGTGCACAGTAGTCACCAACCCCTTCTCTTTGCTGTAATGGCTGGGATCAAAGGGTAAATTCATGAATGTGACTAGCTATTTTAGTCTTAAAGTACTGTATTTGTGCATACGGATTAGTCACACTGGGAGATCACAAGTTATGATACATGGGACGTAGTTTTATGAGCCCCACTAGGGTCAAATGGGGAGTTTTGTACTAACAGCATTATACTATGAGGAGCCATAGTGAGACATTTTGGCTGTTTTCTTCTTAGATAATGCTACAATCACAAAGAGTAAGCTGCATCCTCTCTCCTTTGAAGCTCCTCCACCCAAGTATTCTGCAGAATCTATATTGAAGCTGCTGCTGAGTCCAGATATTGACCGGAGCCGTGTATGCCGTGTATGGCCAGTTTCAAACATTGAAGGCAGTGCTACTTTCGTTGTTGACATTACATCTCTTAAGCATCCGGATGACGTCCGTAAAGATTTCTTCGGAAAATGGATACATTCGGGTTCACATCCCATTACTTTCAAAGCCACTATTGAAACAGATGGAGAGGTCTTAGTGGAAAAATGTGCTCCGGGCGCTTCTGGGAATGTATTTTACCTGCGCAGACTCCACAGCTATCACCCATCTAACACTGAGTTCCGGAGAATGCTTGCTTTTGTTTCTGGTAAGTATAATGGGAAGGGTGGAGAGGTGGCCAGCATTGTACACAATATCCCATGGTTCCCTATACCTTTTTATGTACACATACCTACTTTGTATTTATAGATTATACTTCCTTCTTTTCTTAGATAAATCGTACAACCCACATCCTCTATGCCTAGTTGTTTACTACATGCCACCTGGATTTTCTCCAGTTGTTGTTTCACATGGAAACTCTAAGTCAATGGAGCCCTATTTCCCTACTCTTCCTAGTACATCTGAAGATATCAAGAGGAAATGTGCTGGCTGTGGCCCGAAAGAAGTAATTTCAAGCATTGACAGTTGTGTGGGAGGTATTGTACATGCTAGTTATCCGGGTGAACTCCCTCGCAACGAGCAGCAAGTTTCAAATTTCAAACGTCACATATCTGCCAGTGGGGAACAAAGAGTCGAATGAACTGTACAGTATCATGTTGAAAGCTCATTTGGAAGATGGAAGCAAGAAGTTCATTAGAGATGTAAAGGCCTATCCTGAGCCTGCAATAGTCTTGGCTTCTCAGCAGCAGCTTGTAGACTTGGAGCGGTTCTGCTGTGACTCTTGTGGCTTCTCAATATTGACTGTCGATCCCACATTTTCACTTGGGGATTTTGATGTCACCCCAACTACATATCGTCACTTACTCCTATGTAGCAAACGCACCAACAAACCACCTGTGATGCTTGGGCCGACCATGATTCACTATAGAAAGAACTTCAGCACATACAAATTTCTTGCATCTTGTATGATTGCTGAAAATAGGAATCTAGTAGGGGTGCGTGCTTTCGGCACTGATGGTGAAAAGCCATTAATTGATGCCTTTAGTCATGAATTTAAGTATGCAGTGCACTTGACATGCTTTAATCATGTGAGACGAAATATCAAAGACCAGCTACGTGTATTACAGATTCCTGATGATGTTCAAACAGAGATATTGAACGATGTTTTTGGACGAAAGGTGGGATCCATGCAGCTAACGGGTTTGGTTGATTCACCCAGCACATCTTCATTCGATGAGAAGTTGAGCACGCTTATGACCAAGTGGAAGCTGCATGATTTAGAGGACGACAAAGGGCCTGTAAACTTATTCTGTTCTTGGTTTCATGCTAATAAGGAGGCAGTTGTTCGAGATACCATGCTATGTCCAATACGCGAAGAAGCTGGTATGGGATCACCTCCAGAGCCTTTCTATACCAATAGTAGTGAGTGCATCAACAACGTTTTGAAGGTCAAAGTTGACTATAAACGTACAGAATTGACGGTGTTTGTTGACAAACTTCGACAGCTAGTAGAGGAACAGCAACGTGAGGCGGAGAAGGCTGTAGTTGGATGTGGCAAATATTACCTTCAGTACCAGTACAGTGAGTTGGCAGTACCACAAAGTAGGTGGTTTGCAATGAACAAGGAACTAAGACAAAAGAAGTTGAAGAAATTTAATGCGATGCATGTGCTTGCAGTCGGTGATGGCCCACGTACATCTAATTCTACCTTCCCCACATTGTCCTCAACGAATGATGCTGAATCTGATAGTGTACCATTCACAGTGGACTCTACATTGACTGAAAGTGTGCAGCCATCTCTTTGCCAACCAACTACAGCCACATTGTTGTCCAATAAATTATCAACTCTTGGTGATAGATTAGGTCTACCTCCTGCAGCCATTGATGGAATTGCCAGTAAAGCTGTAGAAATTTTGTGCACAGATGGAGCGATTGTGCCTGCTCCAGGGTACTCATCTGAGGCAAAGATGGTCATCAGTCGCTCCGGCAAACGCCCTCATTTGATTCTCCCAAAGAAGAAATGTGGTGGACTGTCATGTGATGATGATTGTCCCCAGTATAAATCAGCAAAGTTGTGTTCTCATACTGTAGCTGCTGCGGAGTACAATAAAAGCCTTGATCAGTTCATTTCTTCATATGGAAGTGTTAAGAAAGTTCCAAATATTACAAAACTTGCTACTACAGGTATGCCCAAAGGGAGGGGGCGGAAGGGGACCAAGGCGCCTGCAAAGAGACGGCCTCCTATTCCAGTGGAAACAAGAATTGAACTTCACCCACACTCGTCAGAACCTACTGGTACTATGGTTGGAAGGGAACCTCACGTTTCACCATCTGTATCTGCTGTGTATCAGCCGTCACTAACTGCTCCAATATCTGTGACAATCGGTGCATCTTCACTGCCAAGCCCATTTGTCCCTAGAACTGCAGCAAGTTTTCCTTCACCATTCAGTCCCTCAGCAGCAGCACCATATTCATCTCCATATTCACCAATGTTTTCAACTCCATGCCTGTCTCCACCGTGTATGCACCCTCAGTCACAACCTCTCTCGTATTATGGACTTGATCCCAGTGGAGGAGGTGCAAATCCATTTCGTGTTCACTTCATTACGGGTAACATCAGTGTCTGCAATGGATGCAAGAGAAAGTATGACAAAAAAATTGGACCCCCTCATGACCTTTGTCTACAACATGAAGAGTGGCGCACATTCACACCGCCAGGCTCAAATGACAAGCAGAGTCGTTTTGGCAATGTATACTATCATTGCAATGTTGCCTGCATTATGGCTATTTGGCCTACCTTCATTGCCACTAGTGTGGTAGTTCCACCAGAAATCCAGCACAAATTGTTACCTGAGCACAAGCATTTCATTTATGCTACATTTGGAGTTTTCATCATGTAAAGTTCCATACTCAAACTGTCATGTCTTATCTTGTATTGTTCAAGCGCATGATTATTATTATTCGCGGATGAAAATAATTATTTTGCTTGCAGTCAAGTCAGGCCAAATTGCGAATCCAATAATTGCGATAGACGACCCCGTACCGTACTGTAGTATACGTGCACGTTTATGTTTGCGAAACGTACAAAAAAACTCGCAATTCGCAATTATTAGATACTCGCAATTAAAACCCTACCTACGGTATAACACGCGATAATAAAAAAAAATATTAATTCAATCGATCCTCGCAGGGCTCAGGGGTGCTTGTAAATGGGAGAGTCTGGACATGTTTGGCCTAAATTTGGAGTCTGCATGTACAATAATATGAAGAACACCGTGGCTGTCAAACAGTCAATGAAAATGGAGTTGAGAGTGCAAAGGTCAGTCCAGTAGTCCAGTCCAGTGGTCCAGTCCATCGATCCAGTCCACTGATTACAGACAGCCAAATTTGATGGAACAGAATTTTGATTCACGCCTTAGAATTAGTTACGGCCCTTTAAAGTTGTATAGGGAAGCCATGTGTTTGCAATGTTTTCCGCCCACGCGCTACGTGAAAAACGGGGAATACCCGTATTGTGCGTTATTTAGAAAATTTTTAAAAATTGGAGTATAGGTTGTTTGTTTGCTTTGTATGGTTCTACTGTGCATCCTAGGTTGTTTACTTGCTTTGTATGGCTCTACTGTGCATCCTAGGTGTATTATGTGGTCGTTGCCAGAAATACGCGGCCATCCCATAGTTGGAATAGCGAAAATGTTTCATAATTAGCTTAAGGTACCATTAAATTGCGTGGGCGTGAGGTGGGGGATATGATACCTAAACCACATCAAAGTCATTAGTGAGGTGCATGTTGTGTAACCACGCCCTTTTAATTGCACAGGTCTCAGGGGTGTGGCTGCTAGAGCCGGAAGTGTTCATTTAATATCCTCCATGGACCGGAAGCCGAGCCGGAAGGGAGGGGCCAGGCCACGCCCAAAACAGCCCCACCCTGTTCCCCAAGGACCACCATTCTCAATCAAGTGCCTACTAACCACCGGATGTCCACCGGAAGCCCACAATCAATCCCAATTAAAACACACAGCTTCCTCAAGGCCAAAACACACACAAACACTTGGAGGCCGTTCTGCCACACCGCCCACGCAAGAGCTCACCTCATTTCCTGTGTGGGCGGGGCAACAACACGTCATCGCAACCACATCCGCTTCAAACCGTCGTCAGCTTCCGTCCAGCCGTACAGGCCCCTCGATCGCACCGCCGTACAGTGCCTCATTAACAGACATGGCCTCACCTTTGACCTCCTGCCACGCCCCCAAAGCCTCCTCGCGGGGTTCAAAGGTCACCACCGCTTCCGGGACACGCCCACCTATCGCCGAGGCCAAGTCCCAGGCGCCGATGTCCAAGCACTGGCCCGTGAAGCCACGCCCAATCGGAAGCAATAAAACCTGCATTAACGCACGCGCACACACTCCACACAGTGCCAGGAACACGCCCACATGCTTAATTAGGCCTATTTAGCTTTTTTTTTTTTTTTTTTTTTTTTTTTTTTGTCGTTGCGGTTAATAGTTAAGCAAGAATGCTTTGATCTTGCTTTGATGTGGGCAATTACCGGCCTTTTCTTCAGGGGCCACTTCCGGTCGCTAATTACACGCGCATAATCATCCCTGGCCGATTCTGGACACGCCCACCTTCGACCAAAAGCACTCGTATGGCCTCTTCGGCCACGCCCCTTCACGATTCGCTAATTGAATTAGCCATTCCTGACGCTCACGCCCACGCAATTAAATGGTACCTTAAAGGATGTTTACATTCTCTATGGGGATAAACCAAAACAACGAACTACCCAAATTCCAATCATCTAGACTTCTTTGATACAATAAAAGGAAGCTCCTGATGATTTACGACTATCCATACTGCATGCACAGAATTTACAATTTTAGCAAATGTACTTGATCAATTTGTCCATAGACAGTAATACATTTTTGCTGAAGTACCTTTAAACTTGCACGATTTTGCATCACTAGTAGCCTAAAATTCCCACTTCCGATCATCTAGACTACTTGTTTAGCTATGAAACCTCATAGATCTAGCCTAAATCTCACTTCATTGCCATTTTAAAATTTTACTTTGCAAGGGCAAAGTTCAGCAATATTGCAGAATTTTTGCTGATTCAGCAGTTAGTGACGTCATGACCTTTGAACTGGTCTACAGCTGAGGTCCTGAATCGTGGACAGGACTGCTATGAGTGTCAAGATCAAATCTCTGTTGACTATTTAGATTGAAAATAGTTGAGGTTAGGCTACTTTAGTGTAGTTATCATCCATCAGTAGCTAGATTTAGCCGTCAAGTGTCAAGTATCATTGTTGAACTGCACTGATCTGCTGTGGACTACATTATTTTATCACAAACGGCAACTTAAGGTACTATCTAGCTATTTTAAATTAAATTACATTGTAGGAGCCTACAAAGGCCTGATTATAATGATAAATAAGTTAATTTTTGTCGATCGTGAAATTTATAATGATATTCATAACTTCTTGTACGCTTGTAATTAGTAATTACAAGGGCTTGTATAATGCAAACATATGGATGTCCGCTGCTCCATAGGGCATTTCTGGCAACGTTTCTGGACAATTTGTTTCTGCCTAGTGTGCACGCTAGCTTGAAAAAAAAGATTTAAATAATTAAATAATCTAATTCATGGGGGTTTGGGAGTACTTGGGGACATAATTTTTACATGGGCACGCAGAATGGGTCAAAACTAGAGATTTGATCAAGGGGAATTTTGATTCATACCTTAGAATTGAAGTTACGGCCCTTTGAAGTTTTCCCATATGTTTGTATAGGGAAGCCATGCGTTTGCAATGTTTTCTGCCCATGCGCTACGTGAAAAACGGGGAATCCCCGTTAGGCACGCGCACACAAACGTGACGACCTTTACCTACTTTGGTCAAAATTGGAGTATAGGATGTCTGCTTGCATTGTATGGCTCTACTAAGCATCCAGCTCAACTATGTGGTGGTTTTGGACAATTTTTTTTTCTGCTTAGTGTTCTGGTTTCCTTGTTATACACTAAGTAGAAAAAAAGAAAGGATTTAAATAATTAATTAACGTTTGGGGGGTTGGGAGCACTTGGGGAGATAATTTTTACATGGGTACGCAGAATGGGTCAAAACTAAAAGTTTGACGGCGGGGAATTTTGATGATTCACACCTTAGAATTAAAGTTACGGCCCTTTGAAGTTACCGCATATGTTTGTATAGGAAGCCATGCATTTGCAATGTTTTCCGCCCACGCGCTACGTTAGGGGCGGGGCCACGTGCGCACATTGCCGTGACGACCATTACCAAACTAGACCTGAACACCGATCGAGGTACCGACTTTCACGCGTGGCAACAACAATGGCTCGCCTACAGATCCCTGTCAGGCCTTGCCTCTGAGTCAGCCGAGAGACAAGTACAAGCACTCCAACTGTGCTTCTCGAGAGAAACCCTGAATATCATGGAAAACCTGGGTCTCACAACCTCACAGAAAAAGGATCAGGCTCAAATCATTGCAAAAAGCATACGTCGACGGTCGCATCAATGAAACCATAGAGCGAAGAAACCTTCGACAACGCAAGCAACAAAATGGAGAGTCTTTCGATGATTTTCTCGTGTCACTCCGTGAACTCGCTAAGACGTGCAATTTCTGTAATAATGACTGCTTGCAAAAAGCCCTCAGAGATCAAATAATTGAAGGCCTCCTCGATGGCGACACGATCCAAGAACTGCTCCAAACAAAAGACCTCACGCTGGATCAAACAATCACCAAGTGTCGAGGATTGGAGGCAGAGAAGAAATCTCACGCAGAAATTCAGCACACACCTGATACTCAAGGAGCACAGAACCCACCACGCACTTACACTCTAAGCATCTCCGAACTCCCCTTTGTTCAAGTAACCTCCAGGTCTATCAAGACCGCACCTACCATAGCCATGGAAGTTAGTACCCCTGATGGACAGGCTACACTCCAGGTGTTACCCGACTCTGGAGCAGACATACGTGCCGCTGGGCCACACCTAGTTCACGCCCTTGGGGAACACATGGACAACCCTGGCAGAATCCACAGTCACCCCAAAAGCCGTTAACGGCTCCCTGCTACACCCAACGGGAAAGATCCCCAACGTCACGTTTGAACTCAATGGTAGACGCTCCTCAGACGACTTCCACATTTACGAATCAGTCTCAGGAACAATCATCTTGTGGTCCGTGCCACAAATCCTAGGCATCCTACCCGCTAACTATCCAAATCCCTCAACATTACCAACCCAGGTACAATCAATCAACCTGGAAGAATTACTCCCGCTATCCGCAGAAGCTATCATATCCGAATTCCCATCAGTTTTCAATGGACAGATTCGCACCATGCCGGGAGAAAAGTTTCAGATCTCCTTTACGAAAAACGCGCACCCCTTCTGTGTTACGACACCTCGCACCGTCCCTTTCGCATATAGGGATAAACTTAAGAACGAAATTGACCTACTCGTCAGCCAAGAAATCATAGCCCCAGTGACCGAACCCACAGAATGCCCCAAAGAAGAACTCGGACAGAATTCGTATGTGCGTAGATCTATCCAAGCTAAACAAGTTCGTCCGGCGTGAGAGATATCCCTCCACTACACCAGCCGAAGCTGTTGCAGACATTGCACAAGCTAAAGCCAAGTACTTCACAGTATTCGATGCGCTAAAAGGATATCATCAGTGCCCACTCGACGAAGCGAGCCAGAATCTGACGACGTTCATCACACCGTTTGGTCGTTTCAAGTACCTGCGTGCCCCTTATGGCATATCCTCAATCAGTGAGCACAATAACCGACGTATGGACGAGGCCTTCGTTGGCATGCACAACTTTCGCAAGATCGTCGATGACGTGGTCATTTTCGATGAAGACAAATCAGAACACATTAAGCACGTCCAACAATTCCTACACCACTGCGAAGAGAAAAACATCACCCTGAATAGCGATAAGTTCAGATTCTGCCAAACCGAGACAACCTTTGCTGGATTTGAGTTATCTGCCGATGGCTACACCATCAGCAAGGACATCACTGACGCACCCGACCCCTAGCAGCCGCACTGACCTTAGGTCATTCTTTGGTCTAGTCAATCAACTCGCCTCCAGCACGAACGAGTTAGCCACAGTACTAGCGCCACTACGTCCTCTACTGAGCACCCGCAACGACTTTACATGGACACCAATCCATGAGGAAGCATTCACTCACGCTAAGAAGATCCTTGTGACTGCCCCAACGTTGGCTTACTTTGACGTTTCGAAGGAGACCCGCCTCCACACCGATGCGAGTACAGTTGGAATTGGATTCGTCCTCATGCAGAGACCGAAAGGATCTCAACAAAGCTGGAAAACGGTACAGGCAGGCTCAAGATTCCTCACCGACACTGACAGCAGATACGCTGTTATAGAACTTGAGTGTCGGATTGGACCACTTCACAGTCGTCACTGACCACAATCCCCTCGTTCCAATTCTCAACAACCACCGACTAGACGAAATTGAAAATCCCCGCCTACAACGCTTAAGAACCAACCTCATGGCCTACAATTTCACCACCCAGTGGCTAAAAGGTAAAGATAACCATGCTGCTGACGCACTGTCCCGCCACCCACACCAGGCTCCAGATGCTGACGATAACCTTGCAGAACACGAAATTGACACACACGAGGTTCAACCAACGGTAGGTCGAGCACTAACCATATCTCACTTACGAAGCATTGCGTCTGGCACACCACAGCCAGAGAATTTGCACCTGCAGGAGCTGAGAAAGTATGCAGATGAAGATCAAGAATATCAAGATCTCAAACAGCTCATCACAAGTGGTTTCCCCAACCAGAAATCCTCGTTGCCGGCTTCTCAGAAGAAGATTTGGGGTGTCAAAGATCATAATATCACAATCGACGATAACCTCATCGTACACGGATGTCGTCTCTTCATCCCGGCCAACTTTCGTGCAACAATGCTCAACTGCCTTCATGAAGGGCATCAAGGAGTCTCTCGGTCTCAGACAAGAGCTCGACTCACACTATATTGGCCAGGAATCGATCGTGATATAGAGAACTATGTTCAAGGTTGTCGTTATTGCCAGGACCATCTACCGTCCCAAGGCAAGGAACCTTTGATTTCTAAGCCCCTACCAGAGCGACCATTTCAGCAAATCACTGCTGACATTGGATCTCATGCAGGCTGACAATACCTGATTGTAGTGGATTGCAAAACAGACTGGCCCGATATCATTGACCTCGGTAAAGACACCACTGCACCACACCTGATCGAATCTCTACGAGACCAATTCTGTCGCACTGCAGTGCCTGACCTACTGTGGTCAGACGGTGGACCACAATTCACATCATCAAAATTGAAAAATTTTCTCACGGCATTGGGAGTCACACACCAGATATCATCACCGCACTACCCCCAAAGCAATGGCAAAGCTGAGGCTACAGTCAAATCAATGAAAAAGCTAATCTCGTCAGCCTGGACAGGCCGCTATGTCGACTGGGAGAAACTTTGTCGTTCATTATTGCAATATCGCAATACTCCATCCCGAAAAGATGGCCTTTCTCCAGCGCAGAAGTTGTTTGGACATCCAGTACAGGATCATCTCCCAGCTCACAGGCGTTCCTTTGCACAGGAATGGCAGAGGGCATCACAGCAATCAGATGAGATGCGGGAATCTTCTCAAAAGGAAACGGAGCGTATCTACAATGAACATGCATACCCCTTGAAAGAGCTTCACGTTGGCAGCCAAGTGGCAATCCAACACCCACAATCTAAGCTATGGGATATATATGGCACCATCGTCGCTGTAGGGCCATACAGACGCTACCTCATCAAAACGCAAAGTGGACGTGTACTTGCTCGTAATAGAAGGTTCATTAGAAAGAGATGTCCCCCCTCCATAGCAGCACCCAACAGGGAGCCTGTTCAAACACCACTCCCAACAAATACAACCTCAACCCCGAGTCGAAAATCAACCAGAGTAACGCGAAGGCCAGTACGCCTATCCAAAGACGCACAGTGGATGTCAATTCCAAGCTCCTCTGCCCTTCGTCCACAGGAGCTTGAGGGGGAGATGTAAGAACAGTATGAGTCATGTGAACTGGACTGGAACCATGCTTGTTTAGTCTGAGTACAGTTATTAGGCCAGTGTTTATTCTATTGTGTTCTATCAGTGAAGTGTATGTAGTTCGTTACTAGTAATATATTGTGCTACTATTGTTAGTATCACCGTCGCTACCTCGTTTCCTCGCTACCCGTGTCCTTACAACCACCATTTGTATGGCGTGCTGTCCAGTCTAGGTGGAGGATACAGCTCTAGAGCTCAACGCCAATGACAGTAGCTGTAACTGCCATTGCTATAATATACGTAGCCATAAGACAGTAGCTATGACATTGTGAAATACTGTGTAATAGTAACAGTATGTACTCCATGTTTCTGTCACAAGTTGGAATATCCTGAGTACGTTAATTAAATTAATTAGATTGTGACTAATTGCACAGTAGCTATACACTAAACCCTCACTTTTGCCGATTGTGGAATGTGATTCAGTAATAAACAGTACTAATTGCATTATCTTGCATTTGAGGTGCTTTGCGTGTACTGCACCATACAATGGTGTAGTCTCGCAAGCCACACCCTTCAATCTCCGCACGCGAGAAAGAGGGTCTGGTAATTTCGCGTACATCGAGTTGTACACGCTCCAAGATCCTGGAGCGACCAATCAGATTGCAGTTTTTCAGCGTTACCATAGCGCAATAACCGCGCATTGTTATTAAACATCGCGCGCCTATATGAATGCTAGGCAAGCGCGCGCCGCGCAATCTAATCTTAACGTGACGTCACGTAAAACGGTCCATTATTGCATTCCAGCAGCACAACTCTATGTACGCGAAGTTACCAGACCCTCTTTCTCTCGGAGATTGAAGGGTGTGGCTTGCAAGACTAATAATGGTGTATCGGCAACGCCTGTTACGACGCAAATGCGATCTAACGCAAATGCGATCTATCAACACTTAGAAAAATTCGACAGGGAAAAAAAAAAATCAAAGTGTACGGCAAGATTTGAACCCGCTCTATTCCGTCCCATACATAAGAGTCCAATCACTCGGCCACCACCGTTGTTGCTGCTGGCAGCTGTTATTACAACTATTTTATAGACAAACCCTACACAACCCAGCCCCAGACCTCCCAGCCCCTCCAGTCCACGTATACGCAAACCCTAGAGACTAACCCTGCTAACCATTCGCAACCCATCCCCAGACCTCCCAGCCCCTCCCACACTAACCGTCGTAACCATTTGCAACCCATCCCCTGACCTCCCAGCCCCTCCCATCCATATCGTCCAGCGATCGCGGCGGCGTAGCTACGTACCGGCGTATCGCGAATGGGTCGGGTTTGCATTTGCGTCGTTGCAACGCCCACACTTACCTTACTCTTCGTAATATCACACTGTCCTGAGGCTGGCCAGAAGCAAGAGAAAAATGGTCCTGGTCGATATTTTGCAAGTTCATATTCAATACTAGCAAGGGATTTAGCCAAGGATAATATTGCACTGGACAACTCTTGAGGTCAAACTGTCCTGTGATCTTCATATGATTTGGCTCTGACTTTTTGTATCAGGTTGTCCAGTAAGCTGAAATCGAGCTAGCCAGGGACGTAGCTTAGTTGTTTCCTTGTTGCCCGGAAACCCCCCCTGGTTTGCACCGGCAGTCAGATTCAGTATTATATCTTAGTATGATTTAGCTATCAGGAAACCCCCTTGGTTTCCAGATTCAATGTGCAGACACTAAAATTTCCTAAAACTTAGCCTAGATCTCCTCCTTTTGTGCTTTTCTCTGCCAAATTCTCGGAGAATCTAGCAAAATCTTGCTGAAAATGGCGATCGTTAATTAGAGGGCGTGGTCTTTAAATTTTTCGCGCGCGCTTTGCGCGCAACGGCTAGGAAACCCCCTCAGAAAATCCTGGCTACGCCCCTGCTAGCCACAAGTGTGGCAATTGGGTGGTGAGCGATCGGCTCCATATTTCAACAACGAAGGCAGTTGAAGAAACGAAACTTCTTCCATCCTTTAGTAGAGTAGTAAAACTAATCTCTTTGTTAATCTGCTAGTCTACAGAGCTGTTCAACTATGACAGTTACTGTATGTTATTAAATGTATCATTTTTCATCATCTAATTAGTCAAGCAAATACTATTATAAGCTTACTGCTAGTAGCAGCTACTCTCCTTCCAGCTGAAGCATGAAGCATGAAAGCTAGCCTCAGTAGCTAGTGTTTGCATCAAGTTATCCGAACGTTGAAAATGAGTCGGCCAAACATTTATGGCCGTGTATAATATATTGAGATAGCTACCTACGCTTCGGACACGAACTGGATGTGTATGTCGGTTGTTTAGCTAGTTCTTCTTCCTACCGTGTTTCAAAATCCAGGAATATAGCTACCAGTAGCCAGAAACTGTCATGCATGTTGACCATGATCGCGACCTCCATATGTTGAATATACAGCAACCGCAAACTGGAAGTGATCAGGCAAAAGTGTATACAGACACTACAAAGATCACATTGTCAACTTATGACACATTAGCTAATTTATCAGCCAGTACCAAGTTTATATTAGCTATACGAATTTCTCTTTACAGAAAGTGCATTCTGCTTTAGAAGATCTTCAAGAGCGATTTGGGGAAAAGATTGTCCCAGCGGAATAGCTCAAGATTTGAAAAAGATAAAGCAAATGTTGGAACAGAAAGGTATAAGCATCAGTGTGTTTGGAAAGCATAATTGTGGAAAGAGCACTCTTTTGAATGTACTACTTGGAGATGAGTAGCTAAGTTAGCTAATGATAACCAAAACACGCAGTTTCCTGCCCAAAAGAGAGAAAGAAAAAAAGGGAAAGGAGAGAGAGAGAAAGAGGTGGTGGGGGGAGGGGAGTGTGTTATTTTTTTTATGCTGCGGTGCAAGTGATCAGTAATCCCTTGGTTTAAATTAATAAGAGCACCACGTAGTATGTCAGTGATTAGTCTCGTGCCCAGCCTCTTTGTCGCACGCGGAAAAAGAGTCTGGTGAAACGCGTATTCAATTTTGGTTCCATACGTACGTGACGTATTCTGACACGGGCACAATGAATGTCATTATAAGCGATGGCGCAATCACTGTTTAATATTATTATTTGCGCAAAGTGTTTGAAAAGCACCTACCGTAGGCTATGGCGCCAGCGGGATCCTTGGATAGTGGAGTCCGAGTGCTATGCTTGTCTCGTTGCCTGATTTGTACCCAAAAGGACGGCGGTAAGCTTTCAAAAACAGGAAAAAATTTCTCCTGGTAGACTAAGAGAGATAAACACATTCTTGCTAGCTAAAATGTAGCTTACCACTTTCGCCTAAACTTCACAGACACTAGCATGATTCAAACGTGGGATAATTTCGATGATCGCTTGCTGAATGTCAGTTTCTCTGTCCAACAACTACATGTAGCCATCTCCTACAAGTAAAGTGCAAAGTACACGGTGAAGCATCGCAATCTTTTCTGGATGACGTGGCACCGTTCTGCAATCTGATTGGACGCGGCCAATCTCACCGCGCGGAACCAAAATTGAATACGCGTTTCACCAGACTCTTTTTCCGCGTGCGATAAAGAGGCTGGGCACGAGACTAGTCAGTGATGTCCCCAAATATATCTTAATCAATATCAATGGGGAGAGGGGGGACACGGTGTGTAAAACTACCATGCCCACTTCTCCTCCCATAATTTTTTTTTTCTGGATGAAACCCTGGATATTGTAACTTTGTGAATGATTGGCTCACGGTCATAGCTATAACACAGCTAGTAACTGACATCCACGAGCTCGAGGTGCATGTGTAAACCCGGTTTGGGTCCCTCAGCCCTCGGGCTGCAGATACTTAATAATATAATGGCATAATTTTTCACATTGTATGATAGCTACATGTGTGTTCATTATGATTTTATAGTTTTCTTCCAGTATTTCAATTGAACGAGACAAGTGTGAAAGTTCGAATACAGCATGATACTTCTATTCATGAAGGAATTTGTGGTTCCCTTAAATGTCCTCACAGACAATCCAAGGTTGGTATGAATCCTTTTAGCTATACAGTGTAACTGTACGAGTGTAGAATAATGAAAAGCTGGGACAAGGTGATATTGTCATACGGTTAGCAAGGGGCTAAGAATTTATGGCCATAACCGACCCAAGTCTGAGGGCATAGCCCAAAGACAAGGGCGGTTTATGGTTTATGTTGCCATAAATCCCTGGCAACTATTATATTATATCCCACCTGATTGGCTCAAAGTCACGCACACCATAGTCTACATGCATGCATAGCAACAACTGTTCTGACCTAGCAACAATAGTTCTGAACAGAAAGCGAATCGCACAGTGAACAAACCTGCTAATTGATGACAGAGAGTTTGCGTCACGGAACCATGCATGGCTATATTAAGTTGAATCAACCAATAGATGACAGTTAGGTAGCTTCGAAAACTAGCTTAGAACTAGTTTCATTGTTCAAAAACCAGCTACGCTATCTAGATTGGACTAGCAGCTAGTTCAGTTCAGCACTGTTAAACCTGCCATGTGGCAGAACTGCCAGATAGAGCGATAGCTGATTGGTTCCTAATTAGTATCAATTAGTGCGCATGTCCATGTAAACAACGTCTCCTATATGCACACAGTTAGAGTGTATACTGGTATGCAACCATGGTACAATCATCCCTGCATACATATCAGTATACATATAGTGCTGATGCACACGCAAGTGAATGCACAGGAGTGCAGAACCCTCACTGCTACACGCATGCATGATCCAACCCAAACCCTAAACCCTACCCTCTGCCTAATGACTACCTAATCTGTATTGTCCCTACAGAAATCTGTTAGCAATTGGAGACTATAGCTAGCATATCTCAGTGTGTATGCCTGCTCAATATCACGAGTATTGAACTTCTAGATATATACTACAATAATATACATACTCTGCACCTGAGGTACTCCAGTTTCTAGGGGGAAGGCACCTGCCTATGTCACTATATTAACTCGGAAAGCCACTGTGACTACTTAAACTGAACTAGAGCTATGTAGAGCAAATACCCCGCGCGCACATTGCGTAATCTACAGAGTTGCTTTTGTGTGCATGGCCGTGTTACATTATGATTTGGTTCCATAGGGCTGCAGATTTCAGCTCTGTCAGCGGATGTGGATAGACTATAGATTTATTAAATTTCGACAATTTTTACCAGTCATTATTAATATTATTCTTGGCTACTTAGTTGTGCGCATGAGTAGAAAACACAAATGCATGCATTATGCATCGAGTAGGCACTGTCGATAGGTGTGGCTACGTTAGGAAACAAAAAGGCACTATTTGTGACGCCCGTGGACCGTATCTTCTATCGATTTGACGCACACTGAAGCCAGTTTATCGCCGAATTCGATTGATTCGTTATGCTTACGAGTCGCTTAGATGCCTACATCTCGAGATATGGCGATTTTTGTGCTCACAACGACAACGACACGACTGAGTACTTTACCCCTTGCGCATGCGCGCGGGGTAATTAGCTATGCACTTGAGAGCCACTGCCTGTTTACACCGAGGGGTCCTGGCTTAGAAATCAATGGAAATCAGCTGAAATCCACAGAAATCAATCAAGAAATCACTAGAAATCATCCAGTGAAATCGCTTGCAGTTGCGGATCCGCCCACCTTTATTTAATATCTATGCTGATTGCCTGAGGCTGGATCCAGTGAATGGTTTCACCAAGATTGATGGTGTATCGCGAGTTGCAACGTTAGGCTGTTCGGTGCTTTCAATTAGCTCTAGCTACTTTTGACATTGTCATGCATAATATTTGTCTTTCAATAGCCTGTAGCTGCACAAAAATTTTAGATCTTTTGTGTAAATAAATATTAAATTTATCATGCACTTACTATCCATCCAGTGTTTTCATACTAAACTTTCATTTATCCCAGAAATCAGTAATTAGAAATCCAAATAGTAAGAAATCATTGAAATCAAAGCAGAAATCGAACACTAAGAAAGGAAATCTGGTCTGAAATCGATATCTTGTCTGAAATCGGAAATAAACCATCGCTAGAAATCATAGCTGAAATCAGGAAATCCGTGTATGATTTCGAAATCTCGTACGCCAAAACGGATTATTGCGGACCCCTCGGTTTACACTGTCACGTACTGCATTGACAACTGACCAGCAAGGCACAGAATGGCAACCACAGCTGCACACTTGTACTATTATACCACTGGGCAGGACTTAACGTGACCACTCTTCCGTGATGCCTGGTAATCCTCAGATAGCGTAAGATGCCATTTATCGGCCATACTTTTGTCCCCAAAGAATAACCCACCTCATGGAAGGACTTCAACGACTGTTTTGCCACTGATCGATAGAGACAAGTGTCCTCTACAACTTGGCGAAGGTCCCGTTCGAATAGCTCATATCGTTCGCGATTGCGAACTCAGCAGAATATTCGTCGTGAATATTGATTATCGACCACGGGTACCATCCGTCGGCCGCCCATAGATTTCCATATATCAATTATCGACCAAAACGCACATTTTTGGACAGCGCAATATAAATGCGCACGAAATTGGGTAAGGGGCAGTCATTATTACTTACAGTAATACAATAGACGATTATTAAGCATAAAATCAATGGTACATAAAGGATCATAATGTGTCTTTTTGAAACCACTAGAAATACTACACTGACGACAAACACACAGGGCAGAGTAATTCCTTGCCGTTGGCGTCATGTATCACATTCTCTACGCATTCTTCATGGATCCACCGGCTGCATGAACACTCAATCCACTCACGGTCAGTGCCAGCATCATCTACATACAATCCAAAGCAGGCACAACACCTGTCAAAATCTATGGTGTCATCAGTTGTTTTTGGTGCCTTTGACCTCGGTTCCTTGTCTAATGCCCTTTCTTCAGTTGAAGATGCTGTAGATCTTGCTCTTTTATGAGTCGCTGGTGTCCTAGCTGCCTTCTCTTGAGTCTTCTTCAGCCTCTCCGCAGTTTTCTCTCGGGCGCTCTTCTCCTTTTCAGCCTGCTTCTTTGCTTTCTCTGCTGCTTTTTGTGCTCGGGCTTCTGCTTTTCTTTGCATTTCCTTTTGCATTTTCTTTTTCTCTCTTTCCAATTTACGTTTCTCTTTTTCTTCTTTCTCTTTTTTGCTTTTTCATCTCCTTCTCCTTTAATAAATCCAGGCACTCCTTGCTAGTGAGAACTCTGGCACCACTCTGCTTCTTTGTGTTGGGCCGAGATGGGGTCGTGTCCGGAAGAGAAGGTAAGAAACTTGAAATAAAGCTTTTAGTACCTTCAGATGAGCTTGTAGATGAGGTTGAAGAACTTGTTTTAGATGCAGGGGTACCAGCAGGAGTGCTTTTGAAACCTGCTTCAGAATTTGAGCCATCCATACCAGAGGTAGAGGGAGCTGCCTTAGAAGTAGAGCCACCTGTCGGAGAGGTAGAGGGAGCCGCTTTAGAATCCGAGCCACCTGTCGGAGAGGTAGAGGGAGCTGCCTTAGAAGTAGAGCCACCTGTCGGAGAGGTAGAGGGAGCCGCTTTAGAATCCGAGCCACCTGTCGGAGAGGTAGAGGGAGCTGCCTTAGAAGTAGAGCCACCTGTCGGAGAGGTAGAGGGAGCTGCCTTAGAAGTAGAACCACCAGTCCGAGAGGTAGAGGGAGCTGCTTTAGAATCCGAGCCACCTGTCGGAGAGGTAGAGGGCTTAGAAGTAGAACCACCAGTCCGAGAGGTAGAGGGAGCCGCTTTAGAATCCGAGCCACCTGTCGGAGAGGTAGAGGGAGCTGCCTTAGAAGTAGAGCCACCTGTCGGAGAGGTAGAGGGAGCTGCCTTAGAAGTAGAGCCACCTGTCGGAGAAGTAGAGGGAGCTGCCTCAGAAGTAGAGCCACCAGTCCGAGAGGTAGAGAGAGCCACTGTAGAACCGGAGCCACCTGTCGGAGAGGTAGAGAGAGCTTCCTTAGAAGTAGAGCCACCTGTCGGAGAGGTAGAGGGAGCTGCCTCAGAAGTAGAACCACCTGTCGGAGAGGTAGAGGGAGCAACTGTAGAACCGGAGCCACCTGTCAGAGAGGTAGAGGGAGCTTCCTTGGAAGTAGAGCCAGCTGTCGGAGAGGTAGAGGGAGCTGCCTTAGAAGCAGAGCCACCAGTCTGGGAGGTAGAGGGAGCCACTTTAAAACTGGAGCCACCTGTCGGAGAGGTAGAGGGAGCCACTTTAGAACCCGAGCCACCTGTCAGAGAGGTAGAGGAAGCTGCTTCTTCATGAGACTGCTCCATGTTGGAAGATAGAGACGAGACTTGAGGTGTGCTTATTGTTGGGGCTGAAATTAGAGTGTACCGATCCACTGGTACGGCTTCTGGGTGAAATTTCTCGAGCCACGAAAGATAACTGGAATCAAATATATCACATCCCTCCTCAAGCCTTTGCTGGTAAAGCATTTCTTGTTCAGCAGAGAAGGACACTTCATTAGAGGAATCAGACTGGTTCAAATTTTCATCATAAAAGAGATCACCAAGATAGTCAAGACCATTGTCCATTAGATGACATTCAGAAGGATCCTCACCATCCAAAGGATCATCATTATCCGAAAGAACACTACCTCCACTAGCATCACCATCGTTGTTATCACTATGAGAAGAATCATCTTCTGGATTTCCACCATTGTTTGTCGAATTACTGCAATGATCACTCGTTTCCTTTCCAAGTACCGACACTCTGGTTGGATCAAAAGGGTAGACACCAGCTTTTTTGAAACCGTTAACAATATTCTCAGCTGATATTGCCTTGAGCCATGCTTGCTTGAACAAGCCAGTGAAATTGAGCTTTGTGATGCTTCCATTGGGATTCTTCTGATGAAATTCGTGACAGACATGCCTCCAGTGCACCTTAAGTGGCCCAAACAAAGAGCAGTCTAAAGGTTGACACTCGTGGGTGGTGTGCGGTGGTAGGCAGAAGACCACCACATTGTGCTCTTCGGCAAATTGGATTGTGTCAGGCTTAAAGTGTGAGCTATGCCCATCAAGGAGTAACAGAACGGGCCCATTACTGATTGCATGTTGTAGAAAATGTTCAGTGAGCCAAAAATGGAAGAGATCCTGATCAATAAGCACTTGGTATGGTATAATTACAACTACCTTACTGCTTCATTTCATCCCTGTATACATCAGCAGCTTACTTCTCAACCCCATCTATCATTAATTATTCCAGTATGACCATTGTATGTCGCTGAATCTATTTACCTTTGCCTATACCTGATCTCTAGTGTTGTAATATACTAAATATTACTCCCACATTTCAATATTGCTTCATTTGTTTGTTTTATTTACACTCACACATCCTTTTTTCTGCCACTTTTTCTTAACCTAGTAGCCCATGCAGTACTCTCACACATCCCTCGACTCTCCTTTTTTTCCCCTTTGTTGCCTCTCTTACATAATGTATATAGAATCTAGTAGCCCACCATCCCAGTACCCTCACACGTCCCCCCTCAAATTTTTTTTTGCCACTCTTCCTTAACCTAGTAGCCCGCCCAGTACCCTCACACGTCCCCCTTGACTCTTCCTGTTTTTTTTTTCATTTTTTTGCCTCTCTTCCTTAACCTAGTAGCCCACCCAGTACCCTCATATATCCCCCTCGACTCTTCCTTTTTTTTCCTTGACCTAGTAGCCCACCCGGTACCCTCACACGTCCCTCGATGCTTCTTTTTGCCTCTCTTCCATAACCTAGTAGCCCACCCAGTACCTTCACATGCCCCCCTCAGCTCTTCCTGTTTTTTTTCATTTTTTTTGTCTCTCTTCCTTAACCTAGTAGCCCGCCCAGTACCCTCACACGTCCCCCTAAACTCTTCCTGTTTTTTTTCATTTTTTGCCTCTCTTCCTTAATCTAGTAGCCTGCCCAGTACCCTCATACATCCCCCTCAATCTTCTCTCTTTCTTTGGCCTCTCTTCCTTAACCTAGTAGCCCACCCAGTACCCTCACACGTCCCCCTCGACTTCTTTTTTTTCTTCATTTTTTGTCTCTCTTCCTTAACCTAGTAGTCCACCCAGTACCCTCACACGTCCCCCTCGACTTCTTTTTTTCATTTTTTTGCCTCTCTTCCTTAACCTAGTAGCCCACCCGATACCCTCACACGTCCCTCGACGCTTCCTTTTACCTCTCTTCCATAACCTAGTAGCCCACCATCCCAGTACCCTCACACGTCCCCTCTTTTTGCCACTCTTCCTTAGCCTATAGTAGCCTGCCCAGTACCCTCACACACACCCCTCGAATGTTTCCTCCTTTTTTTTGCCTCTCTTCCATAACCTAGTAGCCCACACAGTACCTTCATACATCTCTTGACTCTTAATTCTTTATTTTTTTGCCTCATTTCCTTATAAACCTAGTAACCCACCGTCCCAGTACACATCCTCGATTCTTTTTTCTTCCTCTCTTCCTTAGCCCACCCAGTATTCACACGTCCTCCTTGAGTAGTGATTCCGGACGATCGACCTAGGCGCATAAAAGCAGTTATAACTCAGCACCGGAGGGGATTGACAACAAAAAACAAAAATCACAAGATAGCTTAGGAAATTCTCTTTCAGTTAAGTCTCAAAACAAGCGAATCAGTTGAGTACACGCCTTGCAGATTTAATTTTTAGCTCTATGGAAAAATGTATGGAAAAATTATAATCGGCGCGTAAATCGGGCACACTTCAACCTTTCAACAAAAAACACATAGCTATCACTGAATAGGCCTCACCGAGTGGAAGCTATCGACACCTTAACCATATAGCTAAATTGCTATTGCCGCCAGTTTGCACCATCGAGCCGAAAATTGGGCGTCCGGAATCGCTACCTTGAGTCTTCTTTTTCTGCCACTCTTCCTGAACCTCCGCACGTAGTTAATAGCCATGCATGATTGTCCGCTCCGAAATTGCCACTAGGCCAGCCAGCCCATATAAGAGGCGCGCGCAAGCTAAGTCATGTGATTACACCGACCAATAGTGTGGACTTTTTGATAACAGCTGCGGTACTGTACACAGACGGACGGACAAAAATCGCCAAACGATGCAGTAACCCTCTGCCTACGCTTTGCGGCGAGGGTTAATAATACTGATGTGACTGCTTGATTCATGATCACCATGCATTTTGACTATTGGTATTGCCATGGGGACAAATTAATTTATAGCCATAATATTTCCTTGTAGCCTTGAGAGGACAAATTATGACAGTAAATTAATTCCCACTGTAGCCTATGCAGGAAGTATAGTCTAGGTGGGATATAATAATAATTATGATATTGTTACATACTTACCAACCGTCCCTATTTTGGAGGGACAGTCCCTATTTTTGGTGCACTGTCCCGCTTTTTCTTTGCTTAAAATAAGTTTTGTCCCTATTTTTTGTGCACTTTTTTCCTAACAAACTCGGTAATTTTGGCTATTATTGCCAGGTTTCTTAGCAATGTCCCACTTTCAGGCCAAAAATCCCACTTTTCAAAGATTTTGTCCCACTTTCAGGTTTTGATAGGTTGGCAGGTAGCTATGTTGTTATTTTTCATAGCCCATGCAATATAATAATTGACCCTCACCACAAAGCGTATAGGTGGATCCTTTACTGCATTTATTTGGGGATTCCTGCATGTCCATCCCTCCACCCGTCAAACCTCCGAGCCCTGGATTCACTGGTAAGGGTTGTTAGATATAGGGAAAGGGGGCATCTGAGAGAAAGTACACATTTGATGACCTGATGACATAGCCATGTGCCTTTCCTTAGATTAGCCTAGGCCACTCCCGATTTAAAAAATATCGAGAGTGTGTTAAAATCTGAAGTTGCCATGATTTGCAAGCTACTCTGATATGCAGAGCATTATACCTAATAATACAGATCTGCAGCTGTCCACGCCTTGAGATTATTACTGCTTCCAAGAGTGATCATGAAAAACCGGAAGTGTTCTATGGGCCAGATAACATTTATGCACAACTGCAAAAAATCAATGAAAAATTTCGAGAAGAGAGTGGGTGAGTATTGAATCTTGTACAATAACAATCATATCTAAGCAACATACAATGTACTATAGACTCTCCAGATCTTGTTTTGAAGGCGAACATCCCGATCCTGGTTGGAAGTGTTCCTGACGGATGAACGGTCAGCTTAGTAGACAACCCTGGCTTTGGGGAAGCAAAAGAGCATGTCTCTCGATTAGCTAGTATTTCCATGAAGATCAGTTCAGCTTACATTTACCTGCTGGAAACAGGAAGTGTAGGAGGAGTGGAGGCTGCTAAGTTCTTTAAGAAGTTAATGAAAAGGGAATCACTTTCATGTAATTATGACCATGATAATATTATGGTCTAAAGTTCTAGAATGTAATGTGTTCACATATTTCTTGAATAAGAATACGGCCACAAATTTTTCTTCTCCCGTTAAAGTTCATAATCATTACTAAAGCTTGCCATGGCCACAGAAAGTTTAATCACGACTTATCTTTGAGCAAAATTTGGGGAGCCATGTAATTTAAAGCTATGCATACTTTATCATATATTTAATTTTACTTGTTAATATTGATTACTCTCAAGCCACGCCCAATTAGAGATAAATTTCAACATAATATAAAATTTTATTTCACAATAATATTTATTTAATATACTGTTATCATGATTGTGCATGATGATCTTTGCAACCGAAAATTGGAAGCTATGCTTGGGGTAAAGGGTGTCAAAAAGTAGAATAGATTTCATTAGGGACAATAATAATATTATTATGGATTAGGTGGTCATTATTATAGTAGTATCATTAGCATCTGAGTATTATCGTGACGTTAATTGGGGAAGGTCTCATTATAATAAGTGGCAAATTTTAGAAGAAATGCTGTAGCTTAATTCATGCAACCATTTCCAGCTATACAATGTCAAATTGTGTGCAGCAGGGAATGGGATGAATGATGTATTAGTCTAAGAATAGCTAGTATGATTATAGCTAGCTAGCTTCTGATGAAATTGAAGGATCTTTTACAACTTTCGACACTTATGCAGGTGCACTGACAGATGGTCGCTTAGTAGTTGGAATTACGAAATATGATGTGAACTACACTTCAGAATCTGTTTGTCCCCAAAGGCAGGGGCAATCCAGATCAATAACCATTGATGGCGTCAGACAAAATGTAGTCAGAAGCATTAAGGAGGCAACTTCAGTTGATATTAATGAAGAGAGTGTCCTTCAGCTATGCAGCAACTGGGCAATGATATCTACCAAGCTTGCTAAGTCTCTTGTTGATGAAAACACTGATGTTACGAAAGAAATGCTAAAAAAAGCATTATCCAGCCTAGAGAAGCACCCACACAGTGATCACCTACCAAGAGGTCAGGGAGAGAGCTTAGCAGATGTGAATTATGATCCACACAAAGTTATTGAATGCCTCAATGAAGCTAGTGGAATTCATACACTGAAGAAGTGGTACGTATTATTTTTATGGTAACTATTTGCTTTTAAATTAATATTCGATGTTTTATATCTTCCAGGATACGTTATGTAGTTGAAGTAGCCTGTGTTAAAGCATGGGCCACCAATCTTTGTAATCAATTGAAATCTTGTGCAGACAGAGTTGATAAATGTATCGTTGCTGTAAGCAAACAAAAAGGAATTAATATTGGAGGTAAATGTCAGTTATCATAGAGTCGGTAGACTCTATAAGTAGGGATGGCACGGATACTCCATATATGTAATACATTACAAAAATCCAAATATTTCAAAACAGGTAGCTTTGTGGAATTTCTAAGTGTCAAAATCAGAATCTACAGCAAATTATCTATCTAATAAGACCAAGATCATCCATCAACTCAATTGTATATGCCAGAACCAGATGTTAATAAAAATAGCCATTTGTCAGTCTTTCTTTCTTTCTTTCTTTGTCATTTCCAGGGCTAACTCAAGACTTTCTGGACCTCTCACCTTGGTTCTCATATAAATCCACTCAATTTTGTAGCGCGCAGTGCAGTGGCACGCTAGTTTTGCGTTATCTCTCCAGTCATGTAATGGTGGGTGTGTACGGCATATTAAAGATAGGGCCGGTGTGTCTGATACGCCATTTTTGTCATATAATGCGCATGCTCATAATGTGTTGCCATGGTGATGTATAGTGGTTGTGATTATCTCTTATCTCTAAAAATCTTGTTTGTGTACTTTTTTGCATTGCCATCCCTACTTCATCCTTCAATTTTATTCAATTGTTTTTACACTTGTTACTATGGGTTACTAGCTTAATAATTGTTATGTCAATTTTGTAGAAACGCAAGTTGATTTGAACACATCTATGAGCCAGTATGAAGGGATAATGGATGCTAAGCACAAGATCAAGGTGCAAGTTTGTAAAAAAAGGGATGGATTTGACTCCTGTGTGGAAAGATCTAGAAGAATGTAAGATCTAAAGGTAAATTAATTTAATGCATACTACAATTAAATTTTGAGTTTTCGATCTTATTATTTGATTTTTGTGTATTTGGGGTACAGGAATCAAGACCTCAAGACGAAGGAAAGGCAAAAGTGAGGCAAATGATCGAAAATTTCAAGAAGAAATGCATGGAAAAAGTTACTAGAAAAGACTTAGATCCAGCTGAATTTAAGCAAGGTACATGCACAATAGCTATCATGCCTGATTAATAATAGAAGCCTATAGCTACAGTATCCTGCCGAGGGTCAAAGGTAACTATTATAGTGGTAGTGTATGTTTTGGAAGGAGTTAACTACCACAATAAATTATTATCGTAGCTTACATTAAAGTTATACTCACTTCGACAGAAATTGGACCACATAAGTGATTAACATAACGAACAGTATTATAATAGAATAATAATTATTGATCACACTTGATGATACACTTATTATATAATGACCTCATTACATACTAGTTAAAGCACCGGTGCGAGTGCACTACGGGAAATATTGCACGAGGGGCGTGTCGAGAGGGCCAATACAGCACTCGGCTTCGCCTCGTGCTGTATTGGCCCTCTCGACACGAGGCGAAGCCGAGTGCTGTATTGGCCCTCGAGACACGCCCCGAGTGCAATATTTCCCGTAGTGCACGAGCGTAACCGGTGCTTTTACTGGTTTATTGTATTGTGGCTTCTGCTTACGCATGCGTTGCTATGGTAACCGGTGCTTGTACTGGTTAATTGTATTGTGGCTTCCGCTTACGCATGCGTTGCTATGGTAGCCCGTGTGCATTTTCCAGGCTGCCAGCTGTTTTTGAATATCGAAGAAGCTCGATCCAAGCCTGGCAGCTACATGGACAGGAGGGTGATCAGTCCGAGCTTGATCAACCCCGACTGGGGCGACTTGACTAGGCCCTTCAACCCTGATTTCGACCTAGGTATTCCAGGTTTTTATCCGTGGGATGTGGCCGATCTGGATTTCCCCGCCGCTCTTGAGGACCAATCGTCCGATACTCAGGTCGATGTCGCCGATCAAAATGGCCAAATGGAGCTTCTCGCCGCAACGTCTTCTCGGGACGCCGAGGATACTACTGAAAATCCCCCGAAGCGTAAAAAGCTGTCTTTACAGCGCAGCACCAAGCGGTTTACCGGAGTGGCAACCTTCGACCAGCGTCAAGTACCTTTGGAGGACTCTACTAACCAGTCTAGCCGAGGAGCAAGTCGTTTTGCTGAGCCTATCAGCTCACCCGAACGAGAAAAGGCAGCCAGAGGCGTAATTCCAGCTAATACTGAATCCAATACACAGTGGGCTGTTCGAACCTTCAACGCTTGGGCTCAAAACCGCTCCTTCATCAACCCTACTGAGGCTGTCCCTGTCGATCTATTGGAGAGTCAAGATCCAGAGGTGATTTGCAAGTGGTTCTGTCGTTTTGTTATGGAAACGCGAAAGAATGATGGGTCTCCCTATCCGCCTGCAAGCTTGAGATCTCTGCTATGTGGGCTTAATCGTGTCCTTCAGCGAAATAAGGCTCCATTCTCTGTCATGGATAAAACTGATCATAGGTTTCGTGATTTACAGAAAACTCTGGATTCTCTAAGCAGTGATCTACACAGGCAAGGGGTGGGTGCTGTGAAACATACTGCAAAAGTGATTGACCCGAAACATGAGGATATCTTCTGGCAAAAAGGGCTGCTTGGGTGCTCTACTCCTAAGATTTTACAGCGCACCGTATTTTTCTACACTGGGCTCCACTTTGTTCTTAGGGGTATACAGGAGCAACATGACCTTGTACCGTTGCAATTTACTCGGGAACCTCAAGATCGGAGTGTCTACCATTCATCTGTCTACTATGAATACATAGAGTTCGTGTCGAAAAACAATCAACATCGTTTTAAAGACATCAATATGAGGAGCAAGAAGGTGCGTGCATATGCAGTACCTGGTAGCGAGCGATGTATTGTGAAGCTCTTGGATACATACCTGCCGCTTTTACCTTCCAATTCTCCCAACTTCTACATGCGTGCATTGGAAAAATTTCCATCCGATCCTAAGAAATGCTGCATGACAAACCAGCGTGTGGGAATCAATATGCTAAAAAACATTCTTTCGGAGTTGTCGGAGAAGGCTGGGTTGGAGACACATTATACCAATCATTCCCTAAGGGCTACGGCTATCACGCGAATGTTTAATTCTGGAATTCCAGAGAAAGTTATTGCTGAAAATTCTGGGCACAGGAGCACTAAAGCTTTGAGATGTTATGAAAGGACATCTCAAGAACAGCAACAAACTGCTACCAGGGTGATAAATTGTCCCAGCAATACAAATGCTACTGAACCAGTGAAAGAGGCCTCTTCTGAGTTTATTCCTTTTGTTGCTTCCTCCACTTGTGAGAGTAAGCCCCTTATTGGTGCCTCTGGTGAGCCTTCTGCCCAGTCTCTTGGTGGATTTTCTGGCAATTTCACCAATTGCACAATCAACATTTCTTTGAAATGACTGAACTGCTTGTCATGTTACCCATGTATAGATCACTTATCAAGATTCATGATAACATTGTATAATATTATATGGCTAGACTACTGTTTACATAGTGGAAGATTAAAGGGAAAATACAGCACACTTGGGGGAAAATATAGCACACTTTTGGGGCAAATATAGCACACTTGCACACAATATGGAAAATATTGCACACTTTTAGCCTTTGATCTTATATGGCTTCATACAATAAAGATGATTTACTAAAGCTGATCACACTTTATATTACGTCAAAATTATTGCAATGACTCATTCACAGATATACAGAGATTTTTGAAAGAGAGCTCATCAGCTTTGCAAACCGTATTCAATCGTACTTGTGGGTTTTGGACGACACATACCACAGTCATCAAGCATGTTGGAAAGGCAGTTGAAGCGATTGGTCAGTTACGGACTGATGCAATACTACTCTGCAAAATACCAAGCAAAATGAAAAGTCCATGTAAGACAAGTTTGCATGCCATCATGGTGTTACAGTAGTAATTATAATTTTATTCCATGTTTGTAGCCACAATGAATGCCGACAGTGAAGAACAGTCTCTTCAGAGTTCAACATGCTATGCAGTACAAGTGTTACAGCTGGGAGGACTCGAGGATCATACGGCTGAACCTACAAAGCAGACAACTTCTGGATCACAACCCATTAACGTTGAAGAGACATGCCAAAGTAGCAGTGAACCTACGGAGTCTCAAAGAGATCAGCCAGCACTGAAAACCGAGGAGAGGCCAATTGCTGCACCCATGCTTGGTGACATCAAAATGAAAATTAAGATTCCGTATGATTATAAATAATAACTGTTCATAACAAACCTGAATTTTATTGCATCCCTTTATAGGGATGTGTCTCTTCAATGGTGGGAAAGAGTTATAGCATACTTTAGGTCAGATTACAATAATCTTAAAATAATAGTGATCTAGAGCAACAGTCATTTGCAATTGGTTTGGAGTATTGACATCAGTCATAATAATTATAATAGGAATTTGTTTGGAAGATCAGTGTCAACTGAGCAAAGTGGGTGTGAGTATTCCACTGGTGAATCTGAATCAAGTGATATACAATATTCATTTCCTGTTCCTCCATCTGCTAATGTGGAAAGTGGTGTGATGGCTGATACGATAAACAACCATGACTCACTGAGTGACTCTGATACTGAGTCCATCCTTGAGCACACAGATCTCCAGCAGAAGGAAGATTCCCTTGAACCTTCTGAATCCGATTCAGAGCCAGAAACTGAAGGCGATAGAGAAGCACTATTGAAAGAAAGCAATTCTGAATATTACGATGAAGATATTAGACCATCAGTTTCACGTACCTACAAGTATGTGCAATTCATTAACAAAAATTTAATACTGTTGCAGTATAATAATTATAGAGAAAATCATTCAAGGGAGAGACGTTTCACAGATCAGCAATTATGGAGAAACATTCCTATATGATCAATCCGTGAAAGTTTTCTCCCTTGAAAGTTAATTTCCTGCCATAACTATACAGTTATTGCATGTGTTGCAATGACACAAATGAATAGAGTGGGCTCAAATGTTTCTGTACACTTGGACTTTTTTCCTCTCTCGAATTTTTCTAAGTTTTGGCAGTTTGTATTAATTTTGCGTTACATCGCATTTGCATCATAATGTACATAATTATATGGTAGCTACAGCCAATCTAATGATCGCAATATCATAATTGTATTTAATAGGCAATGGACAGATGAATTTGATGAGGTAATTGATGAGCTTCAAGTTTATATGGAACAAGAATGTGATATCTACTTTGAGAAAATCAAGTACAAAGTAATCGAGGTATTTAATTTATCATATTATTCTATATTTATTTATTGGCACAGGTATTAGAAATTATTTTTATACTTCAGTATTTCTTTCTACAATATCGTAAGGAGGTGCTTGGGCGATTGAAGGTGTGTAAGACAAACTTTGGCCCTTATCTTGGTAAAGAAAAGAGCAGATTCTCAGAGGTACGTGTAGTTAGCTAGCTAGCTATAATAATATTAATAATAAAGATCGACGATTTGTACTTGGCCTGCATGGTATTATACCAATCCATGATAGTACAGTAATTATCTTGTGTCAAGAATAATTATAGTATTATTTTATTTGCACAAATTTAGTTGGAAAATTTAATTGAATCGATGTCTAAAGACTATCATAAACTAATTGATGAACAGTGCCAACTACAAGAGCTTACTGAACAAATGACGTATTCTCTTAGTGAGTTTTATAAGTGAAATCTATAAAGTTACAGTAGTGAATCCTATAAAAGAAACATTCATTAATAATTTTAGTTCACAATGATTCGCTATTTATAGCCACTGTCACAATATTATTGTGTGCACAGTTTTCTGTGGTTATGAAGATAATGATGTGTATTCTTTAATGATCTTGAGCTCTTAGTGAAGCGGCCAATTTCGGACAGCATATGTATGGAAAAGCTCATTTGCCAGTATAATATGCTAGTCAATTCAAATGCCTTCATCAGTAACTGTTAATTAATATGGTGTAAGCCTCTTGGTAAAACCTTTGCCCTACGGATGTCTAGAGCATCTATATAGTCAAGACGTACACCAGCAAGTTACCTGAACAGTCAAGTTGTCCACAGAGAATCATGGTTTGTTTTTATGTTGATAGCAACTGATGAGAATATCATCAGATATTCATCAATACTAATTTTAATTAAGTCCGTCTGAGGCAACTGTGATAGTTAGAGATATTTTTGCTTAATCTAAACTGCTCCTGTTTCCAGACACTTCCAGCGTTCAAATTGACACTGTAACCAATTGCAGTGAAAAAATTAAATTTATGGTCAAGTTAAGTCAATTTTCAATACTGACACCTATGCAACATTGTAGCCAAGCAAAGAACTACATTTGTGCATGTTGTTGGGCAAAGTATGATTAAATTTTTTAGTGGAACTGGCCATTTACTATTTGATTTATGTCAAGATTAGACCTGGTCCAGTTCCAGTGACAATAATAGTACTGTATGTGATGCAATTTATTGGCTGGGTTCCTGTTGCAATTCTAAAAGAAAGTATTGCATTAGTAGGAAATTATTATCATTGAGCTCAAGATAGAAATACTTAAGTGTGAATACAAGCTACTGCTCTAGCATTATTGATGTCTTTGTCAGTCACCAATAATAATAATTATGAACAAGCTGCTAACAACCTATTAGCATGATCCTTTCTAGTACCTGTTGTTTGCCCAGCTCAATGGAATACCTAACCACCCTTTACACTCTATTACATAACCTATATTATAATGCAACCAATAGCATTGCTAACGCTCACATTCACGACTTCAATAATCTGCAGCAGTATAGTTGCACAATGTCATTCCTAGTACTAATGTGCCATGTACTCTTGATATGTTATGGTGTTTGCCTTTGTTCAAACCAGTTTGTCATTAATTAAACGGCTATAGATAGCTAATAGGTCTTTCACTAGCCGTCTAGTAGCTACTCTGCTAGCTACAGAATACCATGCCCTTCCAGCTTTGTGTTACACAATGTCATAATATATAGATTCTGAAATTCTATAACTTGGAATGCATGCATGCAGAGAGATCAAGCCTAGCAGAATGCTAATGAAAAATTGGACTCCACACATAGCGAACTAGCTAAAGGGGTGCATTTAGTTTCATGATTTTGCCCGAGGCACGTCCACCAATTGAAATTAAGGCTATTTCAGGCATTTGAATTCAGGCTCAGGTTAGCTAAGTGGCTTTTTGAAGATTCACTATCATCAAGGGCTTATAGACCCCAAAGGGGGAGAGGGCATGTAACTGGCACCTAGCAAAATTCAAATCCATAGGCTAAAAATAGTATAATATCCACATTATCAGTCCATAGCACTAATGCAATCCAGATAGCAGCTTTTAGTTACAAACCACTGTCTGATTTGAATTTTGCTAGGTACACTATTATGTATGGCAGTTACATGCCCTCTCCCCCTCTGGGGTCTATAAGCCCTTTCTATCATGTATCGTGTTCACATAAAGCCATCTGGGCCTATTGCCGCTCATTGCATGCATGGATCAGCTATGTTTGAATATTGAAAGCCTTTATTATGTCATGCACGCAAAATAACTATATGTATAAAGGTTATATTTACTACAGTTCATTGTTATTGAAATGTATCTAATATGCATGATCAATAATTGTTCAAGTGATTATTCATTTTTGACATTGGCTACCCAATTCACCTCCTTGAAGCTCCAACAATGCTTTCAATCTCCCTCAACAGTGCCCTTTCTTCAATTATGGTCACATGCTCAGTTCCTTGAAATGTCTTACTCCTGAAGGGTTGACCTCCATTATTATTAGCCCAGCGAAGACACACTTCTGAGCTGAGAAAATTGACTGTTCCATCTCCATCCCCATTAGTAACCTCCGGATCATCCTCAGCTCCCTCCGGAAATGGCCTAGTGTAATGAAAACTCATAGGTGTATCGACACCCACACCGTACAAACAGTGGGTCGGTACATTTGGTGACGGAAAATTCTGAATGAGATTGCTTATTCCTTGATACATGGCAAATGTATCCTCTAACTGTAGATCCTGGAATAGTTGCTGGTAGTCGTTAGTAGTGTATGACTGGGTGGGAGTAGTGACAAGAACTGTGTTGCCCCAGACATTCGGTCGAGGGAGCACAAAATGAATGCTCTGAAAGGAACGCAGGATCGGTGTCAGGGGATCTGTGATACGATCTTGAAGACGGAAGAAGAAATTGAAAATATCACCTGGTCCCCTATTGATGGCAGTCAAACCAGAGATCTGAAATTGAAGAGCTTTGTTTCCACCCGACCAAGCGCCTGCAACTGGAATGAAGTTTCCAATGAATTGATTCTTCCACGCCTGATTTACGACCCCACTCTCAGTGAGGAAGTGGAGCATTAGTGGAGCTCCCATACTGTGTGCAACAATGGAGACTTTACGGTTGCCATTTTCAGCATACATTATCTCAATAAGACCCTTGAGATCACGATAGTAGCCCATTTTCTGAAGCTCCTCTGTACAAATTGTAAAAGGTACGACAATACTTAACTAAAATGGAGTTATTGGCAGTGGGTCAGTTACGTACACATCATAATATGCAATCATTGGCTTAGAATAACTTTACTGTGTTATAATAGCTATATTGTGTCATACCTGGACCTACTCTCCAGTCATACGGTGCTGCTCGAATGCTTTTTCCCCTTTTGTATCCTCTCTTAACGAAGTAGTCAACAAATTCTTTAAAATAAGGAAATTGTAGTACCAATCCTCTACTCATAGTTTCCACTGTCTCAGTTGAACCAAATCCTGGTACACTCACGGTGATATCATCAGAAGTGCTAGAATATTGGCCAGTTCTTCGATCAAAATTTAACCTGCATATATAGTTACAGTATTAATTCTCATAATAACAATAAATATATTATTATAGCCTATAGTCTTACATCATTTCTGGACGGGCACAGTGAAACCTAAAGATGATACGACCTTCGTTAACCCAGAGTGGCCTAGTTCTTCCTCGAGTGTTGCATGTTGAAAATCCTGAACGTTTCACGCTGAGTCGAGATCCAGTGATTCCAGGCACTACAATATAAAGTTAATGATAAAACCACTCACATAATATTGGACTTGGTGCAACTACTGCATGACAGGTGCAATAATAATAATATTATTATAGCTCCACTAATAGCAGTGAAATTCTGATGTTAGTAGCTATTAAACTTCTGTACCTATCAGTATAGGATCTCCAATAGCAGTGGTCAGTTGAAAACTAATAAACACACTAGCAAAAAAGATAAGAAAGGTAATCACTGGATTCATCATAGCAGCAATACTTTATTACTGCAGATGTGATATTACAGATTCGAAGCTATAAACCTTTTTTTAGATACTGACACATTCAGAAAGAGTACCGTTGCATGATTTTATACCCTCGATCTGTTGACAGGAAGAACAATCTGTTCTAAGCATGCATGTTTTTAACTTCCCTCTGATTCATGCTTCTAATAGGGAAGTATACGACCTGTAATTGTAACCTGCTGCTCTTTAAGGGTATAAAAATGAATTACAGTGAATGTCACTACAGTAACTTGGTGGTGATATCCATATCGGTGGAAAATGTAGTGTCTAGGCATGTCATAATTTACAACACACATCTATAATGCCATAAGTGTGTTATAATAGCTAAATCTAACTACGTATACATTGATAATAATAATTTATTTTTGAAGCCACCCATAGACTTTTATGGATGATGCCACGTGCATCAGTTGCATAATAATATAATTATGCGCATGGAGATAATCACAGTAGTGCGATCAGAGGTGTAAAACATTATGTATTATGTCAACATATCAAGATCTACAAATTCTGAATTGTTGTTTGTGTCTACAATCACAAGGAAGTTCGTATAATAAAAATGATCAAGACCTACATAAATTTAAAATTATCCAAATTAACAAGACTAAAGTCTTAGTTTTATCATAACATGGTACATGCTCATTAATGATTTGTGGAAAAAGCAAACAATTAAATTATACAGATAATTTCAAAGTAGGCACACACAAATAATGATATTAGACTGAATATGCATTCTACTTATCACAGTTACCAGCTGTAATAGTTTAAGAGTCAATATTAATAATAATATCACTACAAATCTCAATCATTGATAGCTATAGCTACTCTAAATTTAAACTGTTTTTATTGTATTAGCTCAAGCCTCCTTAATGCTGAATTAATTATTTATTTGTAGTACCCGGATTGTTTCACTTCTCTTTTGGCCTTGGCAAGTTACTGCAAAAAAGTCGCTGTCATGGAAGTCGAAGGCACCAAAGCAGTTTAAATCACCCATAGTACCAGTGAAGTGAGTATCTTGGTTAATCTGACCTATCATGAAATCTGGATTCCCATAACATTGGCATTTATGGGTAACAGAGCTTGCTTCTCCGGCACAATCAGATTTGTTCATGAATATTGTCAAAAACTCTGTCACAGTCGGATGATTTTCCACATTGTAGTTGGTGTAGCGAGATTGAAATTTTATCGTAACATTTAAACTGCAGTTGCATTTCAAACATTCATCACCAGGGTATGACAGCCAGTAACCGTATGCAAGGGTGCCAGAATCTTTGAGACGGCTTTGTTTAATGATATTATTGTGCTCAAGTTGGGTGCTTCTTAAGCTTGCTGCTGATGAAAGAGGCCAGTGCATTGCAGCAATGCATATAAATATTAACATAACCTTCCCCATCATCTGTGACAAAATGTAGAAAGCTCTGGCTGTGCTTTGTTTAGTGATAAATTTATTTCAGTGCTTTTGAAACTGGATATACTAGATTGTGACAGTTAGCTAACTTTATACATGTGTGCTCCACAATATAAAAGTAGTATGGTAAATCTATCCTAAGGCGACATAAAGTTCCCAAACAGAATCTGGTTGTAATAACAATTATTATTAGATGTTTGATGAATAACTGTTATAAATTGGTGATAGATAGCCATCAATTGTTACATTTTCAATTTCAGATTGGATTTAGGAAAGTTGACAAACTGATATATAGAATCAGATATTTGTGCATCCAGCTATAACTATAGGCTGGCTACTAGCCATGGTATAATAGATACAATATGTTTCAGAGGTATTGGGATAAAAATTAACGAGGTTGTGACTTGAGGTGTAACTAGCCATGTTAACAACAATCACTTAGTACCAACAATCACTAAATCTTAGTTTATGAAGTAACAAAAGATTATTACTCCTTGTTTGCCACAAAGTAAAAGCAAAATTTGAATTAATAATAGTTGTGGTAACAAATTAAGGCCAAGCAAGTCAGTTGGTGATTATGATTATTGTAAACTTGAACATCAAGTTTTCAATAAAACAGGTCTAATAAGTATAACATAGCACACTCTGATATCTACTCTTGGTATAATAAACCGAGATCTGGTTGCCATGGTTCACACACACGAGCAATATTAATTTCAAAACTAGCTCTTCACCAATCAATAATTATTATTTTTTGAAAGCTTGCATATACGTAGTCATACTTTTTGGATCTGCAGTTGCCCTCCCCATTGACATGAGCTCTAATTACTGCATGGTATGTGCATAAATTTTGGTATAGGATGATTGTGAATAAGATTTAAGGGCCGGGACTTGTAGGAAATATTAATATCATTAAGTCGTATTCATTAACATTTTATCCCCCTCCCCACCTCGTAACGTCACACTAGTGTTTTTAGCAACCAAAATTAAGTCTGATTCTGTTCCATTCAGTCTATAGCTAAAACATTAATTGAAGGGCTAAGAACCAGAGTGGCCTAACCCACAAATGTTGAGTTAGCCCCCCTAATCTTGAAAACAAGTTTAAAATGCATTTCGTGAGCAACAGAAAATTCACATTTTTGAAAATTTGAGTGATTTTGTAGAGTAGGGTATTTGGTTTTTAGTCCATTTTTGAGCTTTTTAGACAATTTCCCATATTCAATTTGGGGTTAGGCCACTCTGGTTCTCAACCCTTCAATTTTGGTATAATATTCATTTGTATTCTACAGTGCTATATCTCCATGCATATGCTTCTTTAATTTATAAGTTTCTTGTTTGCCTGTATAGCTATACACTTTTATTATTATAGCTACATAGTGCTTAACACAACAGTCACTCAGAAGATGCGAGTTTGACAATACTGGAGAAATATCCAACCATAAGAATGTATAATCACATGCAATTTAACTAAAATCTGCTGGCCAATGCATGCAGTTATGCACGTAAAATGTCATCAACTAATATAAGACCCCTTCCCCTTTTCCCGGTGAAAAGGACTTTGGATTAGCCCCTTAAAATTTAATACTAATTGTTCATGTTCATGCCATGGAATTCTGCATGCCATCTCCATTCTGAATGCAACAAACGTAATTAACTATAATGACAGCACAAGAATTATTTCTTACGTATCATGTAGAGAGGTCCAACACATAATTAGTCAGTTTCAAAATGATTCTAATTCTGTGCATATCCCTGCCTCTGTGCTTAATTTCTCGACTTCCTTCCGGGCTAGCTCAAAGTTCTCATGGCAAGACCTTTGCTGCCTTAGCTGGCTCTCCCTCTCAGTGTGCCTGGCATGCTCGATAGTGAAGTTTGCGTAAGCATCACATAGCTGTTTCTCTAGTCCAGACAGCTTGTCTTTAGCTTTCTTTAATTCTTTCAAGTCTTTTGTCATGTTTTCTATTTCTTTACGCAGCTGCATAGTACAATTGCAAAATAGTATAATATATTTGGCCGGAGCATGGAATGAACAAGATTGTTGATTCAAATCTCAGTATATTATTATCTCCTGTCCCATATTCTTTATCAATTAATTAAAAGGGCAAACATATTATTATTATAGATTAACTCCTATACCATTAAACATGCCAACATAATAATAATTATGTATAATAATATTATTATTATTCACTTTAATGGGATTAGCAGGCCTCGGACTTAATTTTTTGACGGAAATACAACCGGAAACAACCAGCATTGAGATAACGGTAGCTAGAATGATAATGTAACTAATTCATGATTGTGGTTATTATGAATAAAGCCTACTAGTGGATGACCCACTAATACATGGCTACGATGTGTATTATGATAGGGACTAAATGTTAAACCTTCTTCTGTCGCTCATTTTCTCTCCTCAATTGTTCCTCAAAATCATCATCAAATTCCTCCAAGTATCCTCTTGTCTTCAAACAATATTCCCGATAGAAATACTGCATTGAAAATTGACTAAAATTAATGCTGGCATTATAAGCCTGCCTTAAACTATGTACCTTAACAGCTCTGGGTTTAACGTCCTTGAAATACTGATCACAAGCTTCTTTCATGTAAGTCTCAACCTTCTGCACAGTCTCTTCCAATTCATGTGTCCAGTACCTGTACATAAAATTGAACAATGCTGCAAAACCAGACAAATAATTACACAAGTCAGCTGGCTTAACGAATGAACCAGAGCCATACAGGAATAGCTTGGGGTCCTGGAAGAATCTTTTAGATCTAGTCCAGTTGCTAGTTAAAGGTCTTCATCTGGCCATAGAATCAATATAATACTAGAGTTCTGTAGAGCACATACCCCGCGCGCACATTGCACAATCTATAGATTTACTTTCGGTACATGGCTGTAAGTTCATAAACATCAGAGAAATAATGGAAATGCTGCCATAGATAATAGATGATTGTACTGGGGGTTCCAGTGACACTTGAAAAAGTGCTCTCAACACCCAGACCTAGCCCAGACTAGGAAGATATGAATTTCTATCAGATTCGGTATTAAATTTTGTTGTAACAATAGTAGCTAGTATCGTTATCTTACATTATGATTGGTTCCATAGGGCAGTCACTATAGATATCACGAGCATTATTAAATTTTAGACTTACATTGACGATCTTTATCACTCACACGCTTGGCCACTTAGTTGTGCGCATGAGCAGAAAGCACAATATTGGTATGCACATGCATTGAGTAGGCACTGTCGATAGGCATGGCTACGGTGGCCAACAAAAAGGCACTATTTGTGACGCTCGTGGACCGTATCCCTCGATTTGACGCACACTGAAGCCAGTTTTTCGCTGAATTCGATTGATTCGTTGTGCTTACGAGTATGGCAATTGAATATAAATTCTGTAGTAGAGATAACTGAATTACTTCACTCATTGTTCAACGTATTTTGATGAGGGGAAACAATTCCAAACAGCCAATGCATGCATGCATGCACGCTGTAAAAATGGAAGGGTTATTTTAACCCAGTTTGGGTTACCTCAGTTACATACTCTCATGCAAGTGCGTCAGTGTTCTATTATTCAGCTGTCAATAGCCATAGTATTATGTCGAAGAGTATTCCATAAATCCTCATGTATAAGTTAATTTAGCAATTATGTAGCTTCCAGCTATTGATATTATCTCCCCAGTAGCAATTTACTTTTCTGTGGTTATGAGGTAATTATGGTGTAATTATGATGAAACCTATGGTGTAATCTATGAGGTAATTATGAGAAAATTCAGGGCCTCGCTGGAGCCTTTCTGGGACTTGAAAATCAGTAAATATGTAGAGTATCTTACGCGTGTATCCAGCGAATACATTATAAGCTGAGCGCTACTTTCTCTGAGAAGTACTGTTGGTTGAACTTCACGTGTTTTCTTGACTTACGTAATGCCGTGGATAAATAAAGCTAGCCTTGCGCTATATATAGCACGCATTGTCATAAGGGGCTGGCCCGCGCGCGACTGCAGGAACGTAACCAACCTGAAATTCGGAAGGAATACTGTACTGTCGAGTTCGTCTCTGTGATCGAAGCATCGAAACCTGTCGCTGTCAAGGCTGAGAGTCGATCTTAGATGCCATCTCCATGATTTCTGGGGCGAGCATCGATCGATGTGTACGCATTCTATTGACGACCTTTTACCACATGCACCATTACACTATGCAGCTACTGGGGAGATGGTCAAGGGTTCATATGAATAATAAAACACTGACACAATTCCACAACAGTGTTTATTCATGCAACTGAGGTAACCCAAACTGGGTTAAAATAACACTTCCATTTTTACAGTGGGCCCAGCCGGCCGCGTGCGCCGTGCATGCATGCAGCCAGCTAAAATGTACCAACTAGTAGCCTGGGGGGGGGGGGGGGGGGAACTGTGTGTATAAAGGGAGTCAATGACCAGATGAGAGTCATAGTCTTTGCAATGGGTGGCTTAAGGGCCTTAGCACCAGCACCATGTGGGTGAACTCTATGCACAATACAAAATTAATTATACCTCCAATGTCATTTGTCTTCCCAAGACCAAATGGGTGATGGACAGACCAACTACAATACAGCAACCCTCTGTTTAATATGCTTTCTAGTAAAAAAATTAATTACACACTTGTACAGATTTGATGATTTTTTCTCTGTCATTTCATTGGCACCACTGCTTCTGTGGTCATCAACTTTTATGGTAGATTCCAACCAGGTTTCATCATAGATGTCAGAGGTTTCTGTGTCAAAATTTACACTGGCTGATGCTGAAGAACGACGTGTAGCACTGGGACAGGCTCCATCACCACCACAGCTATCAGTTTGTCCTAGTAATTCTCTGAAATATGGAAATCAAGAGCAGTTTATGATACAGGAAGAAAGGTCCAGATAGTCTAGTTCATGATCTATACTAGATAAGTACAGGAGTTAATTTTTTTGGTACTAGCTACTCGGCTACAGCCTTGTGGGCTTCACTGACTCCTTAGTATGATAGGAATTCAAATATGCCTTTACACCACTGAGTATAATAATAATAACCATTATCATAATAGTCTAAGATTCAAGACTGTGACTATTTTTATTTTAATTTATACTGCATAGCTTAGACTATTCATACCTGAAGAAGCGCACCACTTTTTTCCACCATGGCAGTGAAACTTCTCTAGAGTATTAATAATTATTATATAGACATGTATGACATGGTACGTTCAAGGAGAGGTAGTTATTGACGTATAGCAGCTTACGGTATCTCAATCTTTAGTTTTATGTCGCCCAAATTTGGAGGTGTCATTATACACGACTTGTACCTGCTCGACTGTTCAACATCATCGTCCTGATCACTGCCTGTAGTATGCAATAATATTATAGCCGAGTTTATTAAATCAATATAACTAAGGATCAAGATAAAGGACGTGGAATCACCATAACCTATACTCAGCATACTGGGGGTCACTTGTGGCCGAGTGGTTATAGACCTCGACTCTTGATCTAAAGTCAAGAGTTTGAGTCTCACTGGTGTCAGGGCATTTTTCTTTCCATTCCCTTGAGTCTATTCAGCTCTACCCCAGAAAATGAGGAGCTTGATATTTTCACTGCATTCTTCGGAAGGGATGTAAAGCCGTTGGTCCCAGGCAATGTGGTTAAAACTAGCCTTTGGCTATCTCCAGACCCTTGTTAGCCACAATGGTGATAAATCCAAAGGGGAAACTTAATAATTGTAGTTAAGGTCAGACAGCCTGATCACCAGTACTACAATGTTTTAATCAAAAATGCAAACAACCATCCCGATAATAATAATATTAATGCACATCCACATTAATAATGTTCTCAGACACATTTAATTTAGACAACTATTATTCAAGCACTCAAAATTGCAGCCCTGCAGCCAGTGAATTGTAAATGTTATAAATATTAAATAAGGAACACATGGGTGGCAGTTAGTAGGGGCACGCTCTCTTAGTGACATTGAGTATAAAGTTGCATGGTGAAGCATATACCATGTGTACAAGAATGTTTACTTTTAGCTAAAATTAATGTTGAGCTAATCTTTTGTACGAAAAAATTAAATGGTAGCTATATAATTACTTACCTGTGCTGCTCGGATCAACGGTGGTATTAAATAATTTTCCAGCCGTTACTTTCATTGAGGCAATGTCATTAATTCTGCACTCAATTTGTTTTAACAAAAATCCATGAATATTCCAAAATCCACAAGCAGAGTCAAACACTGTTTGTAATTTGGCCTCGCTATCTTCCAGAAATTCTTTCAGACCTACAATGAGACCACAATCACAAAAATAACCAACAGTCCACTATACAAAATTACTTATGTTGGAATGGAATGACATATACAAATAAAATAATTATGATCTTACCAATTTCGAATTCACGAGGACCTAGCTGCCTCTTTTCGATCTTTCGTTTGCAAGACTCTCGAAAGCCTATGATAAGAGTTCTTGCTTGTTCTTTGCCAATATTTTGTGGCTTGGATTTCTAAAACAGAAAAAAAGTGATTCCTGTGAGCAATTCATGATCAATGCAAAAACCACGATTAGAAAAAGATGCACAAATCTGACTCTGACGCTATACTATTATTGAATTATAGGTATTATTGCTAGATGTAACCATTCTTCCTATATACTCCTCCCTCAACCCCCCACCCAAATAATAATATTTTAATTGATTTCTCAATATTGTAGGCCTACTCCTTCTGACACAATCCAATGACCATCAAGGTGTCCCCGACTGCTAATTATCTTTATAATGTTGAGAAAATATTCATTCTTGAGAACGAATAAATAAATTACACCCTGTAAAACATTAATGAACTTCTACCTTAAGATCATTTTCATAATGTAGCTCAAATGACTTCCACAAAGCTGAAGCTGTCCTGTCCTTTCCTCGGATAATAGTGGCTTTAATAGCTTCTTGTGTTCGCCTGATCTCCTTATATAGTGCTCTGTCATTAGTGAGAACTTCACACCCCTCTTTAGTAAGATTTAACATTGTGGCCATTATTCAGTGCATGTGAATTATGATCTAAATCTGCTCACTTCGATACGTGCGCTCTTTCTTTGTTCCTGTTTCCTTAATTGTCTTCTTTACTCCATACACACAATTTTGAAGTTGTGCATGAATTTTAGTTGCCCACACCTTTACACATGCCTTGCCAACAACATAGCTAATCCTGTAGTTGAATGTATGTTCATACTAATGAGATATTTCAAGCTTTTTCCTTTAATGTATAACAGGTCAAGTTGGTGTTTTTAATATTTTGGCATTTTGGTGAATTCAATATAGATCACCGAATTGAAAACACTTGCAAATTGAACTTAATGCACACACACCTATGATGGTAAGCATTCAGAGAGCAAATTTATTTAATAAAGAGCCATTTCACCTTACTTAATATTCCTCAAAAATTACTTGCTACATGGCATATCCTCACCTTGCTTTAAGCTGTGATATACCACTGATATTTTCAATCTTTTCAACTAGATCTTCAGGAGGGTAGAGTTTTGTGACTGCATCAATGAAGCTCTGCCCTTGCCCTCCAGGTATATCAAGCTGTGGAAATTTTTGCAGAGCTTCAGCAGCAACCTCATATCGCTCACTCTTGTCACGATTTGGATCACTGATTAAGGAGCTTGCTAGCTTGCTTCCTGCTAGTGCCCAGTCTCCACACAGTGGAATAATCATATCATCAGACACCAACGCACCGGTAGCATCCTCTATGCTTTCCCTGACTCTCTCCACTACCATTTCTGGTGAAGCTGTATCCTTCTTCTTTTTGCTACTCTCATAGACTGTGTCAAACTTTGTGATTCCAATAGTAAGACGACCATCAGCAATCGCACCTGTATTGTGATAATAGTAATAAGTGCACACTATGCATTTTAACTACCTCCATATATGGGGGGGGGGGGGGGGGGGGGAATGCTCAAGCCACCTCCCTTCTAAAAATGATTGTGACCATATCCACTGTGCATACTTGTTCAAGTGGTAGCTATACTTAAAGTCAGGGTTTCATTTAGGGGGGGGGGAGGGATCACTCGCCCCCCCCCTCCCTTGGGAGCTGGCTGCCCCCCTTGAGAGTAGCTACCATTCATACATGCAATACATGCATAAGTAAAAGATTTAAACGGTGAAAGTGTCCAAAGCAGCAGTTTTGCTCACCATAAA